>CM057811.1:213339-550839 GCA_030067965.1 Latrodectus elegans
CTTTCTTTATTTCTGATGTTACTTTCTTTAATATTATTTATTTGAGCGAAATTTGTTTATTTGCAGCTTCTACTCGCCACCATGACAGCCTTATCACAGATATGGATGTACAGCAGTACATAAAGAAATGGCTGATGCGTGCTCCTGGGGAAGGGATGGGGGGCATTTAAAACGAGCCTTGGAAAAAGTCCAGTCTAATGTTAATATGTAATAAAAATAATAAAGATTTATCTTTTGTGTACATTTTATTTTTGTGAATAAATTCATAAATATTGAAGTAGATAGTTTAACAAATATTAAAATAAAAAATGCTATAAAATAGGAACACTTTAACAGAAAATGTAACTGTTTTAATTTTATTACAATAATATATTTAATACACTTGTTACCAAAAATTTGTAACTCATTTTTTTTATCACCTTCAGCTCTGCAAATATTGCTTTTAAAATTTTTTTAGACTATTCATATTTAAATCAATTTTTCAGTTGTTAATAGAAAATATCAATATATATATATATATATATATATATATATGTCGAACATAAATTAAACTAAGACCATAGAATTAAAGTTGTCTGTGTTCCATATTAAATTAGAATCAATGTTTTATTTTAAATCTATCAAATGTATCTAGTTTAGAAAAGTTCTATAAAAATTTATACCTATTGTTACAAATATATTGGAACTAATTGAATTAAATATGATTTTAATTTCTAAAACTGAATCTATGAACACATGTTAAGATATATATCTTATATAAGCAATAAAATTTGGATTTTTGCAATTAAATTTCCAGTGTAAAATTTGTTAAGAAAAAATTAGGAAAATCATAACAATTAACAGTCTGCTAGTTTATTTTTTCTAAAACTGGAAATTACTTTTAAAAAAATCTTTATAAATATTGGGATTTATTGGAATTTTCATATTAGTGAAAAAAATAAAAGCAAATGTATAAAACTGAATTTATGAAATATTAATTTTGTGTCCAGCAATGAAAACTTGAAAATACTGAAATGTCTTATAGTGAAAAAGTATTAGATATTGGATAAAATGCATTTCATATTAATTTCACTTACATAATTGTACTATATGAATCATTTATTACACTTTGAATTTATTTATAAGTATTAAAAAAAATCCTTCAACACAAGTATTTTTATCTATTAAAACACTTATAAATATGTGAATATTTAAAATAAGTTTTCCTTAATATTGTCTGCCTTATTATCAAAAATACACTATCATTAAAATATTTTTAACGATAGTGTATTTTTGATATTTAAGCCGGGAAACAACATAGGTACACGAGTGGAATACAAAATTGAATATCATAGTATCATCGATGCACTCACTCCCTTTTCTTCTAATCTTAAAAAACTCACCGGGCCATACGCCATAAACTCATCACACCGTGCATTTCAACTGAACGGGCGGGGACACCGCAGCCGCTCTCCAGCCGAGGTGACAAAATGTCCACTGTTCCATGCACTGTTGCTGCACAGGGGCCGCTGAGTTCCCATCGGTTAATGTCGTTAACCCAATCACCACCCCAGTGTTGAATTTGCTACTAGGGATATAATCCAAATTTACCAATTGTTGTTTGTCATGGCGCCAGCCCAACAGGCATCGCAGGAGTTTTATCCCACATAGTAAATGGTATCGAGAAACCAGTACCCTTTACATCTAGATCCCTAACAATTTCTGAACAAAATTACAGTCAACTAGATCGTGAAGCATTAGCCATCAAATTTACAATTCGAAAATTCCATAACTACATCTATGGTAGAGAATATACACTAATAACTGATAACCGTCCATTATATAGAATTTTTCATCACGATAGTAAAATACCCTCTATGGCATCATCCTGATTACTAAGATATGCAGCATTTCTTGGTGAATATAATTAGAAAATCCAACATAGAAAAAGTGAAGAAAATCAGAACGTCGATTATATCTCTCTCAAGAGCTTCACTAAAACTTAAAGACCCAAACATCTTACAAGACGATGATATTGTTCACAGCCAGACTGTAAACCAAATTTCAACTTCTTCCATTTCGTTTGAGACAATTTCTAAAGAGACAAAGGATCCTCCAGAATTATCATATTTAAAATAAGAACATTTATCAGGTAACAAATATGATTATGAATATTCATTACAAGATGAAATAATTTTTAAACGACATCGAGTGTATATTCCTGAAAAACTTCGAACAGGGATATTAGAACTTCATCACACACATTTAAGAATAGTCAAAATGAAGAATTTAGCCCGAAGATCCTGCTCTTGGGAAAACATCGATCGAGATATAGAACAATTAGTTCGAGAATGTAGAAGTTGTGCAGAAGTAAAAAATAATCCTTAAAAAATATCAAATGATCATTGGGAAGAGTTATCATGAAATTTTGAACGAATACATATTGCCTACGCTGGACCTTTTTTAGGATGTCATTTTTTGATGGTAATAGATGCAAGATCAAAACGGCCTGAAGTTAAAATTCAACAAAGTTCCCCATCAACTATTTCAACAATAAAATTATTCAAGGATATTTTCAATGTGCATTTCAGTGTGCAGTGGCAATTCGATAATGTCAATACATGTATGTGTGTATAAGTGTGTCGTCCCCTTTTTGAATAAAATAATCATAACATTCCGGCTGCTTCAATGAATATTACTATAAAATACACTACACCCTGCATTCCATTTTGAAAAGTAAACACAATTGACAATTTTTTTCTTAAGCAATACTTAAAAATTAAGCAAAATTTGCAATTTATTGCTATGTGATGAAAATTACACTGTTAAGTTGAAATTAACGAGCAAAAAAGAAAGAGAAGTGAGGTAAATAAATTAGTAAATGCTTATACTTACTAACTGTGAATACGTGGTCTATTTATTTTATAGATATTAAAATCAAATTACATTGCTACATTACTTAAGGCTAGGGGCAAACGAGGAAGAATTCGCCAGAAATTTGACACCGGCAAAACTCCGGCGAACAAGTGATGTCAGAAAACATGACAAAATAGGCGTTCCAAGAGAAACTTTAAGTTTTCTAGAAAGCAAGAAATATCTGGGAGGGCACCTGCGACAAAGTAAATTGAACTTTTTTTTATCCCTTCGAACTAATGTTTGCGATTATCTTTTATCAATATTTATATGATGGTTAATTCATGAAAAATCTGCACAAGTCATTGAATTTATTTTTGAATACTAAACGTTAAATTTTTGTTAAATTATTTATTAAAAATTAAATTATTTATTATTGATGATAAATAAAGAAAATTTATTTTATAAAAATTAAATTTTTAAAATTTTTTAGAAAGTTTATTAATTTTATGAAATTATACAGATCGAAAATATCAGTGGGATTAAAAAGATAGAAATTATTTTGGCAACTATAAAAAATGTTCTATTCTAGGAAATAAATTATATGTTTTACAAAATATTTAAAAAATCTGAGATGGGTTATAATTGTATTAATACTAAACATGGATTTTCTTATGAAAAGGAAATGAATTGAAATTCAAAATCTTATTTTTTTTTTATATTTAAATATATTTTTAAATTATAATTTAGATAAAATACACAGAAGAACATATTCTGCATTTAAATATACTTTACTTAATATTATTGAAACATTGATTCTTGTGTTTAATATATATAACTGAAGCAGTAATTTTGCTACATATTTCATGTTGTTGAAATTGCCTAGGTGTTATATATTTTAAGTAAAATAATTTGAATAGTAAATTTTAAAGTTAAAAAAAATTAGAATTAATTGAAGTAACATTTATTAACAGTTCATGTATATATTGCTGAGTGAAATTAAATTTAAATATACCCATGCAACACAATTTCGTCCAGTAGACGTCGGTATGACATCATCAGGTGGATGTATTCTAATCCAATAGACGTCTCATTTTGGTCCAGTTTAGATTCAGGGCACGTCAAATATCCACCCATTTTACATTCATTATACGTCTATAAGATGTCTGCATTAGACGATTCATGGACGAAATTTAAATGTATTTAAATGTATTTATACGCACTGCTCTATACTAGGTAGTTTTCATGGATGTATTTTAGATGAGGCTTATCTACTGAATTCTTTCTCTAGTAGCTCTGTTTTTATCCACTAGACAAGATGAAATATTAGTTTTTAATTAGATTTTTTTATAAATTGTTAAATTTTTATTTATTTGCTATGAACTGGCTCAAATTTTTGTTTACTAGTTTATTTTTTTATTTATATCTTACGTAAAATATTATAAAATTTTCTCATTCTAATTAAATTAGTATTTTTTAATACATGTTATTTCACTGTTAATATTTTGAAATTTGTGTTTTATATTGTTTAAAATAAAACTAAACTTTTCCTTTTCTTTGAAAGCATTAAAATTTACTCCAAGAAATTTTCTTAGGAAAAAAGAGTATAAGATTTAATTATAAACTGCACTGAGTGCAATTGGGTTTATATAAATGCAAATTAATACATACTTATACAATGTTATTATAGATTTATACATTTTAACATGGTTTTTTGATTCTTTCAATCGAACACCTTCCTTCAGCATAGTCTCCATTACATAAATCACCTCTTAGCTTGTGTTCTCTGGAAAGCCTCTAAAACTAAATTTTAAAACAATTATCAAAAATTATACTTGCAAATTAGTAATCTGAAAAAGAATAGTAAAAATAATATTTAAAATAGGGGAAACAATTTTTAGCAGTAATAAAATTACATTAATTTAACGTGAATGGTAAAACTTAACGTTACCATTAAAAGAACAGAACTTAAATAATCAAATAGAGAATTGAATATACATATTAGTTATCACATTATTAACAGAGAAAGAAATGTTATTTACTAAGGGATATATTAAATGTTTTGATAAAAATTTTTATCATTACAATTTTACAACAGTAAACTCAATAAAATTTAATATATGAAATGTTTATTTACCATTTGCACTCAGTATAAAAACAAATTTCAATGTTTTTAATCCTGTAAAGGATTTATTTTCTCTTGATCTACATTAGTTCCAAACGAGCTTAAATAATACAGAAAAATTAATATTTTTAAAGAATGTGGAAACATAATAAATAAAAGCTTTATTTTTCTAATGAGATTAAATTAAAATTTTTTTTCAATTTGCTTATTTTAAATTTAATCTCATCCTCGGGTATATAAATTTGTTCTTCTCATCAAACTGAAAAGGAAAACAAAATTCAGAACTTATAAATGAGGCACTTATTTATCTCATAAAATACAATTAATTCAACTTTATCAACCATAGTAATTAAAGCATGATAAAAATATTTAAATTTATAAATATAAAAAGCTAACTGTTTATGAAACAAATAATTTTTTTCAATTTAGTTGAAACTAGGTTCAGCCTATCATAAGCAATTTTTATGCATAGCAGAGCATAATATGAAACACGTACTATAGAGAAAATGAATTTTGAATCAACATTTAATAATAAATAAATGATATTTACTGTGATGAAATGTGTGCATCTTTTTTAATAATATTCAAATTAGATCAATAAAGAAGACAGTTATTTGATAGAACTAAAAATCAGGTTATTGTGAGAAACGTAGATGCCATTCAGTTTATTTTTGCCTGTAAAGTCTTTGAAGTCCTTAGAAAAGTAAATTGCTGCAAAATAACTTTAAAGGAATACAATGAAAATAGAAGAATATTGATATTTCTGTTTGAAACTAAATTAGAGCATCATTTATTAAATCAAATTTATCTACAAAATTTGAATGGAAATAGATATATAATATTCATTCCAGAAATTTTGTTAGTTGTTCTGTTTACTCAAGCATTTTGTTTTTAATTGCACTTAGAGCATGCTTTTTAACTTCCTACCAGGGTATACACATACAAGCAAATGTTTGAATTTCAGAAATAAAATGTTTTCCTGTGATTTCATGAAACTAATATATTTTTAATAGTTTTAGGTCTTCATTTTCAAATAAATATTTCTTATAGTTTTAAGTCTAACAAAAAAAAGTAAAATAAAATTAAGATATATATCAAGTTTTTTTTTTTTTAAAACTTACCTATATATATATATATATATTAATATACTTTGCTTAAATGCACTATACTAAGGAAAAATATATTATTTCAGTTAGTCACTAATTTCATTTTTTACAATGAGCAAAATTTTTCTCATACAAAAAGGTTTTTTAACTATATTGATTAAAAAATAACTTTAGTAGAAATGAAATCAATGTATTAAAATTTTTATTTGATATTATAATTTATGATTTTTTCCTAAGATGAGCATTCTCATATTATTTGTTTAGATATATAAAGTGTAATTAAAAATAATTTGTTTTGAAGATATTACGATCATATGGTTTTTGTAAGGGTATTAAAAATAACAATAATACAAAATAGGAATCTTATAGAAAATCACATTCACCGAACATTCAAAATGCTAAATCACTCAAGATATAAACAATTCATACAAAATCATTTTAAATAATCTTAAAAGTATTTTTTCATTAAAATAAATAAATGTTTACTATGAGTCAATATTTCTAGAACCTTTAGTTGGTAATTAATTAAAATTGAAATATTCTTAAAAGATTCTCCAAGAAAGTAAGAATTTCAAATCTGGTATAGAAATAAACATATCTTCCATTAAAGTACAAAATATAAAAATTAATTTATATATATATATATATAAGTATATATTTTAAAAGTTTTTCATTTGAAATATTAGTCCAGGATACATTAAAAATAATTCAAAGATGTAATTTTTTCTTAGAAAATCTTGGATTTAAAATTTGGTATTCTATTAAAAACACTCAGATTTTTAATCCAACAGTAAAAATTAAACATTAAACATTAAAACAATTTAACATTAAATCTTAAATTAATTAAAACATTAAATCTTAGAATTAAGACTATCCTAAAAACAAATTTTATAAATTTGAATCAAATCCTAATCATGATTAATCTTTTTCTTGTTGAAATCAAGAAATACACTACTGGCCATTAAAATTGCCACACCAAGAAGGCGACATGCTACAGACGTGAAATTTATACGAAAGGAAGAAGGTGCTGTAATATGAAAATGATTAGCTTTTTCAGCGCATTCGACAAAACAGGCGCCAGTAGCGACACCTACATTGTGTTTAAATGAGGAAATTGTTCAGCCGTTTCCTAATACACAAACTGCATTTGAACGTTGTTGCCTAGTGAAAAGTTGTTGTGATGCCTCGTTTAAGAAGGAGAAATGCGTATCAGCACGTTTCTGACTTTGATAAAGGTCGAATTGTAGCATACCTGGATTGCAGTTTATGTTATCGCAATATTGCTGCTCGCGTCAGTCGAGATCCAATGACTGTTAGCAGAATATGGAATTAATGGGTTCAGGACGGTAATACGGAACTCTATGCGGGATCTCAACGGTCACCTATCACTAGCAGCCGAGAAGACAGGCATATTATCTGCATGACCGTAATGGATCGTGCAACCACATCACGAGCCATGAGTCAAGAAAAGGGGTCGTTTGGAAGACAACAAGTGTCTGCACGAACAGTTCGACGACATTTGCAGCAGCATGGACTCTCAGCTCGGAGACCATGGCTACGGCTTCCCTTGACGCTGCGTCATAGACAAGAGCGCCTTCAATGGTGTAATCAACGACGAACCTGGACGCACGAATGGCAAGACGTCATCTTTCAGATGAATCCAGGTTCTGTTACAGCATCATGATGGTCGCATCCGTGTTTGGCGGCATCGTGGTGAACGCACACTGGCAGCGTGCATTCGTCATCGTCATACTGGCCCATCACCTGGCGTGATGGTATGGGGTGCCATTGGATACACGTCTCGATCACTTCTTGTTCACATTGACGGTGCTTTGAACAGTGCACGTTACATTTCTGGTGTGTTACGACCCGTGGCTCTACTCTTCTATTCGAGCCCTGCGAAACCCTACGTTTCAGCAGGATAATGCCTGACCGCATGTTGACGGTATTGTACGGACCTTCCTTGATACGTAACATGTTTCGGCTATTGCCTTGGCCAGCACGTTCTCCAGATCTTTCACCAATAGAAAACGTCTGGTCATTGGTTGCCGAGCAACTGGCTCGTCACCAAACGCCAGTCACTACGGTTGATGAACTGTGGCATCGTGTCGAAGATGCATGAATATCTGTACCTGTACATGCAATCCAATCTCTGTTTGACTCAATGCCCAGGCGTATAACTGCTGTTATTACTGCCACAGTTGGTTGTTCTGGGTACTGATTTCTCAGGATCTATCCAGCCAAATGTTTTGAAAATTTAATCACTCGTTATTTTTAGTATAATATATTTGTCCAATAAATATCATTTTGTTATCTGTATTTCTTCTTGGTGTAGCAATTTTAATGGCCAGTAGTGTAAATACACTTAATAATACAAAATAAGGTTGTTTGACAAAATAATAACAAATAAAAGTATAATTTTGGAGACAAAATATATTTTGAATTGCACGACACAGAAATGGTTTTTGTTCAAGAAAATTATTTGGCACTATAATAAATTTCTTCCAGCAATTTTCATTCTATTCCCAATGTTTAAATTTTTTCAGCCTTAAAATGGTAAAATTTACCGTACGGTCACCCTTGGTGAAATTTTCAAAAGTCTGCAAATGTAACCGCATGAGTAATCTGTGTTCGAGAAAAACGGCGGGAGGAGAATGGCTGAAATAGTGCCAAATATTTCATACATTATTGGTATCTAACAATGTGCTCAACTAATTTTACAAAATTATAAAATAATCCAGATTTATAGATTTCAAACATCAATTGTAAAATAATAAAGCTCATATGTTAAATGGGAAATGTTTTTGTTAAATTTTATATTAATGAATTTATATTGGTATATTTTCATGAGAAATTAATGAAAAATAGGTTTGCCAAAATAGTTTTCCGGGTTTCTAGTAAAAATGTTCACTAAATTTGGGGCTAAAAACGTGCCAAGTGTAACCGTACTATCTGATCGGAAAGCAATATGTATCTTTCAACGTTAATTTAAAATAGTTACAAATGTAATTTTTTGAAGTAAAAATACACTTAAACATGGTTGGTTGTTTTACACTTACATATCACAATTCACAGAGTTTTTAAACTTCATTTCTATTCTGACTTCTTTGGAATAAAAACAAGTTATTTAAAATTAATAAAATAAGAATCGATAAAAAGAAAACAATTATTTTTAAATTATATTATTTTAAAATAATTTTAAATTTAATTAGGGAAACAATTAAGTTTAAAGTTAAATCCTTCTTAATGTCATAAACGACTGTAGATTGTGAATCAAACGATAATTTAAAATTATGAAAGCAATAAACAAAAAATAATTACAGTTGCAGTTAATTCCCTACTTTTAATTTATAGTTCAGATAACATCCATCATAAATGTCTTAATTACATCTATCATGGATGTATAAATTACGTTTATCCCAGATCCAAGTGTTTATACTCCAAAACTCATCCATTGTGGATGTCAATCCGATGTTCATATGTAGTCCACAGAAGACCATCCAGTTCACATCTTACCATAAATGGCTTTATGACTTCCCAAATGTATCCAGTACGTCTTTTTGACTACATGGATCTTTAAAATACGTCTAATAAACGTATGCAGCTGTATGAGTAATGATACAATAATGTAAACTTTTTTAAAGTGAAGTTAAAATCTTGGAAAACCTTATTGAAGTCTGTATAAGTGTAAATAAAATTTATTTTTGATAACATAATTCTTAATAAGTAAAATTGAAAAAAAATATAGTCAACAATGTAAAAATGTTACAATGATCTATAACTTATTGACGACACAAATGAGTTAAATTTTTTTTTCACATTTTGTTTATTCAGTGAGGTTTTTAATGATTTATATAGATAAAATTTAGTAAGCAAATTATTAAATACATTCTTTGATACTCACATTTGATTTAAATAAATTAATTGAATTCCGCTGTTTAATGAAATCAGTTGGAAATTTGAAGCTGTGTTGTAAAATGCATAAGTAACAGACAATTGTAATCTATAGATTAAACAATTTATCCATTGTTCAAAATATACAGTAAGTAATTTACCAATAAGTAGACAAACAATCAAATAATTTTTGCAAAAGAAATTCTAATCAAATTTTTAAATGAAAAACAAGAAGGGAAAACATGGTGCCCATTATAGATCCATTATTAGAGTTATCTTCCCAAGATTGCCAATATTGGGCCAAGTTATTTTGCTACTTGGATCTTGGATAAAGTTTCGAAACGTTCAGGGTACACAGAAGTGACTTTAATACTTTAGGAATTTTTATAACATCTATATTAATAAAATATTTGATTATAGTTTTCTTCAGTTTTTCGTCAAAAAGTGGTCTAGAGGTATCCCTGCTACACTCGTGTCCAAAAATTAAGGATAATGCAAGTTCAGACAAAGAAAGAGACAAAAGCAAAACCAATATGACTTATTTGTAAAGTCTATCTATTAAGCAAAAGGTAAAGAGCAAAAAAGATGCCAAAGATACAAAAGGTAAATTCAAAAAAGATATTTACTCCTTGAAGCAAATTTCGAAAAAGAATCTATTTACAAAAATCAATATAGCATGGTTGGTACGATGGTTAATACATAGTATGCCCCCAGACGATGCAATATAGGTCATACAACGCCTAGGCATACTGAGTATCAAATTATCAATCTGATCTTTGGGAATATTACACCATTCATCAAGCAATGTTGTCCGAAGTTCCGGTAGACTTGTGGAAGGGGGTTGACGGGCTGTAATTCTTCAGCCAAGCATGTCCCATACATGTTCTATTGATTCAAGTTAGGTGAGTATGCTGTCCAGTCCATACCGGTGATATCCTTCGATTGAAATCATTTGCTTACAATGATTGCACGGTGAGAAAAAGGGTCGTCATTCAAAAACAGAAATTCTGCACCCATGGCGCCCGAAATAAACGCACATGTTGTTTCAGAATGACATTCAGAAATATATGGCCTGTCATGGTTACCTTCTGAACATGCATTTAAGTTCTGGAACCTAGAATAATTTCTCCCCAAACGAGGAATTCTGCACCACCGTAACGATGTCGTTCAGTGGTGGTCTCTTGGTAGTAACGGGTACCTGGCCCTCTTCATTTAAAAGTCCGACATATGAAAGAATCAGACGTTAAGCTAAATCTGGACTCGTCGGAAAACACCACACATAACCAATGTTTGGGTGTTCACAATGTATGCTGTCTACACCAGGCTAACTGCATCCGACAGTGAGTTGTGGTAAGTGGAACATATCTGACAGGCCTACGAGCATATAGACTAATGTTCTCTACGCATCTCTACACGGTGTGCCTTGAAACTGTCGTACCGGTAGCTGAAGAGAGTTGACGAAACAGGTCTGATGCTGAGCTCGGTCTGTTTCTTTCGGTAGTAACTGCCAAATACCGGTCCTCATTCAGCATTGTAACTCGGTGGTGACCTGTGCTGTAACATTTACTCACGTTGCGTCATCTTGGAGCCGCTGCCATAGCCTGGAAATGACATGACTGGGCGATTCCAAGTTTTTCGGATACTTCCAGCTGGTTACATCCACATTCCAGACGACCGATAATTCCACCTCGGGAAAGATTATCCAAATTCTTCCTTTGAGCCATAACTATGCGGTTATTGTACTGAAAGGCTTCTAAAGTGCTTGTGAACAGTTTTACTTCTTTGCAACCATTCCTTATATACCCCCTCTCTTATGCTCTCGTCATTGTGACATACTATCGGCGCTATCTGGTGGTTTCTTGTAATTTGCATATTATTCTTCAAGATGTGTGTGATAAATCTACATGTGAAAGTTTTATTTCAGAGCTCAATTTCTGTGTGATTCTGAATTATCCTTAATTTATGGACATGAGTGTGTATAAGAGTCGGCTAGTGAATTTTTCTCTATATTTTGCAATTTCTGACAACTTTTTTCCACTTTTCTTCTGAACTGAGAGGCGAAATACGAACAGCAGGATCCAGCTTTTTTCTTCCTAAAGAAATGAATGGTCAATCTTCTAACCGCCTTCATGATAAACAGCATTAGTTCGCATAATTGAATTATTCATTGTTAGTGTCAATTATATTATTGAAGAACTCTACTTAATTTTCAGCTAAATGTTCTTGAGAATTGTTAAATAAATGCTTGAGTAAAATATTATAAATTTTATGAACTATTTTTATTCTGTGCAAAAGTGGGCAACAAAATAAACCCTTAGTAGTGACATAATGGATTATTGAAAACTTTGTGATATACAAGATAGTATGGCATTTATTTATTTATTACAAAAGCACAGAAAATTGGCTATGACACAATTAGTTCTCTGGCATACCAATATCTCTGAACAGTAAATATTAAAATTACAAGAGTAGGGTACGAATTAAGATTGTTAGTATAAGAAAAGAGCTTAAAATTTTTAGATTACTTAATATATGTGGAACGAGTACGAGTACATCAGAAGAACATATTCTGCATTTAAATATACTTTACTTAATATTATTGAAACATTGATTCTTGTGTTTAATATATATAACTGAAGCAGTAATTTTGCTACATATTTCA
Source organism: Latrodectus elegans (assembly GCA_030067965.1). Lineage (NCBI taxonomy): Eukaryota > Metazoa > Arthropoda > Arachnida > Araneae > Theridiidae > Latrodectus > Latrodectus elegans. Next base: position 225,959 of record CM057811.1, read on the forward strand.
TGTTGTTGAAATTGCCTAGGTGTTATATATTTTAAGTAAAATAATTTGAATAGTAAATTTTAAAGTTAAAAAAAATTAGAATTAATTGAAGTAACATTTATTAACAGTTCATGTATATATTGCTGAGTGAAATTAAATTTAAATATACCCATGCAACACAATTTCGTCCAGTAGACGTCGGTATGACATCATCAGGTGGATGTATTCTAATCCAATAGACGTCTCATTTTGGTCCAGTTTAGATTCAGGGCACGTCAAATATCCACCCATTTTACATTCATTATACGTCTATAAGATGTCTGCATTAGACGATTCATGGACGAAATTTAAATGTATTTAAATGTATTTATACGCACTGCTCTATACTAGGTAGTTTTCATGGATGTATTTTAGATGAGGCTTATCTACTGAATTCTTTCTCTAGTAGCTCTGTTTTTATCCACTAGACAAGATGAAATATTAGTTTTTAATTAGATTTTTTTATAAATTGTTAAATTTTTATTTATTTGCTATGAACTGGCTCAAATTTTTGTTTACTAGTTTATTTTTTTATTTATATCTTACGTAAAATATTATAAAATTTTCTCATTCTAATTAAATTAGTATTTTTTAATACATGTTATTTCACTGTTAATATTTTGAAATTTGTGTTTTATATTGTTTAAAATAAAACTAAACTTTTCCTTTTCTTTGAAAGCATTAAAATTTACTCCAAGAAATTTTCTTAGGAAAAAAGAGTATAAGATTTAATTATAAACTGCACTGAGTGCAATTGGGTTTATATAAATGCAAATTAATACATACTTATACAATGTTATTATAGATTTATACATTTTAACATGGTTTTTTGATTCTTTCAATCGAACACCTTCCTTCAGCATAGTCTCCATTACATAAATCACCTCTTAGCTTGTGTTCTCTGGAAAGCCTCTAAAACTAAATTTTAAAACAATTATCAAAAATTATACTTGCAAATCAGTAATCTGAAAAAGAATAGTAAAAATAATATTTTAAATAGGGGAAACAATTTTTAGCAGTAATAAAATTACATTAATTTAACGTGAATGGTAAAACTTAACGTTACCATTAAAAGAACAGAACTTAAATAATCAAATAGAGAATTGAATATACATATTAGTTATCACATTATTAACAGAGAAAGAAATGTTATTTACTAAGGGATATATTAAATGTTTTGATAAAAATTTTTATCATTACAATTTTACAACAGTAAACTCAATAAAATTTAATATATGAAATGTTTATTTACCATTTGCACTCAGTATAAAACAAATTTCAATGTTTTTAATCCTGTAAAGGATTTATTTTCTCTTGATCTACATTAGTTCCAAACGAGCTTAAATAATACAGAAAAATTAATATTTTAAAGAATGTGGAAACATAATAAATAAAAGCTTTATTTTTCTAATGAGATTAAATTAAAATTTTTTTTCAATTTGCTTATTTTAAATTTAATCTCATCCTCGGGTATATAAATTTGTTCTTCTCATCAAACTGAAAAGGAAAACAAAATTCAGAACTTATAAATGAGGCACTTATTTATCTCATAAAATACAATTAATTCAACTTTATCAACCATAGTAATTAAAGCATGATAAAAATATTTAAATTTATAAATATAAAAAGCTAACTGTTTATGAAACAAATAATTTTTTCAATTTAGTTGAAACTAGGTTCAGCCTATCATAAGCAATTTTTTATGCATAGCAGAGCATAATATGAAACACGTACTATAGAGAAAATGAATTTTGAATCAACATTTAATAATAAATAAATGATATTTACTGTGATGAAATGTGTGCATCTTTTTTAATAATATTCAAATTAGATCAATAAAGAAGACAGTTATTTGATAGAACTAAAAATCAGGTTATTGTGAGAAACGTAGATGCCATTCAGTTTATTTTTGCCTGTAAAGTCTTTGAAGTCCTTAGAAAAGTAAATTGCTGCAAAATAACTTTAAAGGAATACAATGAAAAATAGAAGAATATTGATATTTCTGTTTGAAACTAAATTAGAGCATCATTTATTAAATCATTAAACGTTACCATTAAAAGAACAGAACTTAAATAATCAAATAGAGAATTGAATATACATATTAGTTATCACATTATTAACAGAGAAAGAAATGTTATTTACTAAGGGATATATTAAATGTTTTGATAAAAAATTTTTATCATTACAATTTTACAACAGTAAACTCAATAAAATTTAATATATGAAATGTTTATTTACCATTTGCACTCAGTATAAACAAATTTCAATGTTTTTAATCCTGTAAAGGATTTATTTTCTCTTGATCTACATTAGTTCCAAAGGAGCTTAAATAATACAGAAAAATTAATATTTTAAAGAATGTGGAAACATAATAAATAAAAGCTTTATTTTTCTAATGAGATTAAATTAAAATTTTTTTTCAATTTGCTTATTTTAAATTTAATCTCATCCTCGGTTATATAAATTTGTTCTTCTCATCAAACTGAAAAGGAAAACAAAATTCAGAACTTATAAATGAGGCACTTATTTATCTCATAAAATACAATTAATTCAACTTTATCAACCATAGTAATTAAAGCATGATAAAAATATTTAAATTTATAAATATAAAAAGCTAACTGTTTATGAAACAAATAATTTTTTCAATTTAGTTGAAACTAGGTTCAGCCTATCATAAGCAATTTTTTATGCATAGCAGAGCATAATATGAAACACGTACTATAGAGAAAATGAATTTTGAATCAACATTTAATAATAAATAAATGATATTTACTGTGATGAAATGTGTGCATCTTTTTTAATAATATTCAAATTAGATCAATAAAGAAGACAGTTATTTGATAGAACTAAAAATCAGGTTATTGTGAGAAACGTAGATGCCATTCAGTTTATTTTTGCCTGTAAAGTCTTTGAAGTCCTTAGAAAAGTAAATTGCTGCAAAATAACTTTAAAGGAATACAATGAAAAATAGAAGAATATTGATATTTCTGTTTGAAACTAAATTAGAGCATCATTTATTAAATCAAATTTATCTACAAAATTTGAATGGAAATAGATATATAATATTCATTCCAGAAATTTTGTTCGTTGTTCTGTTTACGCAAGCATTTTGTTTTTAATTGCACTGAGAGCATGCTTTTTAACTTCCTACCAGGGTATACACATACAAGCAAATGTTTGAATTTCAGAAATAAAATGTTTTCCTGTGATTTCATGAAACTAATATATTTTTAATAGTTTTAGGTCTTCATTTTCAAATAAATATTTCTTATAGTTTTAAGTCTAACAAAAAAAAGTAAAATAAAATTAAGATATATATCAAATTTTTTTTTTTTTAAAACTTACCTATATATATATATATATATTAATATACTTTGCTTAAATGCACTATACTAAGGAAAAATATATTATTTCAGTTAGTCACTAATTTCATTTTTTACAATGAGCAAAATTTTTCTCATACAAAAAGGTTTTTTAACTATATTGATTAAAAAATAACTTTAGTAGAAATGAAATCAATGTATTAAAATTTTTATTTGATATTATAATTTATGATTTTTTCCTAAGATGAGCATTCTCATATTATTTGTTTAGATATATAAAGTGTAATTAAAAAATAATTTGTTTTGAAGATATTACGATCATATGGTTTTTGTAAGGGTATTAAAAATAACAATAATACAAAATAGGAATCTTATAGAAAATCACATTCACCGAACATTCAAAATGCTAAATCACTCAAGATATAAACAATTCATACAAAATCATTTTAAATAATCTTAAAAGTATTTTTTCATTAAAATAAATAAATGTTTACCATGAGTCAATATTTCTAGAACCTTTAGTTGGTAATTAATTAAAAATTGAAATATTCTAAAAGATTCTCCAAGAAAGTAAGAATTTCAAATCTGGTATAGGAAATAAACATATCTTCCATTAAAGTACAAAATATAAAAATTAATTTTTATATATATATATATAAGTATATATTTTAAAAGTTTTTCATTTGAAATATTAGTCCAGGATACATTAAAATAATTCAAAGATGTAATTTTTTTCTAGAAAAATCTTGGATTTAAAATTTGGTATTCTATTAAAAAAAACACTCAGATTTTTAATCCAACAGTAAAAATTAAACATTAAACATTAAAACAATTTAACATTAAATCTTAAATTAATTAAAACATTAAATCTTAGAATTAAGACTATCCTAAAAACAAATTTTATAAATTTGAATCAAATCCTAATCATGATTAATCTTTTTCTTGTTGAAATCAAGAAATACACTACTGGCCATTAAAATTGCCACACCAAGAAGGCGACATGCTACAGACGTGAAATTTATACGAAAGGAAGAAGGTGCTGTAATATGAAAATGATTAGCTTTTCAGCGCATTCGGACAAAACAGGCGCCAGTAGCGACACCTACATTGTGTTTAAATGAGGAAATTGTTCAGCCGTTTCCTAATACACAAACTGCATTTGAACGTTGTTGCCTAGTGAAAAGTTGTTGTGATGCCTCGTTTAAGAAGGAGAAATGCGTATCAGCACGTTTCTGACTTTGATAAAGGTCGAATTGTAGCATACCTGGATTGCAGTTTATGTTATCGCAATATTGCTGCTCGCGTCAGTCGAGATCCAATGACTGTTAGCAGAATATGGAATTAATGGGTTCAGGACGGTAATACGGAACTCTATGCGGGATCTCAACGGTCACCTATCACTAGCAGCCGAGAAGACAGGCATATTATCTGCATGACCGTAATGGATCGTGCAACCACATCACGAGCCATGAGTCAAGAAGGGGTCGTTTGGAAGACAACAAGTGTCTGCACGAACAGTTCGACGACATTTGCAGCAGCATGGACTCTCAGCTCGGAGACCATGGCTACGGCTTCCCTTGACGCTGCGTCATAGACAAGAGCGCCTTCAATGGTGTAATCAACGACGAACCTGGACGCACGAATGGCAAGACGTCATCTTTTCAGATGAATCCAGGTTCTGTTACAGCATCATGATGGTCGCATCCGTGTTTGGCGGCATCGTGGTGAACGCACACTGGCAGCGTGCATTCGTCATCGTCATACTGGCCCATCACCTGGCGTGATGGTATGGGGTGCCATTGGATACACGTCTCGATCACTTCTTGTTCACATTGACGGTGCTTTGAACAGTGCACGTTACATTTCTGGTGTGTTACGACCCGTGGCTCTACCTTCTATTCGAGCCCTGCGAAACCCTACGTTTCAGCAGGATAATGCCCGACCGCATGTTGACGGTATTGTACGGACCTTCCTTGATACGTAACATGTTCGGCTATTGCCTTGGCCAGCACGTTCTCCAGATCTTTCACCAATAGAAAACGTCTGGTCATTGGTTGCCGAGCAACTGGCTCGTCACCAAACGCCAGTCACTACGGTTGATGAACTGTGGCATCGTGTCGAAGATGCATGAATATCTGTACCTGTACATGCAATCCAATCTCTGTTTGACTCAATGCCCAGGCGTATAACTGCTGTTATTACTGCCACAGTTGGTTGTTCTGGGTACTGATTTCTCAGGATCTATCCAGCCAAATGTTTTGAAAATTTAATCACTCGTTATTTTTAGTATAATATATTTGTCCAATAAATATCATTTTGTTATCTGTATTTCTTCTTGGTGTAGCAATTTTAATGGCCAGTAGTGTAAATACATAATAATACAAAATAAGGTTGTTTGACAAAATAATAACAAATAAAAGTATAATTTTGGAGACAAAAATATTTTGAATTGCACGACACAGAAATGGTTTTTGTTCAAGAAAATTATTTGGCACTATAATAAATTTCTTCCAGCAATTTTCATTCTATTCCCAATGTTTAAATTTTTTCAGCCTTAAAATGGTAAAAATTTACCGTACGGTCACCCTTGGTGAAATTTTCAAAAAGTCTGCAAATGTAACCGCATGAGTAATCTGTGTTCGAGAAAAACGGCGGGAGGAGAATGGCTGAAATAGTACCAAATATTTCATACATTATTGGTATCTAACAATGTGCTCAACTAATTTTACAAAATTATAAAATAATCCAGATTTATAGATTTCAAACATCAATTGTAAAATAATAAAGCTCATATGTTAAATGGGAAATGTTTTTGTTAAATTTTATATTAATGAATTTATATTGGTATATTTTCATGAGAAATTAATGAAAAATAGGTTTGCCAAAATAGTTTTCCGGGTTTCTAGTAAAAATGTTCACTAAATTTGGGGCTAAAAAAACGTGCCAAGTGTAACCGTACTATCTGATCGGAAAGCAATATGTATCTTTCAACGTTAATTTAAAATAGTTACAAATGTAATTTTTTGAAGTAAAAATACACTTAAACATGGTTGGTTGTTTTACACTTACATATCACAATTCACAGAGTTTTTAAACTTCATTTCTATTCTGACTTCTTTGGAATAAAAACAAGTTATTTAAAATTAATAAAATAAGAATCGATAAAAAGAAAACAATTTTTTTTAATTTATATTATTTTAAAATAATTTTAAATTTAATTAGGGAAACAATTAAGTTTAAAGTTAAATCCTTCTTAATGTCATAAACGACTGTAGATTGTGAATCAAACGATAATTTAAAATTATGAAAGCAATAAACAAAAATAATTACAGTTGCAGTTAATTCCCTACTTTTAATTTATGTTCAGATAACATCCATCATAAATGTCTTAATTACATCTATCATGGATGTATAAATTACGTTTATCCCAGATCCAAGTGTTTATACTCCAAAACTCATCCATTGTGGATGTCAATCCGATGTTCATATGTAGTCCACAGAAGACCATCCAGTTCACATCTTACCATAAATGGCTTTATGACTTCCCAAATGTATCCAGTACGTCTTTTTGACTACATGGATCTTTAAAATACGTCTAATAAACGTATGCAGCTGTATGAGTAATGATACAATAATGTAAACTTTTTTAAAGTGAAGTTAAAATCTTGGAAAACCTTATTGAAGTCTGTATAAGTGTAAATAAAATTTATTTTTGATAACATAATTCTTAATAAGTAAAATTGAAAAAAAATATAGTCAACAATGTAAAAATGTTACAATGATCTATAACTTATTGACGACACAAATGAGTTAAATTTTTTTTTTCACATTTTGTTTATTCAGTGAGGTTTTTAATGATTTATATAGATAAAATTTAGTAAGCAAATTATTAAATACATTCTTTGATACTCACATTTGATTTAAATAAATTAATTGAATTCCGCTGTTTAATGAAATCAGTTGGAAATTTGAAGCTGTGTTGTAAAATGCATAAGTAACAGACAATTGTAATCTATAGATTAAACAATTTATCCATTGTTCAAAATATACAGTAAGTAATTTACCAATAAGTAGACAAACAATCAAATAATTTTTTGCAAAAGAAATCTCTAATCAAATTTTTAAATGAAAAACAAGAAGGGGAAAACATGGTGCCCATTATAGATCCATTATTAGAGTTATCTTCCCAAGATTGCCAATATTGGGCCAAGTTATTTTGCTACTTGGATCTTGGATAAAGTTTCGAAACGTTCAGGGTACACAGAAGTGACTTTAATACTTTAGGAATTTTTATAACATCTATATTAATAAAATATTTGATTATAGTTTTCTTCAGTTTTTCGTCAAAAGTGGTCTAGAGGTATCCCTGCTACACTCGTGTCCAAAAATTAAGGATAATGCAAGTTCAGACAAAGAAAGAGACAAAAGCAAAACCAATATGACTTATTTGTAAAGTCTATCTATTAAGCAAAAGGTAAAGAGCAAAAAAGATGCCAAAGATACAAAAGGTAAATTCAAAAAAGATATTTACTCCTTGAAGCAAATTTCGAAAAAGAATCTATTTACAAAAATCAATATAGCATGGTTGGTACGATGGTTAATACATAGTATGCCCCCAGACGATGCAATATAGGTCATACAACGCCTAGGCATACTGAGTATCAAATTATCAATCTGATCTTTGGGAATATTACACCATTCATCAAGCAATGTTGTCCGAAGTTCCGGTAGACTTGTGGAAGGGGGTTGACGGGCTGTAATTCTTCAGCCAAGCATGTCCCATACATGTTCTATTGGATTCAAGTTAGGTGAGTATGCTGTCCAGTCCATACCGGTGATATCCTTCGATTGAAATCATTTGCTTACAATGATTGCACGGTGAGAAAAAGGGTCGTCATTCAAAAACAGAAATTCTGCACCCATGGCGCCCGAAATAAACGCACATGTTGTTTCAGAATGACATTCAGAAATATATGGCCTGTCATGGTTACCTTCTGAACATGCATTTAAGTTCTGGAACCTAGAATAATTTCTCCCCAAACGAGGAATTCTGCACCACCGTAACGATGTCGTTCAGTGGTGGTCTCTTGGTAGTAACGGGTACCTGGCCCTCTTCATTTAAAAGTCCGACATATGAAAGAATCAGACGTTAAGCTAAATCTGGACTCGTCGGAAAACACCACACATAACCAATGTTTGGGTGTTCACAATGTATGCTGTCTACACCAGGCTAACTGCATCCGACAGTGAGTTGTGGTAAGTGGAACATATCTGACAGGCCTACGAGCATATAGACTAATGTTCTCTACGCATCTCTACACGGTGTGCCTTGAAACTGTCGTACCGGTAGCTGAAGAGAGTTGACGAAACAGGTCTGATGCTGAGCTCGGTCTGTTTCTTTCGGTAGTAACTGCCAAATACCGGTCCTCATTCAGCATTGTAACTCGGTGGTGACCTGTGCTGTAACATTTACTCACGTTGCGTCATCTTGGAGCCGCTGCCATAGCCTGGAAATGACATGACTGGGCGATTCCAAGTTTTTCGGATACTTCCAGCTGGTTACATCCACATTCCAGACGACCGATAATTCCACCTCGGGAAAGATTATCCAAATTCTTCCTTTGAGCCATAACTATGCGGTTATTGTACTGAAAGGCTTCTAAAGTGCTTGTGAACAGTTTTACTTCTTTGCAACCATTCCTTATATACCCCTCTCTTATGCTCTCGTCATTGTGACATACTATCGGCGCTATCTGGTGGTTTCTTGTAATTTGCATATTATTCTTCAAGATGTGTGTGATAAATCTACATGTGAAAGTTTTATTTCAGAGCTCAATTTCTGTGTGATTCTGAATTATCCTTAATTTATGGACATGAGTGTGTATAAGAGTCGGCTAGTGAATTTTTTCTCTATATTTTGCAATTTCTGACAACTTTTTTTCCACTTTTCTTCTGAACTGAGAGGCGAAATACGAACAGCAGGATCCAGCTTTTTCTTCCTAAAGAAATGAATGGTCAATCTTCTAACCGCCTTCATGATAAACAGCATTAGTTCGCATAATTGAATTATTCATTGTTAGTGTCAATTATATTATTGAAGAACTCTACTTAATTTTCAGCTAAATGTTCTTGAGAATTGTTAAATAAATGCTTGAGTAAAATATTATAAATTTTATGAACTATTTTTTATTCTGTGCAAAAGTGGGCAACAAAATAAACCCTTAGTAGTGACATAATGGATTATTGAAAACTGTGATATACAAGATAGTATGGCATTTATTTATTTATTACAAAAGCACAGAAAATTGGCTATGACACAATTAGTTCTCTGGCATACCAATATCTCTGAACAGTAAATATTAAAATTACAAGAGTAGGGTACGAATTAAGATTGTTAGTATAAGAAAAGAGCTTAAAATTTTTAGATTACTTAATATATGTGGAACGAGTACGAGTACATCAGAAGAACATATTCTGCATTTAAATATACTTTACTTAATATTATTGAAACATTGATTCTTGTGTTTAATATATATAACTGAAGCAGTAATTTTGCTACATATTTCATGTTGTTGAAATTGCCTAGGTGTTATATATTTTAAGTAAAATAATTTGAATAGTAAATTTTAAAGTTAAAAAAAATTAGAATTAATTGAAGTAACATTTATTAACAGTTCATGTATATATTGCTGAGTGAAATTAAATTTAAATATACCCATGCAACACAATTTCGTCCAGTAGACGTCGGTATGACATCATCAGGTGGATGTATTCTAATCCAATAGACGTCTCATTTTGGTCCAGTTTAGATTCAGGGCACGTCAAATATCCACCCATTTTACATTCATTATACGTCTATAAGATGTCTGCATTAGACGATTCATGGACGAAATTTAAATGTATTTAAATGTATTTATACGCACTGCTCTATACTAGGTAGTTTTCATGGATGTATTTTAGATGAGGCTTATCTACTGAATTCTTTCTCTAGTAGCTCTGTTTTTATCCACTAGACAAGATGAAATATTAGTTTTTAATTAGATTTTTTTATAAATTGTTAAATTTTTATTTATTTGCTATGAACTGGCTCAAATTTTTGTTTACTAGTTTATTTTTTTATTTATATCTTACGTAAAATATTATAAAATTTTCTCATTCTAATTAAATTAGTATTTTTTAATACATGTTATTTCACTGTTAATATTTTGAAATTTGTGTTTTATATTGTTTAAAATAAAACTAAACTTTTCCTTTTCTTTGAAAGCATTAAAATTTACTCCAAGAAATTTTCTTAGGAAAAAAGAGTATAAGATTTAATTATAAACTGCACTGAGTGCAATTGGGTTTATATAAATGCAAATTAATACATACTTATACAATGTTATTATAGATTTATACATTTTAACATGGTTTTTTGATTCTTTCAATCGAACACCTTCCTTCAGCATAGTCTCCATTACATAAATCACCTCTTAGCTTGTGTTCTCTGGAAAGCCTCTAAAACTAAATTTTAAAACAATTATCAAAAATTATACTTGCAAATCAGTAATCTGAAAAAGAATAGTAAAAATAATATTTAAAATAGGGGAAACAATTTTTAGCAGTAATAAAATTACATTAATTTAACGTGAATGGTAAAACTTAACGTTACCATTAAAAGAACAGAACTTAAATAATCAAATAGAGAATTGAATATACATATTAGTTATCACATTATTAACAGAGAAAGAAATGTTATTTACTAAGGGATATATTAAATGTTTTGATAAAAAATTTTTATCATTACAATTTTACAACAGTAAACTCAATAAAATTTAATATATGAAATGTTTATTTACCATTTGCACTCAGTATAAACAAATTTCAATGTTTTTAATCCTGTAAAGGATTTATTTTCTCTTGATCTACATTAGTTCCAAACGAGCTTAAATAATACAGAAAAATTAATATTTTAAAGAATGTGGAAACATAATAAATAAAAGCTTTATTTTTCTAATGAGATTAAATTAAAATTTTTTTTCAATTTGCTTATTTTAAATTTAATCTCATCCTCGGGTATATAAATTTGTTCTTCTCATCAAACTGAAAAGGAAAACAAAATTCAGAACTTATAAATGAGGCACTTATTTATCTCATAAAATACAATTAATTCAACTTTATCAACCATAGTAATTAAAGCATGATAAAAATATTTAAATTTATAAATATAAAAAGCTAACTGTTTATGAAACAAATAATTTTTTCAATTTAGTTGAAACTAGGTTCAGCCTATCATAAGCAATTTTTTATGCATAGCAGAGCATAATATGAAACACGTACTATAGAGAAAATGAATTTTGAATCAACATTTAATAATAAATAAATGATATTTACTGTGATGAAATGTGTGCATCTTTTTTAATAATATTCAAATTAGATCAATAAAGAAGACAGTTATTTGATAGAACTAAAAATCAGGTTATTGTGAGAAACGTAGATGCCATTCAGTTTATTTTTGCCTGTAAAGTCTTTGAAGTCCTTAGAAAAGTAAATTGCTGCAAAATAACTTTAAAGGAATACAATGAAAAATAGAAGAATATTGATATTTCTGTTTGAAACTAAATTAGAGCATCATTTATTAAATCAAATTTATCTACAAAATTTGAATGGAAATAGATATATAATATTCATTCCAGAAATTTTGTTCGTTGTTCTGTTTACGCAAGCATTTTGTTTTTAATTGCACTGAGAGCATGCTTTTTAACTTCCTACCAGGGTATACACATACAAGCAAATGTTTGAATTTCAGAAATAAAATGTTTTCCTGTGATTTCATGAAACTAATATATTTTTAATAGTTTTAGGTCTTCATTTTCAAATAAATATTTCTTATAGTTTTAAGTCTAACAAAAAAAAGTAAAATAAAATTAAGATATATATCAAATTTTTTTTTTTTTAAAACTTACCTATATATATATATATATATTAATATACTTTGCTTAAATGCACTATACTAAGGAAAAATATATTATTTCAGTTAGTCACTAATTTCATTTTTTACAATGAGCAAAATTTTTCTCATACAAAAAGGTTTTTTAACTATATTGATTAAAAAATAACTTTAGTAGAAATGAAATCAATGTATTAAAATTTTTATTTGATATTATAATTTATGATTTTTTCCTAAGATGAGCATTCTCATATTATTTGTTTAGATATATAAAGTGTAATTAAAAAATAATTTGTTTTGAAGATATTACGATCATATGGTTTTTGTAAGGGTATTAAAAATAACAATAATACAAAATAGGAATCTTATAGAAAATCACATTCACCGAACATTCAAAATGCTAAATCACTCCAAGATATAAACAATTCATACAAAATCATTTTAAATAATCTTAAAAGTATTTTTCATTAAAATAAATAAATGTTTACCATGAGTCAATATTTCTAGAACCTTTAGTTGGTAATTAATTAAAAATTGAAATATTCTAAAAGATTCTCCAAGAAAGTAAGAATTTCAAATCTGGTATAGGAAATAAACATATCTTCCATTAAAGTACAAAATATAAAAATTAATTTTTATATATATATATATAAGTATATATTTTAAAAGTTTTTCATTTGAAATATTAGTCCAGGATACATTAAAATAATTCAAAGATGTAATTTTTTTCTAGAAAAATCTTGGATTTAAAATTTGGTATTCTATTAAAAAAAACACTCAGATTTTTAATCCAACAGTAAAAATTAAACATTAAACATTAAAACAATTTAACATTAAATCTTAAATTAATTAAAACATTAAATCTTAGAATTAAGACTATCCTAAAAACAAATTTTATAAATTTGAATCAAATCCTAATCATGATTAATCTTTTTCTTGTTGAAATCAAGAAATACACTACTGGCCATTAAAATTGCCACACCAAGAAGGCGACATGCTACAGACGTGAAATTTATACGAAAGGAAGAAGGTGCTGTAATATGAAAATGATTAGCTTTTCAGCGCATTCGGACAAAACAGGCGCCAGTAGCGACACCTACATTGTGTTTAAATGAGGAAATTGTTCAGCCGTTTCCTAATACACAAACTGCATTTGAACGTTGTTGCCTAGTGAAAAGTTGTTGTGATGCCTCGTTTAAGAAGGAGAAATGCGTATCAGCACGTTTCTGACTTTGATAAAGGTCGAATTGTAGCATACCTGGATTGCAGTTTATGTTATCGCAATATTGCTGCTCGCGTCAGTCGAGATCCAATGACTGTTAGCAGAATATGGAATTAATGGGTTCAGGACGGTAATACGGAACTCTATGCGGGATCTCAACGGTCACCTATCACTAGCAGCCGAGAAGACAGGCATATTATCTGCATGACCGTAATGGATCGTGCAACCACATCACGAGCCATGAGTCAAGAAAAGGGGTCGTTTGGAAGACAACAAGTGTCTGCACGAACAGTTCGACGACATTTGCAGCAGCATGGACTCTCAGCTCGGAGACCATGGCTACGGCTTCCCTTGACGCTGCGTCATAGACAAGAGCGCCTTCAATGGTGTAATCAACGACGAACCTGGACGCACGAATGGCAAGACGTCATCTTTTCAGATGAATCCAGGTTCTGTTACAGCATCATGATGGTCGCATCCGTGTTTGGCGGCATCGTGGTGAACGCACACTGGCAGCGTGCATTCGTCATCGTCATACTGGCCCATCACCTGGCGTGATGGTATGGGGTGCCATTGGATACACGTCTCGATCACTTCTTGTTCACATTGACGGTGCTTTGAACAGTGCACGTTACATTTCTGGTGTGTTACGACCCGTGGCTCTACCTTCTATTCGAGCCCTGCGAAACCCTACGTTTCAGCAGGATAATGCCCGACCGCATGTTGACGGTATTGTACGGACCTTCCTTGATACGTAACATGTTCGGCTATTGCCTTGGCCAGCACGTTCTCCAGATCTTTCACCAATAGAAAACGTCTGGTCATTGGTTGCCGAGCAACTGGCTCGTCACCAAACGCCAGTCACTACGGTTGATGAACTGTGGCATCGTGTCGAAGATGCATGAATATCTGTACCTGTACATGCAATCTAATCTCTGTTTGACTCAATGCCCAGGCGTATAACTGCTGTTATTACTGCCACAGTTGGTTGTTCTGGGTACTGATTTCTCAGGATCTATCCAGCCAAATGTTTTGAAAATTTAATCACTCGTTATTTTTAGTATAATATATTTGTCCAATAAATATCATTTTGTTATCTGTATTTCTTCTTGGTGTAGCAATTTTAATGGCCAGTAGTGTAAATACATAATAATACAAAATAAGGTTGTTTGACAAAATAATAACAAATAAAAGTATAATTTTGGAGACAAAAATATTTTGAATTGCACGACACAGAAATGGTTTTTGTTCAAGAAAATTATTTGGCACTATAATAAATTTCTTCCAGCAATTTTCATTCTATTCCCAATGTTTAAATTTTTTCAGCCTTAAAATGGTAAAAATTTACCGTACGGTCACCCTTGGTGAAATTTTCAAAAAGTCTGCAAATGTAACCGCATGAGTAATCTGTGTTCGAGAAAAACGGCGGGAGGAGAATGGCTGAAATAGTGCCAAATATTTCATACATTATTGGTATCTAACAATGTGCTCAACTAATTTTACAAAATTATAAAATAATCCAGATTTATAGATTTCAAACATCAATTGTAAAATAATAAAGCTCATATGTTAAATGGGAAATGTTTTTGTTAAATTTTATATTAATGAATTTATATTGGTATATTTTCATGAGAAATTAATGAAAAATAGGTTTGCCAAAATAGTTTTCCGGGTTTCTAGTAAAAATGTTCACTAAATTTGGGGCTAAAAAAACGTGCCAAGTGTAACCGTACTATCTGATCGGAAAGCAATATGTATCTTTCAACGTTAATTTAAAATAGTTACAAATGTAATTTTTGAAGTAAAATACACTTAAACATGGTTGGTTGTTTTACACTTACATATCACAATTCACAGAGTTTTTAAACTTCATTTCTATTCTGACTTCTTTGGAATAAAAACAAGTTATTTAAAATTAATAAAATAAGAATCGATAAAAAGAAAACAATTATTTTTAAATTATATTATTTTAAAATAATTTTAAATTTAATTAGGGAAACAATTAAGTTTAAAGTTAAATCCTTCTTAATGTCATAAACGACTGTAGATTGTGAATCAAACGATAATTTAAAATTATGAAAGCAATAAACAAAAATAATTACAGTTGCAGTTAATTCCCTACTTTTAATTTATGTTCAGATAACATCCATCATAAATGTCTTAATTACATCTATCATGGATGTATAAATTACGTTTATCCCAGATCCAAGTGTTTATACTCCAAAACTCATCCATTGTGGATGTCAATCCGATGTTCATATGTAGTCCACAGAAGACCATCCAGTTCACATCTTACCATAAATGGCTTTATGACTTCCCAAATGTATCCAGTACGTCTTTTTGACTACATGGATCTTTAAAATACGTCTAATAAACGTATGCAGCTGTATGAGTAATGATACAATAATGTAAACTTTTTTAAAGTGAAGTTAAAATCTTGGAAAACCTTATTGAAGTCTGTATAAGTGTAAATAAAATTTATTTTTGATAACATAATTCTTAATAAGTAAAATTGAAAAAAAATATAGTCAACAATGTAAAAATGTTACAATGATCTATAACTTATTGACGACACAAATGAGTTAAATTTTTTTTTTCACATTTTGTTTATTCAGTGAGGTTTTTAATGATTTATATAGATAAAATTTAGTAAGCAAATTATTAAATACATTCTTTGATACTCACATTTGATTTAAATAAATTAATTGAATTCCGCTGTTTAATGAAATCAGTTGGAAATTTGAAGCTGTGTTGTAAAATGCATAAGTAACAGACAATTGTAATCTATAGATTAAACAATTTATCCATTGTTCAAAATATACAGTAAGTAATTTACCAATAAGTAGACAAACAATCAAATAATTTTTTGCAAAAGAAATCTCTAATCAAATTTTTAAATGAAAAACAAGAAGGGGAAAACATGGTGCCCATTATAGATCCATTATTAGAGTTATCTTCCCAAGATTGCCAATATTGGGCCAAGTTATTTTGCTACTTGGATCTTGGATAAAGTTTCGAAACGTTCAGGGTACACAGAAGTGACTTTAATACTTTAGGAATTTTTATAACATCTATATTAATAAAATATTTGATTATAGTTTTCTTCAGTTTTTCGTCAAAAGTGGTCTAGAGGTATCCCTGCTACACTCGTGTCCAAAAATTAAGGATAATGCAAGTTCAGACAAAGAAAGAGACAAAAGCAAAACCAATATGACTTATTTGTAAAGTCTATCTATTAAGCAAAAGGTAAAGAGCAAAAAAGATGCCAAAGATACAAAAGGTAAATTCAAAAAAGATATTTACTCCTTGAAGCAAATTTCGAAAAAGAATCTATTTACAAAAATCAATATAGCATGGTTGGTACGATGGTTAATACATAGTATGCCCCCAGACGATGCAATATAGGTCATACAACGCCTAGGCATACTGAGTATCAAATTATCAATCTGATCTTTGGGAATATTACACCATTCATCAAGCAATGTTGTCCGAAGTTCCGGTAGACTTGTGGAAGGGGGTTGACGGGCTGTAATTCTTCAGCCAAGCATGTCCCATACATGTTCTATTGGATTCAAGTTAGGTGAGTATGCTGTCCAGTCCATACCGGTGATATCCTTCGATTGAAATCATTTGCTTACAATGATTGCACGGTGAGAAAAAGGGTCGTCATTCAAAAACAGAAATTCTGCACCCATGGCGCCCGAAATAAACGCACATGTTGTTTCAGAATGACATTCAGAAATATATGGCCTGTCATGGTTACCTTCTGAACATGCATTTAAGTTCTGGAACCTAGAATAATTTCTCCCCAAACGAGGAATTCTGCACCACCGTAACGATGTCGTTCAGTGGTGGTCTCTTGGTAGTAACAGGTACCTGGCCCTCTTCATTTAAAAGTCCGACATATGAAAGAATCAGACGTTAAGCTAAATCTGGACTCGTCGGAAAACACCACACATAACCAATGTTTGGGTGTTCACAATGTATGCTGTCTACACCAGGCTAACTGCATCCGACAGTGAGTTGTGGTAAGTGGAACATATCTGACAGGCCTACGAGCATATAGACTAATGTTCTCTACGCATCTCTACACGGTGTGCCTTGAAACTGTCGTACCGGTAGCTGAAGAGAGTTGACGAAACAGGTCTGATGCTGAGCTCGGTCTGTTTCTTTCGGTAGTAACTGCCAAATACCGGTCCTCATTCAGCATTGTAACTCGGTGGTGACCTGTGCTGTAACATTTACTCACGTTGCGTCATCTTGGAGCCGCTGCCATAGCCTGGAAATGACATGACTGGGCGATTCCAAGTTTTTCGGATACTTCCAGCTGGTTACATCCACATTCCAGACGACCGATAATTCCACCTCGGGAAAGATTATCCAAATTCTTCCTTTGAGCCATAACTATGCGGTTATTGTACTGAAAGGCTTCTAAAGTGCTTGTGAACAGTTTTACTTCTTTGCAACCATTCCTTATATACCCCTCTCTTATGCTCTCGTCATTGTGACATACTCTCGGCGCTATCTGGTGGTTTCTTGTAATTTGCATATTATTCTTCAAGATGTGTGTGATAAATCTACATGTGAAAGTTTTATTTCAGAGCTCAATTTCTGTGTGATTCTGAATTATCCTTAATTTATGGACATGAGTGTGTATAAGAGTCGGCTAGTGAATTTTTTCTCTATATTTTGCAATTTCTGACAACTTTTTTTCCACTTTTCTTCTGAACTGAGAGGCGAAATACGAACAGCAGGATCCAGCTTTTTCTTCCTAAAGAAATGAATGGTCAATCTTCTAACCGCCTTCATGATAAACAGCATTAGTTCGCATAATTGAATTATTCATTGTTAGTGTCAATTATATTATTGAAGAACTCTACTTAATTTTCAGCTAAATGTTCTTGAGAATTGTTAAATAAATGCTTGAGTAAAATATTATAAATTTTATGAACTATTTTTTATTCTGTGCAAAAGTGGGCAACAAAATAAACCCTTAGTAGTGACATAATGGATTATTGAAAACTGTGATATACAAGATAGTATGGCATTTATTTATTTATTACAAAAGCACAGAAAATTGGCTATGACACAATTAGTTCTCTGGCATACCAATATCTCTGAACAGTAAATATTAAAATTACAAGAGTAGGGTACGAATTAAGATTGTTAGTATAAGAAAAGAGCTTAAAATTTTTAGATTACTTAATATATGTGGAACGAGTACATTTTTTGATTGTTCAATTACTTTGTTCTAGCTAAAATTAAAAATATCACGTGGTCAGTAAGCAAAAAGTTTCTCAGTGATTGTTAACACATTGAAATTTGCTGTATGAAATAGCAGACCGTTGTTTTGGGAAAAATCCCATTATTAAATTTTTTAAATATTGAGGTCTAATTTAATGCATCTGGAATTACTCAAGATTAAACTAAATACCAGATAGAAATAGCCACGTTGAAGTTGACATTTTTCTCGTATTAAAGATAACTTATTGAATCTTGAAGTGAATCAACGCATACATCGAATCGAGATAAAGAGCAGTTTAGCTCATTATGAAATAAAAAGAAAAATACGCTAAATTTGTGACAGCTTATTTGGTCTGTAATAAAAGTTTTATTAGAATATGTTGTGAATCATATGTTCCATGCCAATGCTAAATAATTCCTTGGCATATTGAAGCAATATCAGGAATATCCTCCGGACAATGAAATATTCGATCAATCACTCTTAATTCAATTGAATTTTTGATGACATCTCATAGATATATGTATGGCATAACTATATGTAGCTAAAAATCGTTTTGCGCAGTGAACAGAAGCAAAGATCCTTCTGTAATAGGAGGTAATTTGTATAGCTGAAGCGTTTTATAAAATTTGGATCAATCTCTGTGGTGCCCTTTAGAAAATAATTACCAATTTCGAAAATAATCACATGATACAAATTACATTTTTAAAAGCTTAGTGATTTCCTATGCGTACTAAATGTGTACGCTCAAGATTTTCTCTCTCTTAGATTTACGGTTTGAATAAAGAACTGGCCCTGTACAAAGCCATAATTAAAGGTTTATCTCAGCGAAAGTTAGGCAAAGGCTTTTCATAGGATTTTATTTAGATTCCGTGCCATTCTTAAAGAAGGGATTCGTTTATGACTCAGTGATTGGCATTTGAACAAGCAATTTGTTTGTTTGACAATTTTTTTTCTCCCCATTAATGTTAGAGCTCCTGAATTTATGCGATTTTTAAAGACCTATGCTTAAAAAATGTCATTTAAAAATATTTAAATGCCTATCAAAACTGACAGTATTTCTTTTCTTTGATTCGATTCTGTGAAAAGAAAAGAGGAAAATATCAGAATTACAAGGGTTAGCCAAGAGAGAATAGTCGCCACAGATCGTATTAAGCCAATGCACATCTTCCCGAAGATGCTACTTTTGTGAGCTATATTCTGTATTCTCTTCCTTGGTACTAGGGAGCATACACCAATATAGAAAGTTTTTTTAATGTCAGATTGTAGATAGCTACAGCTGCAATAGAGTCTATTAATCTATTGTTCCCTGATACCAAGGAACCGGCCAGACACAGTGACCTCTTAGCCGCTGAGGCGTTGTCCCGGGTGCACCACAGAGGGTGGGCCACCATCGCACCCTCACACAGGCCATAGGGACCTGTTTATAGGGTAGGCATCATTCATACATCATTCACACACACAGGAAAGGACAAAGACATGATAGAGAGAGAGAAATTACATCCATGCTTGGACTGGAATTCGAAACCAGGACCTCCCTATCCGTAGTCAGGCACGCTGACTACGGATCGGGAGGTAGTAGGGAGGTAAAACAAGTTGGAAGGCTAAAATGTAAAGGTAAATGTTACTTATAAAATTTGTTTAATCGGATATTGGAGGCAATGAAATAGCAGACACTTTAGCAAAGGAGGGCTCAGGTCGTCCTGCTCCTTCTTCTTCCGCACTTACCTATTTTGAAATCTTTTCCATGAGAAAAGCCCAGATTAAAACCGATTGACAGGTACCTTTGGCACCCCACTTCTACAAGGATAGAAAGTCGGGACTTTCTCTGGCTCTTACCTGTGATAGGAAATCCAGCACATGCCTTGGGTCTCGTCTCTGGCCACCTGAAATGCCTCACTTTTGTAGCGGGTATCAAGACCTTCCCCCTCTGTGTGTCCTAAATAACATGGACACTAATCTTCTCCTGAGCATATCCTGAATTGTATGAATATGCTATGAGACGAAATCTACACTTTTCCCCTCTTTGTCATCGATTTTCTCTTAATCAACAGATTCCTAGATTTGTTCTGACTCTGTCAAAATCTTGAAGATAAGCAACAACAACAGTATATTTAGTGGTAAACTGCAATGATTACTGATTATTTTAGATATTTTCAGTGCAAAGTTTAATAAATTAAAGAATGCCTAGAAATTGACATTTCTTTTTCATTTATAACCATATTTTACAGATTTTCTCTGTTGATAATTACAATTCTTTGTATGCAAATTAATCAGAATTATTAAATAAAAAGTGGAGAAGATAATCGAGGAAAAATAATAAGATATACAAGTATAGTTAATTTTTCAAAGATACAATTAGAAATTCAAATTTATGGAAATATTATGATTTCACAACCGTTTTTCTAAAATATTTAATAATTTAAACAATTTTGAAGAATTTGATATATAATCTTTTTTTGAAAAATGTCAGAAAATGTTTATATTATCATATTTAAAAAGAAAATTTTAATTTAATATACTATCATTAACGACTATACATTGAAGAGTCAAAACAGGATGAATAGATCACTGTTCCATACTGTGGCTACCGAGCTGTTACGAAGACATAGTGGAAAAGCTAATTAATTTACTTCTCGAAGAATATAAAGCATGATATGCGTGATTACATGCTTGCTTCATGGAAGTAGCTACTCATCTAAGCAACTTAGACGATAGATAGAGATGGCTGGAAGACTCAAAATGGGTACCTCTGAAACTGAATGGTTTAATGGTTATCCGCACTCGGTATTTGGAAATATCAATGCTAAGTTGTTGTATGATGCTGTGATGAGTTGCTTCATCAACATGTTTCCACTAGCCTTAAGATAGGTCTTACCAATTAGATAAAAGCAGCCGAAAGGAAGTTTTCGTAATTTAAAAGCAGGAACCAAGCAGAAGACTCCCAGTACTTGATCTGCCACCATCAGAGGTACCATTTCATTTAGAGGACATTATGACCACGATCTATTTAATATATACTTAGCCGCGTTCACTGAATCCAACGGATCTTCGGTTAAGCCGAGATTTGAACTCACTATTTTGTACAACTCTCTAACCAACCCTGCCACTGTACCTCTCGGTCAGATGAATAGCAGATTCCATGATATTGGATGTCCATACGTCATTCATTAATCAAGATGCCGGAAGTTGACCTTCCATCAAATAGAATTGACTTCTGACAATCTCTTAGTACACTGACTCATGTTCCTAAGCACATGAGTCATTAGCTGTTTGTCTCATTTCCTATCTTATTTTATTAAAAGGAGCAACTTCTGACATCCTAGGTCATTAATGGTGTGTGGACATCCAACAGTTCAGTGTCTGATATTCATCTCACCATCCAGTAAAATCAAAGTGTCCATTCGTCTTAAACATTGACAAACAGTACACTGGCGAGCAGCCGATGAACCACATAATTTCGAAGATACTTTGTCGTGTTTTCGGCTTACTCTAGGAAGCAAAATGATGAGTCAAAGCGATTTTACATTAGGCACGTTAAGCCCCTCAGAACACAAGTGAATGTTGCTGGCCAGAATCAACCCAGCCGCAGCACATTTTGGCAAAAATAAATCAATTGATTTCTGTTGCTACTGTAGTTCTCAAAAATTATCACATGTTTATTTTTAAAAACATTGAACAGTTCATGATATACTGATTCTCAAGATTTGTCTAACGCTTATGACTTTCAAAGAAATAGTGATGATATTCATTCATTAAAACAGTCAATAAATGTTATTAAACAATCATTAATTAAACATATGAAATTTTACTCATAAAAATTCATATTTTAATTAATTATTCAATAACATTCATTGACTGTTTTCAATAAAATTATATTTAATGTGTGATCTAATGTAAATTATATTTTTATAAAAAAATATTAAAATATGAGTTAGTGAAAAATGCCACAGAAGTCGTTATGCACAAATAAAAATTTCACTATGAACATAATAAAGAATAAATATAATGTAATTTTTCACTTAATCATGATTTTTAAATTTTCCTTCACATTGCAGAAAAAAAGTCTTACTCTTTCAAAAACTTTTTTCAAAACAACCGTATAACTCAGCTGATTCAACATTGAATGAACTATTTCCAATCAAGCTGAAGAAAATCCTTCTCTAAATTCTATAGAAATTTTTAAAGCATTTAAACTAGGATCTGCTTACAAGTTTTATGAATATAAATCTTTATCATGCTGAATTAACGTTATGGTTTTGTTCCTTGAGGTGTTTTCAACGAAAGAAACAACCATTTTATGGTAAACTTTTTTTCCTTTTTCATTTTTCCCATTTCTATTATCAAACCCGTTTTTAAAAAGTTGTAAGTTGGGAGTCATAAATTTTGGAAACGCTTTCCAAAAAAAGGGCGTATATATATATATTATATATATATATATATATATATATATATATATATATATATATATATATATATATATATATATATATATATATATATATATATATATATATATATTATATATATATATATATATATATATATATATATATATATATTATATATATATATATATATTATATATATATATATATATATATATATATATATATATATATATATATATATATATATATATATATATATATATATATATATATATATATATATATATATATATATATATATATATATATATATATATATATATATATATATATATAAATATATAATATATATATATATATATAGTCTCAATATTTGCTCAAAATTTTTTAAATTTCTTATTTATAATAAAGTGATGTTTTCTTTCGTTCCAGTTGAGATTATGATCACACCACTTTAGAGGCAGCAAGCAAAGCAAAATTCATCATGGAATGTCTGACTGTTGTCGGCAATGAGAAAAATCCATTCATGATTTTTACAGTAAGGAAGAGGTATTGTTTAATTATAATTTTCCGTTTTCGAAATCATGAAAATTATTTGTTGTAGTAAATAGTTTTTAAACCTTTAGAGATATTTCTTTCAAAACTTGAACACGTTGGAAATATAACAGGTGAACAACCAAATTAAAAAAGGCAAGACAAAACATCCACATTCTGGTTAGTTTAAATTGGATAGGACGATTTAAATTCGAATAAAATTTTGCCTAGGCATCCACATGAAATTTCTAAAATATATTTTTATTTTGCATTTGTGCTGGTTGTCGATACCAGAGATCCTTATTATTCTCATTATGTGATTACTCAATTCTCTGTAGTGTGTGCAACACCCGTTAATTGTAAAAATAAGATTAAAACATATATTCAAAATAGTTTCATTACATTCAGTGATAATATTTAAGATTCAATTAAAATTTTGAAGTGCTTGGTTTGCATTTGCCAATGTACATATGGCATGAATGTGAATTTAACTAAAAATATGAAAATTTTGCAAACGTAGGAAAAATGTTCGTTTTGTTACGCCAACTTGGCTTTCTGATGGGGAAAATAGCATTTTGTGCTCATGGCCACCATATAAAAATACCAATAAAATGTAAAACCTGACTTGAAAAGATGCCAAGGTATTAGAAACTTGGACCAAATTTAAGTCAAAAATAGTTTAACCATAAAATAAGCTAATATTTTATTATTATTATTATTCATTTTGATGTCATTTTTAATATCAAAACCTTATAAAATGTACGAAATTTAAGTTTCGTTTTAAACTTAAGTTATCTAAAATCCTTAAGACTGGAAATATTCTCTTTTTCTGGCTAGTTTAAAGGAAAAGTTACAATACCTTATTTTTTTTAATTTTTAAGATCACGCTTTGATAGTATTTTATGATAAAGTATGTGCATTAACTAATTTGAATGTAACATGTATTCTTTTACTTGGTATAAAAATGCAAGGCTAAAAATTTCTTAAAATAACATTATCAATAATTCATTTAACATGCTAAGTGGATGTATATTTTGAATGATTAAATGTATATGAAAATTGCAATGTAATTGGTTTGCCTTATTTTCAATAATATTCAGATCTGTCGAGTTTTCTAATGGAGATAAAACTGTTCTGCTAATTAAATATTACTAGTTACTTTTCAATCTAATAGTAATAAGATTTTCAATAATATTTTTAATGTTTGTTTTAAAATAAATATAGATATAATTTTGTACTTTTTCATATAAATATATTTTTATGACTTCGATAAAATATTATTATCATACAAAATAACAAAATTTTAGTTTTGGAAACGACAAATGTTAAAAACTATTTTAAATCCTTTTAAACACACAGCTAAAATAATTCTAATTTAGATTAAATGGTTTGTCTTTTTTTATCCAATATTTTGTTAACACATTTTAACAAAGTATTTAAAATTTTTACATTTTGAAAGAATTAAGCAAATTTTTATTCATTAATATTAATTTTTTGAAATTAATCATCATTCCCCTATTTTCAAAACTATATATAATTTTGAATATTTTAATCTTTACGTATGTAATTTTTTATATTAAAACTCAGTGTGTTGAAAAATAAGAGTTAAAATATAAAATAAATTATTTCTGAATCGGTATAGAATTTTAAAAAAGGATTAAAGATGGCCTTTAATGTCATCCTTCACATGTTTAATGGCATTAAACACAGAAAGGGGTCAAGAAATTTCTTCAAGGTATTATGATGAATACTATTTACTTGCAAAATATAAGCCTTAATAGAGGGACGCAGACAAATAATAAGATAATAATAGACTTTTTTGAGAACTAGTTGTTCAACCATTACCTTTTTGATTACCCGTTTTATTTACATCGTCAAATCTCGATCTCTTCTCCCCAAATGATTAGTAGATAAGCCATATGGTTTATCTACTGAGGATGTACTCTGGGCGGATGACGTTAAAATCTAGGCGAATCTTTGACGTCACTGCAATTAGACATCTCATTCTGGTGTTTCCTGATTTCCGATATTTAATTCTTTATTAGACTAGTTTTTGATTGCTTTAATAACTAAAACGAATTGAAGTATAAATGATTTTTTTATAATCTATTTCACAAAATTTCAATTATGTTTAAATTCTAAAAAATTATTTGAATTCAGAAACATTATATAAATATACGAGAAGTATTATAGTATGCTCAGTATATAATATATACAGCACTCTGTAATATAATTTGGTTTATCATGATATTTAAGCAAATTAGAAATTTAAAAATATTATATAACTTTAATATTCCTTATATTTATCCATATCCAAAATTTCATTAGAATCCATTGTAGTGGCGTCCCCCAATGACATTGTGATGTTTATCAAATTTAAAGTTTTATTAAAATTTATGTAAATCGTAAAAATTATGTTTACTTAAAATTTATCTTTATCAATAAAATAAATTAATTTAAATTGAAATTGTATTCAATTGGCTTGCCACCTATGTACTCTACAGCTTTAAATGGTGCCATCGGTGGGGATGGAACTCTTCCGACTAATTCTGAAGTGATTCTGAGGTGTATTGTCATCCCGACAACAGAAAAGATTATGATAGCAACCTACAATTGATAATTGTTGAACGTGAATTTGTGGTTTCGATTTCAATCCTTGGAATCTGAGGATTATCTTGGAGTTGATAAAAGTATTCTAGTTTAATTTCTATCCCTGGAATAAAAGAAATGCGGTTAGTTCCAACCCTTGGAAAAAGAAGCATTCAGCTTGAAGTATTAATCCAATCCATAGCACCCAGCTATTTTGACGTGTTTCCTGTTAAGCTAAATTCCGACCAGTGGAATCGAAATATGCTGTTTTGATTCAAACACTTGGTACAAAAAGAAAAGTCTTTTGCTTTTGATTTAATTCCATCTGAAATCTTGCGTTGTGAGTCTAAGAAATATTACGCTACTTCTGATTTAAAAATCCATCCTGTACACTGTTTTGAAATTGTATGCTTAAAAATTCGTGTTCCTGGAATCAAGAAATGTGCGCGTTTGTTTTTTTCGGTGAAATTTCGAAAAAAGAAAATAATTAAATGAAAAAGATTTAAATTAACGTGTGAAATAGAGATTTCGAAATCGAATACAACGTTGCGATAAAATCGAAAAGTAAGTGAAAATATATATATATATATATATATATATATATATATATATAATATATATATATATATATATATATATATATTATATCCAAGTGTACAGGATTTAAAGCGAAATAATTTATATATAAATATAATATATATATATATATATATATATATATATATATATATATATATATATATATATATATTATATTTAAATATAAATTATTTCGCTTTAAATGTTGAAGTAATTTGAGAAGAATTATTTTGTGGTTTTAAAAGTTATTTTTTTAAAACTCAGAGAAGTTTCATTTTTAATGATTAGTGAAAATAGTTTTATATTTACATTAGTGTTTTGTGTATCAATATTGTATATATGATATATAATTTTATACATTATTATTTAAAATTTCTTGCATATTTTCAGAAATATTTGATTTAGTTATTTTCTTATTGGGTATGATATCCAAGTTTACTTTCGATTTGTTATACTATAAATGGAAAAAATTTTTGTCCTAAAAGAGAGTATTTTCGTTCGTTTTATTGATAAATAATTTTGAGTAAATGTAATAGTTGGTATATATATATATATATATATATATATATATATATATATATATATATATATATATATATATATATATATATTTGTATACAATAATTTCTCTAAAACTTTCATACCGAATTAGTTTATTTCTAAAAATTCATATATTTAAATTGTTATTATTCTTGTATGTAATTTTTTTTTTGTATGTCATTTGCCAAATGTATCGTAGATGAAAAGTACAGGTTTGTATAAATTTTTATACAATTAAAAAATTATGATATGTGATATGTTTAAGTTATGTGATATGTTTAACCATTTCTAATTCCTAAAGTGAAACAAAATTATTTCATTAAGTATTGAAATTTTATCTTAAGTTTGAATATAATACAAGAAATATTATAAGTCAAATATCGTTTTATTGCGTGTTTTTTTGAGTGCGTAATAATAGTAGGTTACATTTGTTTTCCAACTGAAAACAAAAATTAATTTATTAAATATTAAAGTTTTATGCGAAGTTGAAACAATCAATATTGTTAGTTAAGTATTTGGGTTTTGTTAGAAAGGAGTTAAGTTAGGCTTAGATTAACCATTAATTATGTCATTTTTGGGAAATGATAAGAAGCAGGACCTGGCAGTTATTGCTTCGGAGCTCGAAGTAAATGTTGACTCAAACTTATCTAGTAAATTTATTAAACAAGCTAAAGAGCCGTAACTATGAAGAGGATTTTGAGAAAGAATTGTTCTCTTTTCTAAAACTGAAGAAATGAAAAAACAAGAACAAATTTATAAAAAGAGAATTCAAATAGAAAGTGAAGAACGTAGGAAAGAAGCTGCAAGAAAACTTGGGAAAGCTGAAATAGAAGCTGAAGAACGGAAAAAAAGAAGCGGAAAGGGAGTTTAAGAAAGCTGAAATAGAAGCTGAAGAATGGAGAGAAGAAGAGAAGCAGAAAGGGAGCATGAATTAGAAAAGCTGAGATTAGAAGCTCAATTGAAACTTACAAATGGACCCCCCAGTGAACATGCGCAACATTCTCATAAAGGTCTTCAAGGAATGATGCATAGATATGATGTAAAAGAAGATATTAGTCTTTTTTAATATTTAATTCATTTTAAGATTTAATTCTTTTTGAACGCCAGGCACGTCGTGCCCAAGTAAATAAAGAATTGTGGGTTTATATTTCTTAGGCTTATTGCCGTATGAATCACACAAATAATAGCACGTGAACCAGAAGAAGAAGCAAAGAATTATGATAAGGAAGTTTTATTTAAAAGATGTAAATTGACCCCAGAGAAGTTCAGACAATTGTTTGTAAAACATCAAAAGGAAAATGATGTTACTTAGATTATTATCATGAACTTAATAATTATTTTTATTAATGGATCAATTGACTTAAAGTTGATACTTTTGAAAAGTTAAGTGATTTAATCCAAACGGATCAGATTAAAAAGAGGCTCCACAAGAATTTAAAGAATTCTATTAAGATGAAAGGGGTAGTATAAGCAATCCACTTCATTTGGCAGAGAAATTAGAAGAATTTGAGGACATTAAGAAAACTATCATACCAATTTTATAAAGAAGAAAAAAAAAACTATTCAACTTTAAAATCAAATATCATATTGCCCTCCTCACAGGTTTGTGAAACATGATAATAAACATAGGAACGAAAAATTGAAATCAGAGAAGAAAGATCTTTAGGAAAAATTTAGAGATAAAAGTTTTGAAAAAAGAAGGTTACTGAAATATTTTTAATGTAATTCTACTGATCATTTGAGACCATAATGCCCTTTTATTGAAAGACACGCACCTAATTTTATAAATAACGTAAAAGAAGAAAAGCTTAAAGAATTAATCAAACCGTATGAAATTATCCAGAAAGTGAATGGAATTAAATGTGAAATTTTGAGAAATACTGGAGCTACAATAGATAGTTAGTAGGAAGTTATGTGTTGCCTGATGATATGACCGATGAACATGTTTGGGTACATAACCCTCCTATTTTGAATCTTTCTTGTTTACCAATTGCACGAATTGTGTTGGAATGTAAATTAGGAAATGTAATTACAAAAGCTGCTATTATTGCAAATAAATTGGATAGTGGTAGATACCTATTAAGAAACTGAACAGCCTCATTAATACAAGAAAAGAAAGAAAATAGGAATTTGACAGAGGAAATAAATAATGTGCAGACTAGAGAAATCAGAAACGTATAGAAGAGGAGTTGAAGACGAACTCGAACATAACAATAGAAAATTTGGAAACAAATTCCAATGAAGAGGTAGTGGATAAGAATAATTATTAACAGTTAATTAACAGTTTGACCAGAAGCACAGTCTGATGATCCCTTAGTTCCCTTACTTAAGATTGATAAAGAAAAATTCAAAGAATGCCAAAGAGTAAGTGAGGACTTCAAACCCTTGTTTGAACAGGCTGAGAGTATCCAGCCAGTATCTTCTAATATAGTAGAAACCCTGAATGGTGTAAGTCTGATATCCCTCTCTAAGTGATTTCTCGCGAAATCTAGCGCCCTTTATTTTGATTGTAGTGTTGACAATTTGAGATTTTGTTTTTATTATAGTGTTGCCAAATTTAGTTTTTGCTACTTTTCAGATTTTTTGGTTGCCAGATTTTGTTTTGCACGTGTTTTACATTATTTTTAAGTCATTATATATGCTTTTTTCAGTGGCAACAGCATTTTTAGTTTTCCCTCATCGATGTTTCAAATAAAGACTCAATCCTACTCAATTTGAGGTATAATCCTATGTGAGCATAAAGCTCCAAAACAATTTTTGTCGTAACCTAACCTTTTAGTTTTCAATTTGCTTGTCGTTGTATAGGTTGTTTCCTTTTTATTATTTGATGAGAAGCGTGGCAATTTAAGTTTTGTTTTTAATATCGATTTTTTATTTCACTTCGGATGTAAGCCGGAATATAAATACTGTCTTTTATATTCACATATTTTATGTCACTTTAGATATAGTGCCTGAATTTCAAGCCTGTCTTTTATATTCGTCTTGTATTTCGGGGTGGATATAGCACCGGAATTTAAATCCTGTGTTTTATATTCGTTTTGTATTTTATAATGGATATCGTTCCAGATTTTAAGCTCTGACTTTTATATTCATTTTGGATTTTGCAGTGCATATAGAGCGCCGGATGAAAAATGAAAGTAAGAATTTTATTCTAATTATTTTCTGCAAGCATAGAATTCCTAGAATTATATGTTAAGTAATTTAAATTTCCAGTAATAAATTAAATAATAGAATCGTTCTATTTTTTGGATTTATACTTTAATGTAGTAATAACTTGTAACATTCAATATCTTAAATCACTGAAATTCATTATTTTATTTATTTTTAACTAGATGTTATTAAATGTAATTATTTTTGTTAATTTATTTCCTTTAATTTTAAGTAGAATCTTTAATAAATTCTTATTACGATTACTGTTTTCTTATATACTTTTAGATTGAGCAATTTTAAATCGGGAGAGGATTTATTGTTTTCTTATGTAGTATTAGGCCTAGTAATAGGAAATTGGAGAAAATCTATGTTTCTTACGTCGATTGGTACCCATTCTGGGTTGCTATTTTTTTCTTCGCCAAGTGGAGACGAAAAAAGTCGCAATTATCGCCAATAGAGGGGGATACTCTACTAGTTCCGTTATATTTTTATATATCTTGTGTATAATAATACAGAACATGCCTTTTAAATGTTGCGTAACTGCCCGTAAAAGCAATTATGATACTGGGGGGACCTTAGAATTTTCGCTTTCGATTCCCACCTGAAGAAAGATTTAAAACGTTAATAGATGTGTGCAATTCCGATGGAAAATATGAAAGTAACCATACATTCCAGCGTAAGTAAATAAATTTCCTTTATTGTTTCATTTACGTGATATTTATTTTGTTATTTTATTTTTGAACTTTTTAATATTAATAATAATAAAAAAATCTTCAAATGAAATTAAAAGTGAATTTAATTTTTTAAAACTTGTTACGCGTAAAACCCTATCATCCACATTTAAATTGTCATAGAAAAATAAAATAATTATTTTTTGATTTATTAATAATAATAAAATATTTGAGTTAAAAGAGAACTGTTATAATAGATAAACTCTAAGCTATTTCTAAATTAATTTCAGAATACATCCTATTGATCATATCAAATAAATAATCTATTATTAGTAAAGAAAAACTGAGTTTTCTTTGTTGCATGCATTTCAGCTTTCTTAATTTAAATTTTACTTTTAAGTGTGTGAACTGCATTTCAAACCAAGTGATATTTATAAACTAATAAAGCTTTCAATGAGTTAAATGATAATAGAATGGTCGTGATCCTAAAATATCCGAAATTACATCCAAATGCTGTATCTTTAATGGATGTTGAAAATAATTAACAAATAAAGATGTCATCAAGAGGAACCCTTAATTAAACCGCGAATATGTGAAGATACTCAACTGGATGAAGAAATCGTTCAAAGTAAAAAGAGCGACTTATTGAGTGCAAGCAAAAATACTATTTTGCAAATTTAGATGAAATTGAAAAATGCTCGAAAAATATAGATGTTCTGGATTTTTGGATTGTAAGGAAAAGAAAAAGCCATTTTATGTTTTTAAATATTGGTTATAATCCACATCCAAATTTGTGTACTTCTGTTGTTATTGATGAAAATCTGATTATAAATGGTTTCATTAAAAGTGTGACAGTAAAAATGTAAGTAAGTATTCACTACCATTTCAAATTAATAATATTATATTAGTAATATACGACAAAATATTAAGCGAATTAAATGAAATCAAAATTATGAGGATTATGAAACAGATTCATATGATTTAATTGATAGTATTTCATCTTGTTTGTCAGAAAATACAGTAAATAAAATGCAGAGAGATGTTTTGTATTTTGTTACGGAACAATTTCTTTTTTAAAAGGTTATATTACTTTGTCGTTTGTTCTAATCATAGAGCATATACATTTTTAGTAATTAGGTAAATTTCAGATTTATTCACAATCCTATCTTTTGAAAAGTGGGAAAATAGATATGCTGTTGAAGAAGTAAAATTCTTCAGTCACAAATCATGTATAAATATATTTCTTAAAAATTATTGAAAAAAAAAAAAACGATGACTCTATAGTGATTAATACTCAATCTAAATAAAAGAAAAATTCAAACGTTTCCTAATTCTGAAAAAAATTTATATTTTAATATAATTTGTATCAGAAATTGTATCCTATATATTTTATTTCCTTTTAAAACTAAAGTAATTTTTAAAATAAGTTTAAGTATATTCAAGTAGATTATTTTTTATCCAATGTTAGGAATGAATCAAAATAAATTGAATAAAAATGTGATAATTATGTACATAATTTAGCTTTGTTCAATGTACTCATTTTCTAATATGCAAAATAATGTTTATATTTGTTTTTCAAATTAAATTTGTGTATTGTTTTTAGAAGAAATATGAAAAAAATATGATTTTAATAAATTATTTTCTACTTTGTTATGTCTTTTCCACTTCAATTATACAAAATAGTTATCTATTAAATGCTGTACATCTGTCATACATATGGAATATATTTTGCTAATAAATTAATCATGTGTTTGTATTTAAAAGATTTGAAAGAAATATTTTTAATTCATAATAGATTATGTTGCTTATTATTGTTTTAGAATAAAACAGAGCATCCGGATTTTAAAGGTGCACAGGAATTATGTATATATTGCATAAAAATAATTTTATGTTTATATATTTGGTATATTAATAATCAATACAGATAAAAATTTCCTTTAAAAATACAACGAAAATATAAATTCTAATATTGAATAAAATTTCATAGACTTGGTCTTAATTGGAGTAGAAAGTTTGTTATTCACAATTATAAGTTATACTCTTACAATTATACTTAAAACAGTGGTTTCCAATCTTTTTGTACCGGCGCCCCCCTTTTAAAAAAAATTGGTGCACCCTCCTTTAAAAAACAAATTGTTGCGTCCAGTTAATTTATATAAAAATCAAATTTCATAAATACTCAACTGATATTATAATTTATTTAATGGGCTACAAAATAATATACAATATTATGTAAAAATATATTACATTTATTATAAGAAATAACAAAACAAAAAAGAATATATAACTAATACTACTACAACATAAAAATTTAATGCGACGGTTGAGATTGTTTTTCAGCACAAGTTTTCTTAAACCGTGGTATCATTGAAGAAATCGCGGTTCTCAGTTCCTTTTCAATTATTCAGCGAGATCGATACTTTGTTTTTAAGACAGCTACTATAGAAAAACCAGTTTCATAGGTAAGATGTTACAAATGGTATTAAAATTTTTAAAGCTTGGTTTGTCAAAGTAGGAAAATCGTCCTTTACTCGTAGCCAAAACATATTTTCATCTCGAAACACCTTCTTAAATGTGCTATCACTAGATAAGTCAATTATCATTTCCTGCTCTGCTTTCGTAAGGTCAAAAATCATCATATTTTTCAATCACAAATGGGTTTCGAAATCAAAATCAAAACTTACAGTCAAATCTTGCAACGCCTTTTTGTGAAAATTCTCGTAAACCGATTTCAATGATATTTGGTATACTTACAATATAAAGGTCCGATGACAACGCAATATTATGAAAAATAATTTATTGATATATCAGAATGATAAAAAATTTTTTTTACTTTTTAGTTCATTTTATAAAAGCATTTAACTTAATTTTTTTTACCAGTTTATTTTCATTTTCCATGATTTTGGTGCCTCTAGATCATTGCGCTCCGGGCGACCGCCCGGATCGCCCTACCCTGGGGCTGGCCCAGTATATATCAACGTGATTATCCAAGCACTACTAACGAACTAATTCTGTTCATAGAAAACAGAAACAATCAGATGCTTCTGTTTACTGAAGTTTGGCTCGAGTAAGCACGAGAATACTCTGGATGTTGCGAGTGTTT
Organism: Latrodectus elegans; assembly: GCA_030067965.1. Classification (NCBI taxonomy): domain Eukaryota; kingdom Metazoa; phylum Arthropoda; class Arachnida; order Araneae; family Theridiidae; genus Latrodectus; species Latrodectus elegans. Next base: position 260,250 of record CM057811.1, read on the forward strand.
ATCTTTTGATTCCACGCCCCGCCGGTGCTCGGCTCCAAACGCGAAAGCGAGATATTTCGTTCCAAGAAAAATATGGATGGGATGTTTTAGTATTTGTAACCGAAAAATTGGCCGCGAGGATTGTGGATTATGTATACTGCTGATTCAATTTTTGACACCCATTCGACTTTTTTGGTTCGCATTCGAAAATGATATTTTGAAAACAGCTGCATGCCCCCTTGCAACTGTCTCGCGACCCACAGGTTGGAAACCACCGACTTAAAAAGTTATACTTGAATAAATTTTTTCTAGTAGCTGCGCTATTAATATTTTAATATTTTTCGTGGAAATAACATCAGAATCAATTTAAAAGTATAAAACTGATTGCTAGGGATTTTTAAACAACATAAAATCAATTCCTTCGGAATATTTTATTCGTGAACGAACGCAGTTGATTTTAACCATCGTCTGATCACATCACTAGAGAGTGTTTTAGCTTTCTTAGCTATAGAGGGTGATGATCCAGTATGGAAAAGTCAACAAAACAAATAATGTAATAAAAAATGAACTATTACTTAAAAGAAAAGTAAATTAATTAGGACAGAAAAATGTTTTATTAATTGCTCCAAAGGAGTTCAGAGAAAAACTCAAAAGAGCAAGTAAGAAGGGGACTTAGTTACTTTTCCTGTACTTGGTATGTACTGAGCACAGTTAATTTTAAAGTAACAAGAATTTTACCAATTACATTTTGTACTTGTTAAATTTCTTTTGCACTGCCATCTATCCTATTAAAAAATAATGACAAAGTTTTTTAAATTGTGTAAATAAATTGAATAACAAATAAATTAATAATTAATTAAAACTAAATAATTAAATCTATAATATTTTATATTATTCCATAAAATTAATTAATATAATTAGTGTTAACTTAAATCATTATCATTTATAAATAAACATTCACTTAAATATTAACAAAAAGATTTTATGTTATAATCAATCAATAAATAATAATTCTTATTATTTATGCAACATTTCATTTTGCAATTTTTTGTTTTTTCCTGTAATGCTTTAATTTCTACTATGAGGCAATATATATAAGTTATTTCTCTACAAACCGTTTTTTTGTAAAAAATTGTAAACTCATAAATTTTCTGAAACATATTTCATTCAAAATAAAATCTTAACCTATTGTTATTTATATTTGCTTGCAGAATTTATATATGTTCTAAGTAAATTTTCAAATTAATCAATTGTAATTTTCAAAGCTTTCCTATGTTAATTAAAATATAAAATTCGATGAGATAATATAATTTAAAATTTTCAACCTAATCTACTTACTTCTTTGCTTGAATTTAGTAAGATTTTTTAATTATGTAAATGAATCTTAATAATAAGTGGTAAATAGTTTGCAAAGTGGAAATTTTAATCAATTACAAAGAGATTTTATTTTAAGTTTGCTGACAAAATTACAGCAATTAATGAAAAAAATCAACTTAAATTAAATTTCTTTTATTTTCCTATTATTAAACATTAATCATAGTAAAAAGTTTGGATATATAATAGATAGTAATCTTTATTATAAAAGACGTTTATTTGTTTATATTTTTATGTAGTAGATAAACTAGTTTATTCCAAAATAAAAATTGCATTAACTCACATATCTTGTTTCAGTTTTCTGAATTTTTGCAATTTATGGATAAATAATGTAGCTTTGCAGTTAAAACTGTATTAATAATGTTTAAGTAATAGCCCAGAAATTCTTTAAAATAAAAAAATAAAAAAATAAAAATTTAATCAAAAAATATAAAACAGTTTTACCAACAATCTAAATATTATGGTGTTTTAATGTAAAATATTGAGTAATGTAATATTTTATACAGAAATGCATATATTTTATTTACTTCAATCCATAATTTAAGAAATAAACATGACGGTATAAAGATAAAGTAAAAATTAAATTAATTAAAGCATTTTTTCAGTTCGAAAATTTAAACTATTAAATGTATAAACTATCTTTAGTAGGTTTAAATCAACATTTTAAATATATGTGTGTGAATAAAGATAAATTATATGGTAAAAAATATAAAATAACACCTTTTCTAAAAGTTTAAATTCTATGTATTTATGATAAAATATAGTGAAACCAAAACATGTGGTTGAATAAAAAATTAACATATTTATACGGAATCATAATAAAAATAACAATGGAAATATATAAGCAGATTTAATTTAAACATTTTTTTTAATTTAAAACCCGACCTAAATTAAGGTTTAAATAAATGTTATATATGTCCATAAAATAAAATAAAATAAAATTTTTAAAAGAAAAATAACAAAAATAAAAATCAATAAGAATTGCCAGATTCATAACAAGAATATCAGGCTTTTCTTATATATAAAAAAGACGTGATATATTTGAAAAAGAACGATAATCACTAAATAAATGTGCCGCGATTATTAATTTTTTGAACTCATTTATTTTATTAACCGAAATGAAACAAATGTACATGCGTATTTTTTTTCGCAATATAAATTCATTATGTCTCCCTCTCCAAGCCAAACTGATCTTCCAATTCCCAAGTATCTCTCTTCGATTTTCCACTTAAAACCAACAGTCATTTCCCTTCTTCCACCCATCCACAAGAAGCGACTGTATAAATCTAACCACAATCTGGTGATTCATCCGCATATATCGACGACATTGTCATTTGTAATTGTACTGCTTCTGTCATTGGCTCTTCTGTACTTGTTACATTCAGTCAAGTACATTCTAACTTACACTGATTACTTTGAAAAAGGTACGTACTCGCTCTGTCATTGGCTCTTCTGTACTTGTTACATTCAGTCAAGTACATTCTAACTTACACTGATTACTTTGAAAAAGGTACGTACTCGCTCTGTCATTGGCTCTTCCGTATTTGAAACTGTTACTCATTATTTGAAACAGGCCAAGTACTTTGTACCTGCAACAGTATGAGGATTCTCGTAATCCCGCTAACTTTGCTACTAGAAATAGCGGGTGTTTAGTAATAAAAGTATTAATTACAGGTTGTTACATTCAAATACTGATTACAAAATACTGGTTACCGGTATTTCTTCCCATCCCTAATGAAATGTTTAGCCGAATGGGCTTTTCTAAAGAAATCCAACATGATTAAGGAGCCTCATTTATGAGTGCTCTATCTATAGAATTTGAGAGGTTTGGAATAAAAATAATACATAGTTCACTATATCATTAACAAAGTAATCCTTTAAAAAGATTCTACAGAACTATCAAACGAATTCTTTGAGTACTATGTTTAGAATCTTCTCCAGATAATGAGCCGCATGTTCATGCAGCTTTGCTTGCTTTAAGAACTATAACTCATTAGTCAACAGGATTTAGCCCTGCAGAATTAGTTTATGGAAAGAATTTAAGGACACCAAATAACCTTACTCTATGAACATTGGTTACAGCCTGAAGAAGAAAAAAACTATGTTGTTGAATATAATTTAAATCTTATTAATCGACTAAAACGATGTCAAAATCTAGCTGTGGAAAAAATTGAAGAATGTCAAGAAAAGAGCGAAAAACTTTTGAGAAAAACAGTGTTAAGCGAGAATTTAAACAAAGAAACCAAGTTCTTGTTTTGGCACCTTCTCCTGCCAATAAATTAGCTATTCAATTGCATTGCCTAGGAACAATTGAATCAAAAATCTCTGATATTGACTATATTGTTTCTTTGTCTAACAAGAAAGATAAATCACAAATTTATCATTCTAATGTACTATAGTCTTATTACAGTAGATTTAATGGTGAGAGAAAGAAATGAACGATTCACCAGATTTTGAAATTGAATTCCCATTTATTGAAAACAATCCAAATGTTTTTAATTGTTCTGAATTAATTAAAAATTATTTAGAAGAGAGATTAAGAACACAGATTCGATACTTAAGTGTGAATTGCTATGTAAATATTCTAAAATGCTTTCGAATGAACTTGGAGTAACAAATATTGTAGAGCACAGTATCGAACTGATTTGCAATAAACAGTACGTATTAGACTATGCAGAATGTCACCCCGACAAAATGAAATTTTAAAAACTGAAATAAATTGTTAGCTAATAAAATTATTGAAGCAAGAATGCCAAATTATACTTCCTCTATGCTATTAATAGAAGTCCCTGGTAGAAAACCAAGACTTTGTATTGATTACAGGAAATTTAATGAAATTACAAAAACTGAATATTTTCCACTTAATATTGAGGAAAATCGTTCCAAGCTCTAAATTTATTAGAATAATCAGAATTAACTTAGCAAAAGGATATTGGCTGATTCCACTTAGAAAGCTCAAAAATTAGCGACTTTTACAACAAATTTTGGTTGTTACAGACCATTTAGAATGCCTTTTGGTTTTAAGAATGCATCCTATTTTTTCCTGTAAAATGATAACCAAATTGGTACAAGGAATGGAATCCTTTGCTAAAATATATTTAGATGACATTGCCATATTTTCTAATACTTGGGAATCCCACCTTAAACATTTAGACTATGTTTTTCGGGGAATTGAAAGAGCAACTTTAAAGATCAAATTTAAATGTGTTTTTCCTCAGAAATATGTCAAATATTTTGGCCATATGGTTGGCCAAAGTAAAAAAACTCTATCAGAAATAAAAAATGTAATAAAACATTTTCCAGTTCCGACTACTAAATCAGAAATTCGCATTTTTCTAGGTTTGTGAGGTTATTATAGAAGATATATTCCAAATTATTCCATTATTGCAGCTCCCTTGACAGAAAGATTAAAAGGAAAGTGAAGGAAAATGCTGATGTTCTTAGTAGAATTTGTAAACAGAAAATTTTCAGTTATTTTTACAAACATTTTTCTTTATTCCTATTATCTTATTTTGTATTTTATCAAATTTCAAAAGTAAAGAAATGTTTCTTATCTTTAAAATATTATACCAAAAATAAAATAAATATTTTTTCATGTCATTTTATCATTATGTGGTTAAGCTTATTATGTTATGTAATTATTTATTTGTGAGTAATTGTAAGACTTTTACTCATGTAAAAGTCTTTCCGATAAGGGAAGAAGTATATCCTTTCCTTATAGCTTCCCGGTAAGCAAGCTATAAGGAAAGGATCAACATAGTGCAAGTGCGCTAGATTTTACCGCCCTCCTCCTTTCTAATTATTATTATTATTTTTTTTTTGGAGAGTGTGCTCTCAGAGAGACAGCACACTGGATGTGCACTTGTGGTGGCGTCCGCCAATGACACACAAACATGACTGACTATTCACAGCTGTTAAGTTATTGTGAATAAAATGAGCAGCTGGTAATACCAAGGTATTTTCATATATAGGACGATACAAAGGATAGAATTTATTCATTTCATAGATTAGCGTAGCGTTTGTTTTAGGGCCACTTATTTTCTGACAATCTTGTTTCTAGAATTAGAACCAGGCAAATGCTTTCAACTAGAAATTTTCCTTCTGGATTTATTGGTACCGTTTCTCTTTTGGGATATTACACTTTTTTAAATACTTTCAACCACATCAGCTTTAGTAGTTTTAATTAGGAAGTTGGGCTTGTAATTGTTAATATTAGGTATAAAATGTATATTCTCTTTTAGTCATCAAAAAAACTTCATGTATTTCAGAAACATGTAAAGAATGTGACGGTCTGTATTATAGAATTATTTTTCAAAGGAAGTATATTGTTTAAATGAAAAGGAACTTATCAAGAATTTCTCGAACATTTTATTTATCACAAAATATTCAAATGTTTTGCAAGTGATTGTCAGTTTGGCAATCTTGTTAGTGTTGACAAGTTACTTTGTCTTATTTATAAAAGTTTTCCACCAAACGAAAATTTACGCACAATCCATTGCACACTCCACGCACAATCCATCGAGGTTGCTTAGAAACCACCAAATCTGATCCTAATAATAAGTGTCCCATTTTTTTAAGTCTGCTATTTAGTAACGAGAGAGCACAATGATATCTTCCTTCTATTTTTATCACTATCAAAATTTTGACTTTTAGGTGTGGTTTACCCATAAAATAATTTCATTATATTTTTCTAAGAGTAATACTATGTTGATAGAGGTTAGGGCACTATTAATGATTTCTACTTCAGAGGTCGACCTCTTTCATACGATTTCGAAGGTTTATCTTATTCCAGTCAGGGTGTGGTATCAGTCACCTACTCGTGGTGCCTTCTATTTTCGCTGAACGACTGAGGTTTTATCGTATTGTGCAGCCATATATAGTTTCCGGTGACAGACTCATTTTGCTGCTTTTTTTAAGACTCAGCTATGACTATTGTCAACGCACTTTTTTGGAATTGCTGGTGGGTTTTACTTCTGACAAGTTTACTGAACTGAAATATATTCTTTATCTCATAATATTGACTCTTTGGGCATTGTTGAGAGCGGTACTTCTATCGAGAATTTGGATTTTTACCGCATAAATGGATACCAGAACTTTTACTTGAAACGTGCTCGTCAGGTTGCCTCTGGTATTATTTTCTACATCAAGAATACTTTTACTGCAAATATGGCTGTGTTTTACTGCAAATATGAAATGACAGACTTTGACAAACTTGAAGTTGTTGAGATTAATACGTGATGATGAGGTCATCATTACCGGGTGCTTTTCCTATATAATCCACCTAATAACTGTCCAAATTTCGATTATTTACTAAATGATTGGAATATCCACTCTTCAATTTTAGGAGATTTTTACGCTCACACCCAGAGATGAAGTTATAGCTCTAACAACGCAGTTGGAAATATTGTTGAGCAGTTTATTGACTGGGCCCTTGTTGACTTTGTTGATAATGAAAATAGTGACCCTACCTTCCTCTCTTTTGGGGGTGCTACATCTCATCCAGAATTACTTTTGGTTCATCCTTACTTGTTGAATTTTATTACTCATTCCCTTCTTCTTGCAACAGGTGGTGCAAGAAACAAAATACTTGTTGTCGAGATAAACTCTGGTCCTGAGGGGTACAGTAAGCTCCGTTTTCCTAGCTGGAATCATAAAAAGACAAATTGGACCAGGTATCAAAAATTGACTGATTACTTAATGACAGACCTCTTTGTGACAACTGGTGTTGACAGGGATACGAAACTTTTCCTGATACTATTCTGGTCTGTGTGTTGGAGTGTATACTAAGGGGCCAAAAGAAAAAGAATTTCCCCTTTTGGAATGAGGAATTACAGACTCTTAAAGAAAATGGAGACATGGTTAGAGTTAGGGCTGACTGTACTGGCCTGATGAAAGATTGTATGGAGTTTTGTAAGCATCAGGCTATTTTGCATAGAGCTATTTAAACAGCTAAACGCATGGACTTTAGAGGCTTCGTGGAGTGCCTTGATGTTTGCAAAGATGCTCTGAGAGCTCATGATTTCACGTCAAGGCTCAATAATCGAAATGAAACCCATTAGGGTTGCAAACAAGTTAGTTTCTGAAAGAGATTTAGCTGGGACTTTTAATACAATGAGTAAGTAATTACCCTCCTAATGTTAAGATTACAAATTATCATCTTAAATGCCCTCAGATTTGCCTTAATCTTGAATTGGATGAAATCTTTAACTCACCTTTTTCGGATTGGGAACTCAAATGTGGCATTGAGCAAATGGCATAAAGGAAAAGTGCTGGATGGGATTTGCCAAATTTCCTTGTTCACCTTGGAAATAAATCCACGAAGGATTTACTCTAACCTTACCTGGAAGACTAGAATTCCCTGTGGGTGGCGTAAAGGAGAAATTTTGCCTATTCTTAAAACTGGAAAAGATCCAGATGTTTTTGATAGCTTTCGTCCTATTTCACTTACCAGTGTTATGTGCAAAAAAAAAAAAAAAAAAAAAAAACTAAGCGCCTATCACAAATCGTCTTAATCACTATCTGGTGAATTATAACTGTCTTACTGACAGGAAAGCTGGTTTTAGGAAGCGCAGGAACACTGTTGAAGAGGTTGCTAGAATTGTTCAGGAGATGGTTTTCATCAAATAAAGAGTACTTCAGCACTATTAATAAACTTCCAGAAAGCTTTTGATAGAGTGTGGAGGAGAGGGCTTCTCAAAAAATTAATTACATTTTTATTTGTAGTAATATGTTCCGCTGGATTAAATGTTTTTTTGGATCAGCGTTATCAGAACTAGGTATGGTATAATTGTCCATTGCCTTAAACATACTAGACAAGGTCTTCCTCAGGGTTCGGTCCTAAGTCCTGTTTTTTTAATGTCATGATCAATGATATAGTTCATCAAATTATGAATTCTCAGGTTGGGGTGCAGGCCCTTCTCTTTGCTAAAGAGCTTGTTTTATGGACAACTGACCAAGACACCCAAGTTATCCAGGATGTGTTTAATGCTGCTCGGGAAAAACTCTTGGTTAGGTCGTAAAAGAATGAGATTGTTAATGTAAATAAGACTACCTCTCAGGTTTTTACATTAAGTACCAAACCTGAAGTGATTAAAATTTTATATGATAATCAACAGCTATTTAGAACTCAGAAGGGCACTTATCTAAAAATTGTTTTGGACTCCCGGTTAAGTTGGGGTAGCCAGGCTGATAAAATGCTAAGTATTGGAAACACGAGAAATAAAATACTTAAGAGGCAGAGTGGTGTTAAATGGCAAGTGACTCAAGATGTACTCGGTACTACCTATAAATCTTGCATTAGGCCAACTATTGAATATAGTGGCGAGCTTCTCATTACAGTTTCTGAGTCAATCTAAAATAGGATTGATACTACTACAAATAATGCCCAAAGAATTATCACTGGTGAGTTTTTTCTAACCCTGTCCCAGCCATACAGATGCAAGTAAATACTGAGCCTTTGGCCCATCTTAGGAAAATAAATGTTATCAAATCGGTCGAGAGACTGAACAGATGTGGTGATTTTTGGAATATTTATAAATCCGCAGACCTAAGATTGAAATCCCAATCTACCATCTTACAATTGACAAAAGAACTGTCAAGTGCTTTTGACATTCCTTTTTGTAACAGATTTCTTTTTCCCAAAATTGGAAATTTTCTCAGATATTTAAACTCGGCTTAGTGTAATTTAAACTTTGTTTTGCCAGAATGTAAAAAAGTCTTACACTGAGATAGAATTGAGGGCTGCTGCCTTGGCCATCATTGATGAGAGGTATCTGGCATCTGACTGGTTGCATGTCTATAGAGATGGTTCTGCTATCGGTGCTGATAATAATGATGGCGTGGGTGCTTAATCTTGTAAATTTAGCCTTAGTTATGCTGTTGGTACTAATTGCAGCAACTATGAGGCTGAAGTCGCTACCATGCAAATCACTTTGACTGAAATTGGAAGGGGTGATGATCTAAGTATTGTGATATTTGTTGATTCACAGTCCGCTATAAAAGCTATCCCTTCCATCATGCCATCTAACAAGAAACCAATCCTTAGATTCCAACTTGAAATCGATGCTTTAATGAATAGGAAACGAAATGTTGTCCTGCAATGGATTCCGAGTCCCTGTGTAATCACAAGAAATGAAATTGCAGATTCTCTGTGAAAGAATGGCTCAAACTTCTCAAAGCCGGATAATCCTGTTCTCTAATACAGTATTAAAAGAATCGAGGGGTTTTTAGTGATTGGGTGGTGGGAAAGAGTTGGAGTGACTTGATGGAAAATTCCATCCCTCGTGACCTGCCCAGAGCTGTTGGTGTCACCAATTTTAGAATTCAAACAGGGCATAAATACTTTTTAAAACATTCATATATATTTGGTTTGGCAGACTCTGAGGCACTTGCCCACTAAGCAATTCCTTCGACATATCTCGAGATACTTATTCTGGACTTAGCGACATAGTAGCAGTGAACTCTGCTAAAACATTTTGTCACTTGGTTTGTTTATTAGCCTTCTATAGGGGTGCCTGTCTGAGACTAATGGTTGTCATGCCAAGGTTTGGAGTAGGCTAAAAATCTTACTCTACTTCTTTAATTTACCCTTTCCGATATTTTCTCTCGCAAAACTTCTTAATCCCAGAGCCTATTATCCCGCAAGTTTTGACTCCCACAAGCCAAGTTTTCCTTTCGTTCTTCAGAATTTTTTAAAATATTTATTCTGTAGAGATTGCCGTAAATTCTATTAATAACTTTTCGCTGATTGGATTGGCATAAAAAGTCCTTTTGACATCATTGGATAAAGTTCATTGCTACTACTCTTATTGTCCTCGTAAAGCCTTAGAAGTATCTTCTTGAGGGAACTTGTTTGCATTAAATAGAAAAATATTCAATGAAATTTTAATTTTATTTTAAAAATTCGTTTTTCAAGCATCATTAATGTTAAAACTAACTAACAGATATATCTTTTTGACTGAAAGTTTTATGTATAGCTTTTGCTAGAATTTTTATTGAATTATTATTATATTTCAAAAATCCAAATTCGTAATTTCTGAAAAAACAGTAAAAAATAGTTCTAATTAAGAAAACATTATTAAAATTATAAAAAATTGCAAAAAAACCACAGAGAAAAGAAAAAAATCACTATAAATTAAAACATAATTCAAAAAGTTTGTAAGTTTCCTTTTTTAAGTTTGTAAGCACTTTCAAATTTCTCAACAGGTCAATTAATCAAAAATTGAAAATGAATTTGTTTCGTAATTTTTGCATTTCTGAAATGAGATACTAAAAGTTAAACTTAGAAAAATGCTACTTATAAGAAGCTAATCGTATAAATCTAATTTACATAATAGAATATAACTGGAAATCAGCATTGCTCAGCAATATATTTGAAATAGATATAAATCTAATTAACATAATAGAATATAAATGAAAATCAGCATTGCTCATTCAGCCATGCTCCCGATCATTTTGCCAAGTTCTATATTAAGCATTTGAAAATTTGACAGTCTTACATGTAATTAATATTTAAAAAAGTTCGCATGAATTTTATAATAAATTTATGCTTTTGTTATACACGATTCTATTCGACGAACCTGTGATTGAATTATAGGATTAACTACGATAATGCTTTCTAATTTACAATATATAATATTTAAGTATATTTTAAAGAATATTTAATGAATTCTTGCAACTCACGAATAACTCAATTTTAAAATAAAGCGCCGAATTAAATATTTATTCTAACATTGTTGTTGTATAAATTTTAATAATTATTCTTGTAATAAATAAAAAAATATTCAATAGCTTTTTTCTTATTTTTACGATGTAATAAATAAAGTTAGTGCTCACGCGCGCGCGAATATGTTTTATTTATTCATAATAAACTTAATCTCCTGAAGAAATATTCTCTTCCCCTAAAATATGTTACATTTTTTTTAGTTTTTATGTGACTGTGTGTGTATTTTATAGTTTCTAGCGACTTACTTTTTCTGTGTTCTTGCTTTTTTATTCCATTATTTAATTAAGTTATAATTTCAATTCTGTTATATTCTTATTAAATATTTCAATTGTGCATATAATATTTGCCTGATCAAAATATCTTAAAAACAGCGTTTCATTCATAAATTCAAATATTGGATAAGTTTATATAAGATTGTGTTCTTGTTGATATTTTCTAATTTGAAATATCAAGAAATTTTGAATAGTTAATATTGTGTAACTTGTAAAATTTTTATTAAAACTATTTGCATAACGGAATAAATTATTAATATTCTTGCTCTAATTTGCTTTAAAGTCACTTTTGAAAAAAAGTATTATTTGCCAGATTTAGAATAGTATCGACGGAGCGAGGTCCGTGATAAATCACAATATTATGGTAGGAGAGGAAGGTTCCGAGTTAGTTATGTGTTTTGTTTTTGCTATTAAATATGTGTATGTAAAGAAATAAATGTGTTATCCAGAAAATGGTGATCGTTAATTTTCTTGGCCATTCTACACATCACAATGATGCATTTAGTTATGATAAACATTTAAGTCACTCATAAAAAATATCTGTAACAACTGATGCCTATGACACTATTATTGGAAATTTGTTTCTTTGAAGAAGATGCATTGCACAAAATTTGCACTAGATTGTGAATTGGGAAAAGCAATCCTTGAATTTTTTTCCTTAACTTTGACATCAGTGCATCAAAATATAGTATTATAAAAGAGGGTTGTTGGCTATCTATCCAGTCATAAAACACTTAAAATGCATCTTACGCAGGCGAATTTTTATATGCCATTTGTATAAAACAACTATGTGAGGCTTTACAAACCGTTTTATTTCGTATTTACCATTTTATTCCGTTATTACAAACCGTATCTTTTCGTTTACAGTTCACCTTGATTCCAGAATTTGAACTTATCTTTAGTTGATCTATTACTTATTCAGAAAGAATAATACATTTCATTGGTCATTCGCTGTTTACACACGATGGTGGAGAATCAACGAGGAAAATAAATCCTAAAGATTAAATTTATATTTGTTTTCTTCACTTGATATTCTGAACCATTTAATATGAAACCAAGGTTAACAATTTCATATACAGCATTTCCAAGATTTAAGAAATTATTTTAGTTTTTATGCAAATGCTACAGTCATGTATCACTCGCAGGACTAAATAATGGAGATCTTAAAATAAAATCTAAAATGTCACTGTTAGAAAAACGTTTGGATGTATTATTTTTCATGCTTTTAGACATGCAAGTCTCCTATCAAACGCGACTTTATTTGATCATCTACGCAAACCATACGTAGAGCCACCTTTGCCTTACCAACTTCTTTTCAAAGATATAACAAGTCAAGAGGTCTGAATTTTAAAATCCTCACATAATAATCGAAGATCAAGTCTTTATTTGATATCAGCACAAACATGAAACCAATGTCTACCACAATTGCACAACACACGAAAATACAAATTACAAATTTAATAATTTATTTTTCTTACGTCTAAATTTCTTACATCTAATATCTTTTTAGATGTGAAATATCTAAAGTTTTAGAAATGCAATTTTTACATTTTACTTAAACTTATTTAAATTTGTTAGTAAAAGCTTACTGCAATCCAGTTTTATAATGAAGAAATTAATTTCAACTTCTGCATCAGCTTTTAATCTATTGCATTTGTGGGTTCGAATTATTACTTTAGAAATGAAGAGGTTCCATTTAAAAAAATATTTTTTATTATCTCACGAGCATTGAACAAAAATTTTATGCATCATTTGAAATTGCTCAAAACTATTTCTAACTTAATGCATTGTTTTGTAATTAGAGTGAATATAAAAAATTAGAAGGTAATTATTAATGTTAACTTAAATTTATAAAAGAAGGAAAAATGGGTTTCCAAATTATTCAATAATGTTTCGGTGGAAAATGAGCAAGAAGATAGATGTAAATCATGGATTAATAAGTCACTTTTTTGATTAACTAATTTAATAGCAATTTCATAAATATTTATGAATAATTCATCACATAAAAATTCAAATCATTTATTTGTCTTAAAGATTTATTTCAGTAAGTTAACATTTTTATATTTCAATTTGTAAGGAAATTCCATACATTATAGGGAGCATATTAACATTAATTTGATTGTTATAAAACGATTTTTCAAAAATATTCATATTTATCAGTTTATATTTTACAGCATTATACATAGTCAGATAAATATTCAAGCAAATAAAAAGTTAAATATTTCCTCCAATGTTAAATTTGAAAATAATTTAGAAATGTAAGTTTTTATGATAAGAGTTTTTACATTTAACCAACTTACAAATTTACTGTTTTCTGTACTGTAATATTTGTTATGTAATTTTGGAAATTTCATTTCTTTCATATTTAATTTAGATAATTTAAAATTGAATAATTTCGATTAATCATTATCTTGTGCTTTATGTGATTTAAGGAATGTGATTTATGAAGTATATAGTAACCCTTATTAAAGTAAAATAATTCAAACCACACATAGACTTTTTAGGAAACTTCAAACCTTGTGTGTGTGTATGTGTGTACACATACAAACAATATGTAAAAAAATACACTTAATAAATTTCTATTATAGTGAATCTTTCTTTGCTAAAATTAATTTGTTGACATTCACAAAATTATTTAAATTTAAAAACTATTTGTGTGTTGAATCCTTTTACTAATTATTTATATATATATATAGATTTTTACCGATATCTAGAAATTTTCGTTAAGCTTCATTGTTTTTTTGGCCAATGAATATATTTTTTTATATTTCTAGTTTATATATATATATATTATATATATATATATATAGTGTAGAAATTGATTTTTCCCAGAATAAAATTAGATGTGATAAAAGTTTAAAATTATCTGTTGTTGATATTACAACCCATTTAATACAATCAAGATTACACTTTTTCGCTGATATTAAAAAATGAAGGTAAGAATATTAATGGTAGGAAACGGGCATTGACTGCCAATATATCACTTTTGTCCCTAAAGTGAAAGCTGCTGAGCTTTTTCATCTGACGGCTCACGATTTTCAAACCATTTTCGAATTTAAAATTATTTTTAGGACCACAACTGTAATCTTTATAATTGGCAGAGTGTGCCAAAAGATGTATTTTATATTCAAATATGTGAAGTACCAGTGTTCTGTTTGTTGTAAAACCGAATTAGTACTATTGAGATATGTTAATGTTAACAATGCCCTGTTTTGGAAATTAATTTTTGGCCTAAATAATTTTATTCTTACTTAAAATTTAATGTTAATATGTTCTTTCATAATTTTGTATTAATCATTTGTGAAAGAAATACAGCATTACGAATTTCATCTATTACATATGAGATTGTATTTTTGTACTCAGAGGTGTAAGAAATTGCTGGCATGTTAGAGAATTCGAAAAGAAAAACATGTAAAAATAAAAATTGACATCCTGAACAATTGACATTGAAATTTAAGACTAAATTTCACTTTAAAAAACTGCATTTAAATTTCCCGTTTAATATTAATGGAAGTTACATGTAAAGAAGGCTTAGGTGAAATACAAAAGATGCAATCGAAATGAACTAATTTCAGTGCAGCACCTTTGAATCATTTGCTCAGCTATATTCATGAAAACACGTGACCTGAAGATAAGAATGAATCGCAGGAAATGAAACGAATATTAGAGGACATTCTGTTCGTAGAGTGATGAAGTAATACTGTCTGCTGTGCGACAATACATAACTCGGAGTTCTTTTTGATTAAAAAAGGGAGGCAGGGTGTGCTTGATCGAGGCACAAACTCAATATTCGCTTTTGTGTGGCGCACAAATATGGCATCTCTTTCTTTTTACATCAGTATCATTCCAGGAATAGTTCTCCTTTTTTTTCTGTATTTCTTACAAACTGATTCACCTTCCATCACATATAAAATAGAAGAAGAGTATGACTATATAATTGGTAAGTATTTGCTGCAGATTAAATTACAAATATTCTTCTCTAAAATATCTAAAGTAATTTGATCACGCGCGCGGTAATAAGGTTAAATTACTATGAAATTAAAAAAGAACTTATTAACTTTTTATTTCGAATTTTTCTCTTTTAAATATGTCTTGCTTTATTTTAATTATTTTACTATAAAACAGTGTCTAATTTATTTAATTAGGGTGTTTTATTCAATCATGAATAATGTGATGCACTTAATGTAGTTATTTAATGACATTTTCTTAATACTTACAAAAACTAAACAATTTCCTCAACTTCATTAGATATAGCTAAATTAGAAATGATTTTGCTTTAAAATAATAGACTTCTATTATATTAAAAAGTACTTTGAGAATTCACTACAATAAGTTTTTTTTTCATAAAAATCAAAACAAAGAACTCAACAAAGTGCAAAGGAAGACAATTTAAACTAACAAAATTTGATATATCTAAGTGAATTGCAGTAATAATTTTTACATATATTTTTGTATAGAAAGTTTCATTATTAAACTTGTAATATTCAACAATTTAGACTTTTGAATTCAATAATTTAGAGATTAGTAATAGTCCGATGTAATAATCTCGTTGGGGGTCTTTCTCATTACTTGAAAGAAGCGAACTATTTTCTTGACGAAATCTATCATATTTAATAATAGCGGGTAAGGTACGTGGTTGCAATGCCCTCCATCGGAAATGATAATTCTGGAAATAACAGGATAAAGTACCTTCTGCTCTATCTCTGCTTCTAAATTACGAAAATTCAGTATTTTTCTGACTCAGCCATTGCCAGTGGGTTCAATTCTGCTTTTTGTTGCGCTGAAGTGTGAAATTCTCTGATGACGGGAGGAAAAAGTTTTTCCCTTCCTTATGTCCTATCCTTTTTTAGAGAATTATTAAGTAAATAATATGGTTTAAATTACTAAATAATTAGATTATTTAGACTTGCGCGATTATTTACTAAATAACATTTCCTTAATGACTATTCTTATACTTATGCTAAATCATTATTTAGTTAATAATCAAGTCTAAGTTGCTAAATAAAAAGTAGTTTAATATATTTAGAATATTTTGGCTCGTATCTAAATAATCTCATACACCCTTTCTTTTTTTATTTCAAGATCAATTTTTGGAGAGGATAATCCTTGATAAGTCAGTTTCTCTTTATGAAAAACAGTTTTACTCAAAAACTATTTCACGAGAGTCTGATTTTTTAAAATGTCATAGAACACATGGGACGATTTATAACAGGAAGATGGAAAAAGGATCAGTTACATATTCGACGCAACAAATTTCTATATTTTATCACTTAAATACTCTTACTTTGGAATAAGAAGTAATGAATGCTTAAAAAATTCTGTTGAAAATTAAAATTGGACAAAATAACCACACTGTAAGAAAAATACGAGAATTTTCAATGTCAATAAGAAAATGAAATTATTGTTATAAATTGCAGCTTTAAATATATTCCCGTGAACTATTATTTTTTAAATCTTTGCTTTTGTAATCAATTTTTACTAATGAATAAATCTTACTTATCCTAAATTTTAATTTATACAGTTCTGAATATTATGGTACCCGATTTGTTTTACAAATATTTATGCTTAGGAAGTACTAACAAGTTTTATGGTGTACATAATATCGTACTTACATCACAAGATGAAAATATTTATTACAAAAATATATTTGAAAAAAAATGAAAAAGAAAACGTAAGTAAAAAATGCTTATATTTTCACAAAAAGTATTTTATAAATATATCGAAACAAAAACTTACTTCATATTAACCCAGTATAAGATTAAGTTATATTTGAAGTGTGAGTGAGTTTTGATATGTAATATGTTTATAATTAAATAAAACGCATTGAAGAAATATGTAATTTATATCTAAAACATTGTGCAATCAAGCACACATTTTCTGATTCAAACACTGAAAACATTTTTATTCTATAGTAAACCTGTCTGTCAGAGACATAGATTGATGTCATAAAAAATCACTTGTATATTTATAAGCTTCAACTTCGGACAATATAATCATGAAGGAAGCTTACATTGAAATTGTTAAGACAAAAATTTGAAATGAATAAAGATTTAATGCAAGAAGTTGCTACACACATATACTCCGAAGAGATATAGTTTCGTTAAATAATGTCGTATATGCTTGAAAAATTGAAACTTAAGAAAACAAAACAAAAAAATGCTAGTCGTTTAGAACAATTCTGGTTTATAAAGACTGGTAAAGGAAAAGAGTGGCATGCATTCTTTGAAACAAACTTAAAGTCAACCATTTAGAAAATTGCAGCTTAATTCCGAGACAAAGTTGTAAAAAGGAATATTTTAATGAGAAACAAAATGAACTTTGCAAAGGAAAGAGCTCAGAAGAGAGGAAAGTAAAACATAATTTTGATATGACAAAAGAAATTAGGGTCTCTTATGATCCCTAGTGAAATTGTTCCTCTAAGGCCTGATGAATCATGTTTCCTAATACTTTGTTCAAATGCTAAGTTAGGAATAGGATATAAAGAGCTTTAATTCAGCCCTTCTGTAGACAGGATGAATTTACTTCTTCAGTGAGGACATTGCTTTCGCTACAAGTCTTGATGCAGTGAAAGTTCTGTGTCAAGAATGTTTTCCAGAAATATATTAAGTTTCTTGAAATTTGTGAACACAGCTTAAAATATCAGCATGTACATCAAAGTTGTTGCAAATTCCCTGCTATTATTTAGAGCAATCAAAGAAGTGTTCACTTCACAAAGAAGCAAGTTCAGCAGCAAAATAAACCAAGTTATCATTCGAATGCTTATTATATTAGTCTGAGAATCAAAATTTCGACTGCTTCCATGTCAAATACTGTGCCTTGAATATCCTTTTATAAACTATATGTGTTCATTAATATTTACCATAAATATTGTGATATTATGAAGTAAACGTATCTTCAAAAACTTAAACTTATCATGAAAGGAGGGTATGTTTCAATTTACAGGAAGTAGATAACACAATCTAACTCACTGTGATACCATCCCTGGTTGCACGAATCCCTGCAGTAAAACTGGCTAAAGAACTGAAATATACATCGATGATTAATGCACGTATTTTGTTTTATGCATCTCCGGCTCCATGGGAGCATTCGTAAATCGTTGGAGTTTGAGAATAGCTCCAACGATTTACGATGAGTTGACTTCTCAACTGATCATGAATGTTAAAGGACATATCTGGAGATTATGGGGAAAGTGTAAGAGTATACGCTATTTTATTCCTCAGTCTTAAAATATCAAAATCAGTTTGTACTTATGAACATCTTTACTACGAACAGGATGTTCTTGAAAATTATACACAGCAACCTGTTTAAAAGACTACTAGGACTCTACACACTTAATATTTCCACCCCCTATTAATTGATGGCATCCAACGTCAACTCATAAAAATCCTTATTCTTTCTTAGAGGTAATTTCTATATCAGCCATGGATTTCCGAATGAGCAATCTAATTTGCAATTTTTTATAACATTACTAACGTCATTATATTAATCTTTTTCTTTTTACCTAATGGTAAGCGTTAAATATTTACAGTGTCTAGAATGCAGTATTCTTCAAGCAAATACGACGGTTGTTGCATGTAATTATCATTCATAGCCTTCTGGAGGTTAAAAACGTAAAAGAAAACAATGCATTTTTATTTTATTTTGCATAAAATTTGGTTTTGCTAAAGAAATGTTATTTGGTAAATGATGAACAGACCCGTACGGTATTAGCGAGATTTCAAATTTTCACGCCAAGCACTCTACAGCTCTATCACCAACCTAAATTACGTCACTACGCGCGATAGCCGTCAACCATTAACGATCGCGTTCGAACTTCAGCTTTGAAATCGCGCGTTTTTTCGAATATAAAATATTAAAAGTTTGAATATATCATTACAACTAAATACTGTAAAAGTTTTAAAATTCTAATAAATAGAAACAAAATTTTTAATATGTCGAGCAATGGCACCCACCTAAAAAAACATCAGTGTAGCGCTACCTACTACAGTGCCAACCGGACAATAAAGCTAAATTTCGAACGTTAACAAATTTTTTTGTTTCAACTCGTATTTTAATATAACGAGCAGTTACGCCCACATTAAAGAAATTTAAGTACGCGGCACATTCTAACACTAACATGAAAAACGCAATACACACAACTTAAACATTCATTTACTTATGGAAACATTAATTTTTATAAAAACTTTAGTTTCTCAGTATATGACTAAAATTGTAATGAAAAATAAAATTACTCACCTTATCTTCATCGCTCTCCGAATCGTTAGTTTTCGGCGAATATACCATGTTTGTCGCATCTAAAAAATCTTCTATTATGTTTTCCTGATGATTCTTTGTCCATACTTACTACCCGAAAACGTGAAGTCAATATATCCTCATCCATACTTATTAATTTTCGTAAGCAATACAAAAACACCAAAAATCGAATATCGAAACTCAATGCTTCAAGATTATTCTGTAATAGTTTCAAGGGTTAAATATAAAATGCATGTATAAAACGAAAACACATACCTACGTAATCCGAACCGGTAAACCAGTCTAGCGCACTTTATCGCATTCTTGGCGCATACGCTTGGCTCATTTTAACCTATGTACGCTTCTTTATTTAGTGGGAAAATCAATGTGACTTAATTGTAAAGTCTATTTATCAAACAAAAGGGAAAGAGAAAAAAGATGCTATATGTTGGACATCATTTTAATAATAATTGCGATTTTTACTCCCTGAAGCAAATTTAAAAAAACGAGCCTATTAACAAAAATCAATATAACATGGGTGGTATGATGAATAATACATAATATGCCCCCAGATGATGCAATACAGGCCGTAGAACGCCTAGACAAGCTGAGTATCAAATTAACGATCTGTTCTTGTAGAATATTACATCACTCATTAAGCAATGTCCACCGAAGTTCCGGTAGACATGTAGAAGGAAGTTGACGGGCTGCAATTCGTCGGTCAAGCATGTCCCACTTATGTTCAATTGGATTCAAGTTCAGTGAGTATGATAGCCAGTCTATACTCGTGATATTATCCGATGGCATTCATCAACAATGTTTGCACGGTGAAGATGTGAACTGTCTTCCATAAACAGAAATTCTCCACCCATGGCGCACAGAAACAAACGTACATGTTGTTTCAAAATGGCATCCTTATTGATGTGACCTGTCACGGTTACATTCCGAACACACAGGTTAGTTCTGGAACCCAGAATAATTCCTCCCGAAACGAATAATCCTGCACCACCTTAACGTCACGTTCAATGGTTTTCTCTTGATAGTAACGGATACCTGGCCCTTTCCATATGAAAGTCTGGCTAGAATCAGACTGTAAGATAAACCTGGACTCGTCGGAAAACATCACACAAGAGCGCCGTTGCGGTGACCACAATGCATGCTCTCTACTCGAGGGTAACCGCAGGCAACAGTGAGTTTCGGTAAGTGGAACGCATCTAACAAGCCTACGAGCATATAGACCAATGTGTCCTAAGCGTCTGTACACGGTCTGCCTTGAAGCTGTGGTACCAGTAACTGAAAAGAACTAACGAGACAGATCTGATGACGTACTCCTTCCGTTTATTTTATTATTATTATTTTTTTTTTTTGGCAGTAACTGCCAAATACCGGTCCTTACTCGGCGTTATCTTATACCGATCCTAATACGGCCGATAATTCCACGATAATTCGGAAAACATCATTCAAATGCTTCCTTTGTGCCACTATGAAGTTATTGCACTGAAAATCTTTTAAAGCACTTGTGAACAATTTTACTTCTTTGCAACCATTCCTTATATACCCCTTTCTTACACTCTCATCATTGTTACGTATTGATGTGGTTTCTTGTAATTTACATATTATTATTCAAGATGTGTGTGATAATTCTAAGTGTGAAGTTTTTATTTTAGATTTCTATTTCTGTGTGATTCTGAGTTATCCTTAATTTACGGACATGAATGTAATTCAAATTAATTTCAGTACTTCCTCTATATGGTTTAAATCCTTCTGAGGGATTTTTTCATTGTGTTTTGTAAAACAGTATAAATATTTAAATAACTATATATATTTCCTAGTTTTGATTTGAGTGATTTACATATTTAAGAACAAACCACAGTTCGTCTTTAAATTTGGATTTAAGAAGTACCAGAACAACCTCATAATTTTTGATTGAAACTGCAATTAAAAAAATTTTTTTTAAGTGGGTGCTGGTTCAGCTGGATCTGTAATAGCCAATCGGCTATCAGAAAACCATGAAATGAAAATCTTACTTTTGGAAGCAGGAGGAATTCCAAATCTGATCACTCAAGTTCCCATGCTCGCATCTCTGGCATCCACAGGACAAGACTGGGATTACACAATTGTTCCCCAACAAAACTCTTGTCTTGAGTACCAGAATCAAGTAAGTTATGTCATCGGTTGATTATGTTCTCAAAGAAGACATATACTTGCCATGTTAAGCTTTTTGATTTAACAAGCTATAAATCAATGTATAACGATTAATTTTATACCCTAATTATCGTACCAATTAGAGTGACTTAAACCATTAATTCATTCATGTGTTGCAAAGAAGAAAACAGCAATGACGATATTATAGGAAAAAAATGTATTACTGAAGCAAATGTTCTTTGTCTCAGAATTCTTCGTCAGGGCCTTTCCTGCACTTTGAAATCCAACCAGTGCAATCCCATGTGCATGTTTTTTAAGTGATATTCTTTACTATTTTTTACTTGTATGTAACTAAATGTAAAATGCAAATGTAGGTTTAGTTTCGATTGTCGTTCTATGATCACTTTTTATATAGAAGTGCTAATTTAATTGAAATTTATACTTTAATTAACACAAACGCTTACGTTCGATATACTCTGCTTAACTATAAACCTAAGTGCCAGCTATTTAACTTCCACTTTAGTTATAAAGACAAATGTATGTGAATATTACTCATAATTTATTGGAAAATTTTTCTAGGAAATGATTTACAGTAGATGTGTTAGAGTTTCAGCTATCAAATTATGAATTGTATGGTTGCAAAGTTTTACACAAAAGATCTTTCTAACCTGAAGAATGCGGCCATACTATTTGTCTATGGTAATTCTTATTTGGTTCATTTATACAGAGAAATAGATGACCAAAACAGCTGAAGTCTACAGTATAGTATTAGAATGATCCCTTCTCCAGGAAGGAATTCCTGTAAGATTTTACTTAAATAGTGGCGTACTTTATTTTTACTGGGAAAGAAACCCAGAAAATTCCCCCTTCTAGTAGACATGCATGCAGAAATTAGAAACACTACACCTGTTTCCCATTGTTCAACAGTGTCTGAAATTAAAACCGAGACTTGCTGCTTTCCAGGACCTTACCGCAAACCTTTGATTTAAGTAGTACTCCTTGCATAGGAAATCAAAGAATGATTTAAAAAGCGAATGACTTGAGCTAATGGAGTGACAGAACTGCCTGTTTTGCAGTATAAAAATCTCAAATTTCATCCTAGATGCTGTAAGAAAGTATGAGATATTTTGTTTCGGAACAATGCAAGATGAAGCCTTACTGTCTATGAAGGTATTTGGAGTACTTTAGATAGCCTGCAATAGTGTCCTCTTAAAGGCTTATTTGTGACTTAAGTATCAAGAAACATTTCGAAAGGTTATTATGATATCCACTACGTATAAATTGTGTTTCAAAACTAAAAGGATACGTACATAATTTCCGAATTGAATGCGCTTTCGTTTTTGAGCGGTGGGAAGTACTTAATAACCATTTTAACGTACGATTATAATTATGTATCAGTTTACTGGGGACTCAGAAAGTAGTGAAGCATTTTGTAAATAAATGCCGAGATTACATGCAAAGTTTGCCAAAATCTCCTTACTCTCGATCTATATGAACACTTCTCTCACCCTTAGCAATTTTAAAGACGTATGAGTAAGGATATTTTAAATGAATAGTGCCAATTGAAGTTCATTATATATACAATTATTAAAAATTATAATCCACACATTTTCCTATTTATCCAATTGATTACTAAACAAAAGTGCTGAAATAAAGAGACTTTGTTAATATAAGTATCTGATTTTGGTTGACTATTGGTCCCACTATCTTTCTATTTTACTGCTCTACCCACAATTAAATCGGTAAAAAATATAATAAGATGTTTTGATAATCTAATACAAATAAGAAAGGCTAAATTATTATTTGGATGTATTTCTTAAAAGAGAGTTTATCTGAATATCATTGTCGGGATATAGGCAGTGAAGTTCAATTTAACCAAATGGAAAATGCCGCCAACTTTTAAAAACTGCTTGAAAAGAACTTAATTTTAACTATCAACGCTAACAGAATGTTTGTCTGACATTTAGTGTTAATTTTTTCTAATTGAGTAATATCTAGAAATTTTGACATTAATAGGTACTGAAAATCAGTCATAATTCATCAATTCTTAAGATTTATATTTTCGCAGCCTTTTAGACAAAAAGAAAGATATTGAGATGAATCAATGATTCAAGTTTCCTATTACTAACATTTTAAATTAAATTTCCTTAGCAAATGTTTTGGCCTCGCGGGAAGATGCTGGGTGGGACCAGTAACTTAAATTACATGCTATACGTCAGAGGAAATAAAAAAGATTACGACCAGTGGGCTGAAGATGGTGCCGAAGGCTGGAGTTACAAGCAAGTACTGCCTTACTTCAAGAAGTCAGAAAATAACAAAGATTTACAAATAGCTAATAATGGTATGTATTTTTCAAATGCTTATTTGTGTATGACAAAATTCAATTACAAAATGTATTTCTTCTTTAGTACCTTTAAAATATCAAACAACATAGCAATGAAAATATTAAAATTTGTTTTAATAGTACTCTGAGCCTAAAACGTTAACTCCACCTTCACTGTTTGACATTCAATCTTTCTAAATGTCAGGGGAGAGATATGCATCATCCAGTTGGACTGATATACAATTTATTCCAAAGAATGTGACGCCTCATTTTTGTGATTATAAGTGTGCTTCATGTAAAAGGCTGATCTCAACCACTCTTACTGAAAGTCGATTGTGTTGTCCCGAAGACTAGAAATGAATATCTAAGAATTATAATGACTCTTCAGCTGCTCATGTTCGGTATTTATAAAAATACAGTGCATATTAATCGGCACAAATTAATGAATTTGGTGAGACGAGAAGCAGATAACGGATGGATGCACACGATGTCGGATGCTCCTCTTCATAAAATAAATTTAGAAACGGACAATGACCAACACTTTTACTATGACCCATATAATATTTAATCTTCAACTAAGCCATTGTCTGCTGCCTATCTTAAAAGCTCGCCACCACTACACATTTCTTTCTTAAGAATTGTTAAGGGGGTAGAGAGTAATTAGTACACGCGCGTTTCGATTTCTGTTGACCACAATAGGGGAAGCACATCTGAAAGCCCTCCCCCCCGAGGAATACCTTACAACCCTGCGGGAAGAGAGACGCGACAGCAGGAAGCAACTACTTACTTCCTGTAACAAGCCCCCGAAGAAAAATCGGACATTGCTTGAATTTTCGTAAACTCATCATGCAACCTCACATACTATTCACTTTTCTTATGTCATGCAGAATTTTAGGAAGAAGTGTGTGGCGGGTTTTGTTTTACAGGAACAGACTTCCTTTAACATGCCCACCATCGCTGCAGCTGCTAATCTCAACGAGATTAGTCTGCTTAACAGTGCTTCTCAAAACGATTGCAGCCCATGTGAGATAGACAGATTTGGAGAATCTGACTTCTTTCGCCATCCCTATCTGCCTATTGTAAAATCTGTTCAGATCAGCAGCATTTCCCATCGCACCACACATATTCACAGTGATGATGTTTCACATTCTCATTGACAATGTATAAATCATGTCTTCTGAATCATATTTGTATTTCGCGTCATCGTAGGGGTTATGGCATTAAATTATAGTATTGATTACAGTATTTTGACTCTTTTGCTTATAACAATTTAAATATATAATAATAATAATATTATTTAAATAATATGCTCATCTATAAATAATTTGAAAAATTGTGCCGTTTTAATGAATTTTGATTTGTTATCAATATTTCAATTGTTTAGTAAAAGGGAAAAAATTGAATAATTTATTTTTCATATTAGGAAAGCTTCAATTAAACATAAGTTTTCTTCGAAATACATATCTGGATAAAGGTAGGACAGTCATATTTTATAAATCATGCTTTAAATTTTAGCGCAATTAATGTAATTATTTTATTTTATTAAACTAATTTTTCATTTAATTTCAGTGACTGAGTTTTATTTGCGTCTAAGAAAATATTATAAAATAGTACTTACGGAGAGATATTTGGCCTGTGAAAAAAGTAGTAGAAAACCTACAAAAATATTCTCATTTTGGAATCTGTTGCAGTTTAATATGCTGAAAGCATTGTTCTTTTAAATTGTCTTTCTTTCAAAAAATACATTTTGTTGAAAAAAAATCCTCAATTTTTGTACAGTTAAAATGCCTAGTGGGAAACCTTTAAGTGAATTTCAAAATGTCAGATTGTAGCATGTAAAAATGTGGGCAAAAGTCTAAGAGAAATTTCAAAGCACCTACACATCAGTCCAAACGCTGTCTCTAACTTCTTAAAAATTTGGAGAGTCAGAGGAAAGCAAAGATTGGCAGATTTAAAAAACTGACTCTTCATTGAATTCAAGGAAAAATCTTTAAAGGGCTTAAAAAAGCGTTGAAGCATTGGAAAAGCACAAGACCTATCTGGTTTCATACACGTAACCAGAAAAACATTTTACGACTACATAAAAAGATCAGATATATTCATATTCAAGAAAAGAAACCACCATCCTAAATGGAAATTATTTTTTCTGATGAAAAGAAAATTCAATTTAGATTGGCCCAGACGGTTGTCAATATTATTGGCATTGTCTGGGTACACAAGATAAAACTTATTTTACCTGACAGATAGGAGGAAGCAGTATTATGATCTGGATATCAGGTCTTTAAGTTGGAAAGACTAGTATTTCTGGATGACAGACTTTCTGATTACATTCAAATATTAGTTTCAGAACTTCTTTCTTATGTGAAGTATTCCTAAGAGAAGAAAACTGGATATTTCGTCAATATGCAGCATCAATTCGCACGGCCATGACATTAAAAATAGATTAAAAATAAATAATGTTTGGTTTTTGGCATACACTGCTAAAGGTTCAGCTATCCTACTTTTTTCGTACATTATGATGTGAATGAAATTAATTTTTATTTGTAATACAAACTCATTAAATATATGATTAAACAATTAGTTTTCCCAATATCGATAATATTAACTGATATGCCATTATTGCATCTAAACTGGATTAATGTTTTAAATTCACTTTATTCCTCTATTACACAGTCACTTGCAGAGTGAAATGACTGCACTAGTTCATGTGATATCTCGTGCTTTTTTTTAGAAAAATTACCGAAATCTGATTATGAAATCGCATACACACTTTTTAAATTTTTATGATTTCAAGTCTTCCGCTGATGAGAAGTGAGTAGCATTTGTGAATATTAGTTTTTTCTAAGTTTTTAAACAACTGCAAGATTTTTTTTAAGGCATTGCGCGCATTGGGTGACTAACCTTTCGCTACAACAAGGCCAGCAATTGCTACTCACTTATCATTAACCGGTTTGCACCTGTGAACCAAGGGACGGAGGCGTGTAGCATTACCCAGACCATATCACCATAATCCCGTTTATAAGATGGCCACATTCATACATCATCTCGGAAGAAAGGACAGAGAAAAAAATATCCATTCCCGAACTGAAACTCGGGCCAACAGCCTAGGAGCTAGGAATGATAACCAATCAGGCATTCGTCGACACTGCAAGCTTCGTTCGATAATTCAAATTAATTGAAAAAAATATTTTTTATTTTTGCTTAAATTGTTTAAAAAGTAAAAACTGCAATTTTTAATGTTACACTTACATTTAATGACTGTAAAAATCGCACTTTCTATAATAAAAAAATAAAAAAAATTAGAAATACTTCCAGTCATTAAATTTTAAAAGACAAGTCAACTTTAAAGTTTTAAAATCTAATTGCTTAGCTTGCATTTTGTCTGCTCTTATATTTTATTCAAGAGCAGACTTGTACTATCACCAATATCACATTTTTTTTATATAGAGTAGGATTCTGAATAATTACTTTCTCGTAAAAATAAACTGTTGAACTAATGAGCAAAACACAAAAATCACAGATAACTCTTTTGATTTAAAAGACTTTCATACTAAATTAAATGAATTCTCTCTCTCTCTTATGTTTCCAATGGGCAGGTTTAAAATTTCATTACGAGTAAAATAGTAGAAAAAAAAAACTTTTTTTTCCTCGAAATGTTGAAAACAGAAATATTTAGGGATATCAAATACAGAAGTAGATTCTGTTGCTATTATATCAATAATACTATACATATATATATAATATATACGATATATATATATATATATATATATATATATATATATATATATATATATGTAGTAGTACGAAACTAATATATATATATATATAGTATATATACGATTAATATATATATAGTAGTACGAAACTAATATATATATATTATATAGTTTCGTCAAAAAAGTAGAATTATTTAATTTTGATAGTTGAAATATTTCTTGCGATTGCTAAATTAAAAAAAAAGTTTCCGACATGCATTTAAATTTTTAATATTTTTAAATCAAATTTAAAAAGAAACATTGATATTTGAAGTCCTGTAACGCAAATAGTTAAGCCATAACATAAAAACAATCTACATTAATTATAAAAGTTAATTTGAAATGTTAAATATAAAAATCAAGAAATTAAGCCCTGTACTGCGAAAGAGAAATAAATCAACTGTTGAACAGAGACAAATATTAAAATTACTAATGCTTTTAATACTTAATAAGTAGTCCTCTAATAATGAAACACATGATTTAACTTTAAAATTTAACGCTGATATTTAACTCAGTTTTTAAATAAATGAAAATTGCAAACATCTTTTAGAGGGTTTATTTAATTTCTGGAATATTGAAATTTTTTTCATAAAATATCAATTTTACTGATTTTTATATTTCATTTAAACAAACTTTAGGTTAATGTTTTCAATTCTTTTGGTATGTTCACATTATTAAATGGAGATTTAATTTTCGCAGAGAAATTCATAACTGAATAGTTAAAAAAAATAGTTTAAAAAAAATGAAGATTTCGCAGCATCAGGCTAAAAGCTCTATAGTTTTGGTAAAGAGTAGCATCTGCATGGTCTGTATGTTATTGTCTAATGTTTTATGTAAGAGTAAAAACATGTAATAAAAAATAACACCCAAAATAAATTATACATGCATTATATTTTCGCTGTATATATTTTATTCACCAAACTTCTCAAACTCTGGTGCAAAGATATCGCAACAATGAGGGAGGGGCAGAAATAGAAAATTTTCAATTTTGTTTTTGCTAATAATAATACAGCAAATCATCAAAAATTTGAGTTTTAACTATCTGAATTAAATAAATTAGCAAAGCCCGAGCTAATTTAGAATCATTTGAAGAAATAGATTTCAGGAAAATACCGATATTATCAAAACACCTACTTCCGCTTGGAGCCTTGGATCCAAAAAGACTTTGTTGGAATTAAATCGCAATATCAATGTCTTCGTAATCATTTAAGGTATCCGATGTCAAAATCCCTTTTTATTTTCTCAGCTGTTTCAAGCATATCATTTGAAACTGTCCGCCTTTTCCTTCATCATAAATCGTATTTTTTTAAAACAGCATGATACCTGAAACATTTTTAATATACTTTTAAAACATATTTATTACGTAAGACTTTTAAGACAACTTGAAATTCGAAGAAGAATCTAATTATTTCTAAAGCAGTAGATGAAGTATATGAACAGTATTCATACTTTAACTTCTTTTTTTCCCCATTATAAGTTCGAGTAACGATTTTTTTTAAATAATGAAAGCGTTTTGCACTTATCAAAATTGGTCATTTCTGCGAAAATACAGTCAGTTAAAAAAGTATTGGGACACTTGGGATGAGTAACATGAAAAGCTATTTATAAAAATATTTATCACATTAAAACAAAAGCAAAAGTAATCAAGAGGTGCTTTAACATTTATTATACACTATATAATTAAAATTTTGCTAATATTTTAGCTTTATAATTTGATATAGCTTTTTTTTTTTTTTAAATATAGTTTAAAGGCAAACAAGGGTCAAAAAAGTATTGGGACACTTTTGAAATAAACAAGTAAAAACAATAAATTTGTCACACAAAATAAAATTTAATTTGCTACAACTTTTTTAGACAATACTTTTCAACATAAATTGTCAATAAATTCTGTTACACGTAGAGCAATGGCGAAAAACACTGGTATTAAGCTATTGGAAAAATGGAAAATCAGTTCGCTGTATAGGACAAATCTTAGAGCTGAGTAAGTCTACTGTTTTTAACATTACTCACAGGTTCACGAAAGCAAATAGTGTTAAAAAAAACAGGAATCAGGGCGTCCTAGGATATTTACTGAACATGAAGAAAGGTGGATTGTGAAACAAGTTCTCATTAATCCAAGAACCAGCGCAGTAAAAATGACTCTGAAATGTAAAAGTATGTTCAGAAAACCTGTAAATCCTGAGACTGTCAGAAATTTTTTAAGAAAACATAGGTATCATGGCAGAGTACCTCGAAGAAAGCCCTACATTTCCAAAGCAAACCGAAAGGATAGACTGGCACTTGCTAAAATGTATGTAAAGCAGCTACCAGAATTTTCGGAAAATGTAATTTTAGTAGACGAAAGCAAATAAAACATTTTTGGATCAGACGGGAAGCAAAAAGTCTGACGGACACCCAATACGGAATTGCATGCCCAAAATTTGCTGCCTATTGTTAAGTATGGAGCTCGCAACCAATTAGTCTGAGACTGCATGGCAAGCTCTGGTGTTGGAAACTTCGATTTCATAGATGGTATAATGAATAAATATATCTATCTTGATATTCTCAAGCGAAATTTAAAACAAAGTGCGAGAAAGTTGGGAATAGCAAGTCATTTTAATTTGTACCAGGATAACGACCCAAAACATACTGCTCACATTTGCAAGTTATGGGCCCTTTACCACTGTCCTGGCGTTATTAAACCTCTTACACAGAGCCCATACCTTAATCGCATAGAACATGTATGGGATTATTTGCAGCAAAAACTCAATAAACCCCACATTTCTAACAAGCAGGAGTTAAGAAAACACCTGGTTGATGAATGAGCCAAAATAGACAGGTCGTTTTGTGCAAAACTGGTCAAATTCATGCCGAATCGACTGTTAGAGGTTATAAAGTACAAAGGTGGTCCAACAAGATATTAAATATAAATTTTTTTTGCTGTTTTTTAAATTTATATTGGGCAGTGTCCCAATACTTTTTTGAGCTCATTTTTTGTCTTGACTATTTTTTCTTTAAGTTATAACAATATTTACATTAATATTTGAGTTTTGTTTCAGTCACTGTGATTTGCATTTAACAAAATGTCATATACGTCTTTTTTGTTTCATTTGTGTATTACAATTATATATTATGATAAAATTTCATGAACTTATATTGTGTCCCAATACTTTTTTGGCAGACTGTATATATGCAAATCACGCATATTAATTAAATTCTATCAAAACGACAAGTTTCTTAGATTTGTATTGACTTTTACAACTCCATACATATACATGTACACTCAGTCAAACACGTACATATATAATATGTGTGTGTGTTTATTTGCATACTTATATATAATGTTAAATTAAATAAAAGTAATCGAATATGTCCTTTGTCCAATGTACAGCCCATTCAGTACAGTCTAATTAGTAATATTAAATTTATGAATATTCCGGTATATTGTCCATTATTCTGGTATTGCTGAAGTCAACTGTCCTAAATACTTACGGGTCGACGAGATTTTCTATTTACTTTAAACACAGCATTCTCTGTGTAAGACCCATTATTACGAAAAAGATCAGAAGTAATCTAACTGGGATGAAACTTATATCTGTGACAGTGATTCATTATACAGAAATTTTTGGAAATTATCTTCAGTTCTATGGAACTACAGATTAAATGATGGCTTTTAAGATACATCTAACATACTTTAGGATTTGTCTCTGTGAGCGCCTCAAAATTCTTTTATTTCTAACATCAAATAAGAATAATTGCAATTATTCCTAACTATGAATTTGTTTTCAGGATTACGAAGTTATCGAGTACTTTTTAAGGAATCAGTTACCGATTAATCATTTTGTTTAGACATTTAGCTAATGCACATTGAATCAGTTGTCTGTTCTCTCTGATTTTTTTATTGATTTGTTTCAGGTTATCATGGAACTGGAGGATATCTGACTGTAGAGAATCCTCGATTTATCACAGATATCGGCCGTGCTTTTCGAGAATCGGGGGATTATTTGGGGTACAGCAATGAAGACCATAACGGGCCTAAGCAAACAGGTTTGCATCTCTCAATTGCATGAATTATGATATTATAGCTGAAAAAGAAAAAAAATTTCTAGAAATTTATCCCTCCAGTAAATTTCCAATTTTGTAGTTTCAAATAAAGTTTTTGCATTCAGGTTTTTACGCCCCACAAGGCACTATGACGGAAGGAGCACGGTGCAGCACAAGCAAAGCATATTTAGTTCCGCTTCCCGAAAGAAAGAATTTAGATGTTGCTATATACAGTCTTGTAACTAAGGTAACATTTATTTTCAATAAAATAATTATTAAACATGAGGATAAGGAAATTACAGAAATAATTTCTTAATCTTATTATTCCCACAATTCCTTTTAAGAATAAATCAAGAATCACTCTTCGATTGTTCGCACTTTAACTAATTTATTACTTTGGATATTTGTTGTGGACTTGTTAATTGTTTTTTATTTCATGTTTGGCATATATTTTATACAACATTTAATGATCCAAAAATAAGATATAAAAGCATATATGAGTAATTTTCAATCTGTGGGATGCGATCTCTAATGAGGATGGGAGATTATCCAAGAGAAAATAATATTTAAAAAAAAATTGACTAACTGACAGGACATTTCTCTCTCGATCCAATATTTAATAATTATCTAATATTTAATTGAAATAACCTAAGAAATCAAAACTGACTTAATTAAAAACAAATTTAATAATTATTAGTGAATTTCTTGAGCATTTTTTGTTGAGCAGTTTTCGAAGAAAGACTTAATATTAGAAATAGACACTCTCAGATCCTTTTCTGTATTTAGTAGAGAGTCATATTGTTACAAATTATAAACAATTGTATTTGTCTTAAAATATCTCAGGCAGATCGGAAATACTCACATTTTGGGCAAAAATTGTAGTATTTAGAAGTGTTTTACGTTAAAAGTGGGCTTTCTAATGATTTGGTGACTTGGCGATGTTTTGGCAAGAAAACTTGGCGACTTGGCGAGAAATAGATATTTTTGGAAACATCTATCACCTAAGCTCTAGGACCAATATTTAGCGAGATAGCCTAGAAGTTTCCAGAACCTTGGCGAAATTGGTAGACTTCCCCGCCAAGTCGGGTATAAATACCGCAGCCCTATATTGAAAGAGTTAGGTTTTTGTGAAGACAGTCAGTGAGTAAAGACAATTAGTCGTGACTGTTAGTCTAGAGGAACTGTTCTATGTCTGAAGTATT
This sequence comes from Latrodectus elegans, assembly GCA_030067965.1. NCBI lineage: Eukaryota > Metazoa > Arthropoda > Arachnida > Araneae > Theridiidae > Latrodectus > Latrodectus elegans. Next base: position 293,282 of record CM057811.1, read on the forward strand.
TGAGACCTGTGATTTAAAGCTGTTACTTATTGTATCTGACGAACTATAGCTGTATATTTGTGATTGTTACAGCTGGTATATCTAGTGGAATTTTTACGTATAAAAGTCTTGTGTTCATTGAGTGGTTGTTTTATTCAACTCTCAATCCACACGAACCCCGAGTCTCTGTACAACTGGTGTTAGAATCGAGGTTGAAGAGTTGATGCAGCGTGTCACAAGAAATATGGATATGGATTTAATGAAAAGTCTTCTCGAAAAATTAGCGAAGCAAGTGGCCGAGATGAAAGCTGGATAGGAGGAGATGAAAGCTGGACAGGAGGAGAGGAAAGCTGGACAAGAGGAGATGAAAGCTGGACAAGAGGAGATGAAAGCTGGACAAGAGGAGATGAAAGCTGGACAAGAGGAGATGAAAGCTGGACAAGAGGAGATGAAAGCTGGACAAGAGGAGATGAAAGCTGGACAAGAGGAGATGAAAGCTGGACAAGAGGAGATGAAAGCTGGACAAGAGGAGATGAAAGCTGGACAAGAGGAGATGAAAGCTGGACAAGAGGAGATGAAAGCTGGACAAGAAGAGATTAAAACCGAGATGATGAAATAGATAAAAGCTGAGAAGGAGGAGCTTAAAAAGGAACTTAAGAAGGACATTGTAAGTGTTAAAGAAGAATTCTCCAACATCATTCAGGTGAAGATGAATGCAATGGAAGTTAAGCTAACTTCAGTTGAAACTAAAGTCTTGGAGATCGAAGAAAACGTTGAAGAAGCATTAGGCAATATGATTAAGGATATTGAAAGCTTGAAGAAACAAATGTCAAACAGACATGAAGAACACAATGTGACATTTATGCCTTCCCTAGCCACGATTAAAGTCTAAACATTTGATGGAAAATCATCCTGGCAAGTATACAAGACCCAGTTTATGATGGTAGTGGAAGCTAATGCATGGAATCCTCGAGCCCAAAGCTTTTAACCTGGCGGCTTCTTTAAGAGGAGACACAGCCAACATCCTCGATGCGCTTCCGGAAGAGAAGAGGCACGATTTCCACGCCCTGTCAAGTGCGCTTGAGCTGCGGTTTGGAGAAAAGTGCACTAAAGAATATAGCAGACTACAGTATTAAGTCCCGCGATCGAAAAGCGGGTGAAAGTCTTCAAGAATTGGCTGCCGATATTCAGCGACTTTCCCATCAAGCATGTTCGGACTGCCCAGCTGAGACACGTCAAGATCTGGCTCTCCATCACTTCATCGATTGTGTACGGGATCCAGAGATACAGAAAACACTTAGACTCGCCGATGTCAAAGATATCGGATCTGCCCTAGTCTACGCACTTAAGATAGAGGCTGCCCAGAAGGCCGGACGTAAAGACCGGCACTAAATCAGAGCCGTCTCCGCTACTGATACAGAATGTGATATAAGAAAAAAATAGAAAATCTACTGTGAAATTTCCGTAGCTTAGAATTCAGTGAAGGTGGAAGAAATACGAAAATTCATTGTTGGACTTGCGGTGCAGTCGGACACGTCCGTAGAGACTGTCTAAAACCAAAAGATGGTGGAGATGATCTTCCACCACCGCAGGAAAACTAATATGTGGCCATCCCGCGCGGCGTAAATGTCCAGAGAGTTAGAAGCCCCATTTTAAATTGTTTCACATTTCTTCCTAAGTGGCGGCGACAACGGAATTTTCGTTATGGGACATGCCAGCGAAGTCCCCTGCAGAATAATAATCGATACTGGATCCATCGTAAACATCATTAGGACAGATTTGGCTCACAAACTTGGTGAGAAACTAATTTGGATGCCGCCCTGCATTGCCCTCCAAACTGTGACTGGTGATAAGATTAAAGTGCATAGAAAAGTCAATGTAAACATTGCATTTAGAAGCCGTGTACCATCATATGGTACATTTTGCTGATATAAATGACGAATTTATTCTCGGATTGGATTTCCACAAACAAAACCATTTCAAGTTAGATTTTAAAAATAATGAACTACACTCGTGTTCTGAAGACATAGCGGTTTTTAAGACGAAATATTCAGATATTAAAGCAGTCCATCATATAACTGCAAAGAGTGAAACAACATTACTATCAAGAACTGAGAAAATAGTAACCGGAGCTCTTTCAGAATATAATAATTTTCATTATGGATTGATTGAATATCCAGATTTTGACAATAGCGTTAAAGGAATACTAGTAGCTTCTCACTCGTCGACCTTTCACGAAATGTAATCCCGGTAAGAGTTGCTAATCTAAGCGATAAGGCAAGACTAATAAAAGAAGGAGAAGTGATGGCGACTTGTACTCCAATGACCAGTATTAAAAGAAATTGTCAAGCTACACTACCTGAGCCTTCTGACACTCTAATTAATGAACTCTTTCAGAATGCAGTGTTAGATTATAAACAGAGAAATGCTGCAAAAAATCTATTATTAGAATTCGGAGATCTCTTTTCCAAGAAATCAGATGATGCTGGGCGAACCAAAATATCGCAGCACCGAATCGATATAGGAAATCATCCACCCAATAAACAACATCCGAGAAGACTACCATTCGCTAAGCAGGAAGAGGTGGATAATCTTCTGATGGAAATGCAGCGGAAAGACATTGTGCCATCAGAGAATCCTTGGGCTTCACCTATTGTTTTAGTTCAGAAGAAAGATGGTTCTACCCGATTCTGCGTTGACTATCGTCGGTTAAACAACATCACTAAAAATGATAGTTACCCTCTTCCTAGGATTGACGATTCACTTGATGCTTTATCAAGGAGACTGTGCAATGGAAGCTGCCGATATTGTTCTAGAGTAGAGAAGAACTATCAATTAGTAAATCCTTCGGTACGTCAAGTTACTGTTTCACCGCCATCGAAACCAGACCCATGGAGTGATGAAGAACTTAGAGAAGCCCAAACAGAAGACCCAGATATAAATCCAATTTTTGAATTAAAAGAGTCTTCCAGTATGAGACCAAGTTGGCAGGAAATCTTTACCTATAGTCCTGCTACTAAACAATATTGGGCTCTTTGGGGCTCACTCCACATTAGAAATGGCGTGTAATACAGGAAATGGGAGTCCGATGATAGACGTAATTTCTAATAGCAGCTTGTTCTTTCTAAATCAAGAAATTCAGATGTTTTGAAAGAATTGCATAGTAGCTCAACTGGAGGCCACTTCGGAGTAATGAAGACTCTAAAGAAAGTTCGAGAACGCTTCTATTAGAGCAAAACTAGACAAGATGTAGAGAAATGGTGCCAATCTTGTGATGACTGTGCGGCACGTAAGGGGCCAAAGAAACGTAGCCGAGGAAGATTGCAGTGGTACAATGTAGAAACACGTTTTGAGCAGATAGCATTGAACATTTTGGGTCCTTTACCACGAACTTCAACAAATACATCTTAGTTGTCATGAAATACTTTACTAAGTGGCCTGAAGCGTTTTCAATCCCCGATCAAGAAGAAACTACAGCAGCAATGGGTTTCCAGATTCGGCGCACCCTTACAAGTTCATTCAGATCAAGAGACAAATTTCACCTCTGCTATGTTTAAAGGAATGTGTCAAATTCTCGAAATAGATTAGACGCAGACCACGCCATTACAACCGCAATCGGACGGTATGGTAGAGAGGTTTGACCGAACCATCTTGAATAATTTCTCACTTATGGTTTCCAGAAATCAGCAAGATTGGGATTTGAAGTTACCGCTGTTTCTGCTTGCATATCTCAGTGCTGTCCATGAGACTACCGGATATACTCCATCAAAAATGCTCTTTGGTCCCGAACTTCGTCTCTCTTGTTATCTTCAGTTTGGTCGTTCACCGGATACATCTTTATCGCCAGAGGAATACCTTCGAGACCTTCAGGCACGTCTTGAAGATGTCCATAACTTAGCTCACGACCGAATCAACCTGACGACTGAAAGGATGAAGTCAAGGTATGACACAAGAGTGACAGGACATAAATTTCAGGGAGTGACAAAGTTTGGTTGTGAAACCCGATTCGAAGTAAAGGACTTTCTTCCAAAGTTGCAAGCCAACATGGAAAGTCCCTGTACAGCCCTAAAAAGACTGAATGACGTCGTGGTTCGTATAAGGAAATCATCTTCTTCAAAACCAAAGGTAGTACATTATGATAGATTAACTCCTTTTCGTAATGTAAAGTAAAAATCAGTATATCATAGTCTCTTTGTAAATAGTATAGATAATTTTAACATTTTCTATTTTTTTTATTTGCATTTTTAGTTGTTTGTGTATGTAATGTGTTCTGTATCCTCATAAAATGTAAATTCTTTTATATTAAATTTGGCATCCTATCAGGGAATTGTACTGCCCGGGCCATGTAGTCCTTGAGGGGGGGGGCAATGTTACAAATTATAAATAATTATTGTATTTGTCTTAAAACATCTCAGGCAGATCGGAAATACTCACATTTTGGGCAAAAATTGCGGTATTTAGAAGTGTTATACGTTAAAAGCGGGTTTTCTAATAATTTGGTGACTTGGCGACAGTTGGCGAGATTTTTGGCGACTTGGCGAGAAATAGATATTTCTGGAAACATCCATCACTTAAGCTGTAGGACCAATATTTAGCGAGATAGCCTAGAAGTTTCCAGAACCTTGGCGAAATTAGAAGATTTCCCCGCCAAGTCTGTAACAAATACCGTAGCCCGACATAGTCAGTTTTTGTGAAGACAGTCAGTGAGTGAAGATGATTAGTCGTGACTGCTAGTCTAGAGAAGCTGTTTTATGCCTGAGGTATTTGAGACCTGTGATTGGAAGCTGTTACTTATTGTGTGTGACGAGTTGTAGCTGTATAATTGTGATAGTTACAGCTGGTATATCTAGTGGAATTTTCACGAATAAACTCTTGTGTTCATTGAGTGGTTGCTTTATTCAACACTTTGAATCCACACGAACCCCGAAGCTCGGTACAATATATTTTGTTTTCAATGAAGCTACTACAGAAAATGCAATTTCACAAAGTCAGGATGTGGAATATTGTAACAGAGGACAATACGAAATGATTTTCTTTTTAATTCAGAAAACTCATAATCTACTCTTGCCCAAAATTGAAAGAGTGGTTTATTACTAAATTGTCTTTTGGTTTCGCTACTTGTGATGTTTATAGGTTTCTTCTTTGACAATTGAGAGCTTTTTGGAAGTGCAATGAAATGAATTCCTGACCTACTCATAACTTGTTATCAGTTTGTCGTCGGTAAGAAAACACTTTTTAAAACTTTTCGTCAGCATAATTATATATTTTTCAATGGCTATGCAAACAACTTTTACATGTTCTTCAACCTCTTATTTTTCAACACAACCATCTACATTTGAAAAAATTGCTAAATTTTTCTTCTTCACATTTCTTCTCTATAATCCCAATTTTCTGCAAAAAGTATTAATTTTATCACTTGTATCGACACATGTGTATTTGATTCTTATAGTTAAAGATTTAATTATTTAATTTCCCGAATATGTCGACCATAAGTAATTCTCAATACAAATAATCTAGAGCCACACAAAATTCTAGGCTTTCGGTTTGTTTTCTTGTTCTAGAAAAATAATATTTTCTCTTAATTCATAAACACGTTGCGAAAATTTTTTACAAATAACCCTCTTTTTTCTCAATAAAATAATAATGTTGAATGTATTACAGCTCTATCTTACAAGTGCAGAAAAGATTCTTGATTTGAGCGGTTTCTTTTTATATAATTTATATTACTGTTACAACATTATTATAATTAGTATACTGTTACAACATAATTTATATATATATTACTTAACACATTATTTAGATCAAGACTCATTTCTTAGGAAACCAGAGCTTCTTTGTAGATCCTGCATGTGCCCAAATGCAATGTGGTGATTTTTGTTTTACATGTGCTTGTGTACTTTGGAATATTCTGCATATTGAACGTGCACTGTCAATGCAAGGTTTGAAGCAATTTTTCCATTCTTTGTTTGCCCTATTCATAAAGTCATTTAAGGTAGCAAATAATGCCAGTGCTGTGGCGTTAAGAATTATTATGTGGTTTACAGAAAAACAATTCTACTACTAATATATCATCACAAAATTGAACAGGGGTAATGAAAGGAACAACTTTATAACTATATGTTGCCTCATCAAGCTCTATTAAAAATAATTTGTCACAAATCTTCGAGGAAAACTGACACTGAATACTTTCAGCAGTATCATCAATCTCACGGTCAACAGGAACATATACATTGAAAGAGGTATGGATTGCAACTGTTTTGTAAAATTATCTTCAAACATAGTTTTTACAATCTGGCGAAAGAAGTTCTTCGCCAATGGTGTTAGGCTTTTTACATCTGGTAATTTTGCATGTAATTTTGAGAGAGGCATTTATTCACACGCAAATATTTTTTAATGACTTGTTTTTTCTATGATTTTAATTCGAAGAATTCTATGGGTTTGCTGGCGTACTACTTTGAAGTGTTTTCAAATGTCATTTATTAGGTTTCATGTTGTCTGCCGCGAACATTTTTGAGAAAAATGGTATACGGGAGCCTTTCTTATTCATTTACTTATGTAATGGTGAATCTCTAATATTTAAGTATTCCTGAGAATATTTTCTATGCTAGTTTGAATACATATTGATGCTTGACTATCATTTAAGTCTTGCTAATGCCGGCTTAAAAAATTATCATGATTCTACATAAATCTGAAGTTATGAATATTTGGTACGAAGTATTACAGTTAACATGAAAACATATTTTATAACATGCACATTCACGATAGATTTGATTGAGATATACGAATCAACTTGAATAATTTTTAATGAAATTTAAGTTGAAGTTATCGAATATTCTCCCTACGATACAAAATTAGCTCAAATCTGAGTATACTTGAGAAGGCATCTTGTTGATATTCCTGAATGTTCCAAGAAAATCAGAACTTCTGTAAAACTGTGATAATGTTCGACATGAGCAATAAAATGACACCGGATTCTTGTTTTGTCAATCTGAGTATTTGTGTTGCCAAATATCAATAAATTTTGTATTATTTTGTAATTTGCACGGTTTAAAATTAAAGTGCAAGTGAAGTCCAAATATATTATTGTATGTGTAGGGGGCGATGAAAATTATAATTGAAACTCTCAGGCCATGAATACTGAAAAAATTGAGAAAAGCTGGCATATTTATCAAAAATACAAGTAGAAACTTTTAAATCACGAAAGAAAAATGTACAAGCAAAATATTTCGCATTCATTGCTGGAATTTTGACAGATTTTTCATTTTAGTTTCAAATGTCGAATATATAAAAATAACATTTATTAATATTTATACTTTTTTCAGATATATAAAGAAAATTGTCTTCCATTTTATTCTTCATCAAATACCTTTTATAATTGCCTAAGTATATCAGAATACGAAGTTGTTTTGTAAGAAAAAGAAGTGAGTGCAACTTAAAAACACATTAAAGTCATTTTATTATGAAATAGATATACACTACTGGCCATTAAAATTGCTACACCAAGAAGGCGACATGCTACAGACGTGAAATTTATACGAAAGGAAGAAGGTGCTGTGATATGCAAATGATTAGCTTTTCAGCGCATTCAGACAAAGCAGGCGCCAGTAGTAACACCTATATTGTGTTTAAATGAGGAAATTGTTCAGACTGTTCCTCATACACAAATTGCATTTGAACGTTGTTGCCTGGTGAAAAGTTGTTGTGATGCCTCGTGTAAGAAGGAGAAATCCGTACCAGCACGTTTCTGACTTTGATAAAGGTCGAATTGTAGCATACCTGGATTGCAGTTTATCTTATCGCAGTATTGCTGCTGGCGTCAGTCGAGATCCAATGACTGTTCGCAGAATATGGAATTGATGGGTTCAGGACGGTAATACGGAACTCTAAGCGGGATCTCAACGGCCACCTATCACTAGCAGCCGAGAAGACAGGCATATTATCCGCATGACCGTAATGGATCATGCAACCACGTCACGAGCCGTGAGTCAAGAAACGGAGTCGTTTGGAAAACAACAAGTATCTGCACGAACAGTTCGACGACGTTTGCAGCAGCATAGGCTCTCAGCTCGGAGACCATGGCTGCGGCTTCCCTTGACGCTGCGTCATAGACAAGAGCGCCTTCAATGGTGTGATCAACGACGAACCTGGGCGCACGAATGGCGAAACGTCATCTTTTCAGATGAATCCAGGTTCTGTGTACAGCATCATGATGGTCGCATCCGTGTTCGGCGGCAACGTGGTGAACGCACACTGGCAGCGTGCATGCGTCATCGTCATACTGGCCCATCACCTGGCGTGATGGTATGGGTTGCTATTGGATACACGTCTCGGTCACCTCTTGTTCGCATTGACGGTGCTTTGAACAGTGCACGTTACATTTCTGGTGTGTTACGACCCGTGGCTCTACCCTCTATTCGAGCCCTGCGAATCCCTACGTTTCAGCAGGATAATGCCCGACCGCATGTTTCCGGTATTGTACGGACCTTCCTAGATACGGAATATGTTCGGCTGTTTCCGTGGCCAGTACGTTCTCCAGATCTTTCACCAATAGAAAACGTCTGGTCAATGGTTGCCGAGCGACTGACTTGTCACCAAACGCCAGTCACTACGGTTGATGAACTGTGGCATCGTGTTGAAGCTGCATGGGCATCTGTACCTGTACATGCAATCCAATCTCTGTTTGACTCAATGCCCAGGCGTATAATGCTGTTATTACTGCAAGAGTTGGCTGTTCTGGGTGCTGATTTCTTAGGATCCATCCAGCCAAATTTTTTGAAAATTTAATCAATTGTTATTTCTAGTATAATATATTTGTCCAATAAATATCATTTTGTTATCTGTATTTCTTCCTGGTGTAGCAATTTTAATGGCCAGTAATGTATATAACACAATTTTTTTATCACATATCAAATTAAACTATATTTCAGTTGATGCTGTTCTCGTGTGCCAGTTAGGCTGGCAAATTGGGATGAGCTGCTCCACATTTCCAACTGAACCGTATGTGGTGTGGAGTCCGTCTTCTTCAGTACACACACATGCCATAGGGATCCATTTATAGGGTAGGCAACCATTCACACCTTTTTCACACAAGGAAAGGAGAAAGAATAGATAGAGAAAGTACATCCATGCCTGAACTATGCTCTGGAATTAAACAATAGTTTTTGTATTCTGCCTTCGAGTATATTACGATATTGTTCTTGTGGTTGGTAGAATGAATAAATAGCTAAACTAGCCAACGTCGTTTTCATACTTTTATTAGTTGCTCACTTTTCATTCAGTGCACCTATATCAAGACAGGATATCTGATATCAACATTTCGTTTCCACTATAATTTATATTAGTAATACTGAAAAAGTGCTTCAGCTGAAGTGATTCACATGACAGTAAGTAGAGATTTTCACAATTTTTTGCGACGTTAGTTTACTTTTGTTACTTTCCTTTCAATAAAAACACCAACGAGTGCTACAAATTACTGTATTATCGGCAAAAACGGTTTCCAAAATATACACGATGGCAGAATGGTGCAAATAATATTTAATTCGATAACAAAGCACTTCCTGGATACCGCATTTCTTGGCCGCTGGCCTTTGTTGTTATTATTATCACTCCATGTCAACTCGATTTTGTTGCTACAAGATCTTTGTTGTTGTTGTGGCTTATCTTCCAAATGTCTGACGAAATCAGAAAAGGTCTATCAGACCGTTGACCCTAAGGAAATCGAGGACAAGAAGAGGGGACGAGTATATATCCTGGAATGTCCCAAACAGTATAGGATGTGATTAGGATAAGCCTGCTCAGTTTTACATTTAGAGAACTATCTATCAGCCCTTATCCTTAGAAGAAAAGGGCCGGATCTAGAGAATAATAAGGGGAGCCCACATTCCCGGAATACCTCAACGGGAGAGAATTCGGAAATTTTGCTTCGCAACCTTGATTTATCATTGATCTTCAAAAGTGAATTAATTACAATTGAACAAGGGGTCTTGAAGCTATTCCTAATGAACAAGGTCTTTAAAATACTTCTGTTACAACAAAATTGTTACCGCAAAAGAGTTTTTTAACTAATTTTTTTAATAAAAATTTCAATGTAATGGCAACTATTTGTATACCTTCTCATACACGAGGCTAAACTGAGGAACCATTTAGATGAGTTTTCTGACATACAATTAACTTTAGCAAAGTCAAAATAAGAAAACATATCACATATAAAATAAAATTAAAGTTAAATATAAATTATATCGATCACAAAAAATTTAGTTTTAAGTATTATCAGTGTAAATAATACCTTTCTTTGGTTTTGAAGGTAATATATAAACGATTTGTATTCCTTAAACTGTCTGCGTTATCCATTGCTTTCAAATGTTTCTTGGCGAACGATTCCTTTGAATGGAAGTAATGCAATTTAATTACTAAAGTTCTTCACATTTTTGCTTGCAATTGTGTGAAGCGAGAATAAGTTTGAAAGTAGCGTATAACAAACTTTACAATCTAATCGGTGGAAGATAAGAATAAAACAATTATTGTAAAATTGGGTCAAACGTGTTGATTTTGTAGATTGCAAGAACTTTATTAGGAACTTTATATATGCAGCTGTTATATTTTTATAAGTATAATTTTGAATTAGTTTTTTTGAGCTACATAAAATGCACCTCTATTAATTGAATAAATTTATGCCCTAAATATTTCCTTAACAGTATAAATTATTAAAAATGAAATGCCTAATAAATTTTAGGCTGTATTATTAATTTGCTGTTTTTATTTTCGATTACTACATGAGTAAATATTCAGTTTGTCTGGAAACATTAGAAGTAATTTATTCATTGGTAGATATTTAGTTTAATAAAGTTATGGTGCATATTAACTTTAATCAACAGAGAAATACTCTATGAACATATTTATTTAATAAAACTTAAGTGCAGATAATAAATTTTATTGAATGGCTGAAAACATGTTGAGGTTCTCTGGATAGTAACTAAATGTCCAATATCAAGTTTTAGGAAGTGGTTCAAAAAAGCTTAGTCAACACCTTATGGTTGGACTTCAATCTAAAACATTCCATACCACATTTTCTGGATTTATTTAATATCGCTTATAATATTCACAGATATTTTGCAGATCTTATAGTGCAACTTATAACTTAGATATCTGCAGGGGTTCCATTGACAAATCAATTGATCCAATTTGATCTTCATTTACCTTTAAAAGACCATACTTTAGAGGTTTGCCAAATGTTTACAAAATCTAATACTTATCTCTCTTTATGGGATAAAGTGGAGGACTTAGTCTCCGATTATATTATATGATGAAGTATTAAAAAAATCAAGATCTTATGTAATTGTGGAACTTAATACATTAGCCAATTAATTGACGAAAATTACCAAATTTAGTTTAGAGCAATTTTTACAATTCTGTAAATAACGTATCACATTAATTTCACTCTTAAATGAATAGCGAAATATAATATATTTTGACTTACTAATAAATTACTTCTCAAAAAATCTTTTTTATAATTTCTCATGAGCTTTACTGAAAACAATATTCACCATTAATAACGCGTAAATTTTGTAACGGTTTCATTTTGAAATATATAAAAAATTAGAATAAATAAGAACTTTAAGAATTGAAGAATTTTATATTATCAAAATAAAAATATCAATAATAATAATAATAATTTAGCAAATTTGAGTATTTTCTAAGTTTTAAAAATCGCTAAATCTTTTCCAGATAATTATTGATAATAATAGACAGGCCACGGGTGTTATGTTCGAACACATGGGCGTACCTAAAGCAGTTAGAGCTCGACGAGAAGTCATCGTGTCTGCTGGAGCCATAAACTCTCCTCAGGTACTAATGCTGTCTGGAATCGGGCCCAAGGAAGAACTCGATAAATTCAGCGTGAGTATGACAAGAAACACTTCATAAATCAAATTGTAACCAGGAATAGATTTATAGTGAATATACATTATATAGTTGAAACACATAGATTTATAAGAAATTGTTTGCTAATATAAGGTTCCGCAGTCTGCTGCGTCTAGCTTGCATTGATTTGGAAATGAAATTCTAATTTGCTGTAAAAAGGACTGTTTAAGACAATACTGTTCTACGACACTAGGATAGAATATTATAATGAAGGATTTCGATTCTAGATTAAATGTTCCTAGACAAGTAATACCAAATCTATTGGAATTTTAATTGGAGTATTGATTGAAGCAAACTCAATGTTTCACTTAATCTTATTGTTTTATTTGCATACTTTTAAAAATATATTTAAGGAGTTTTGATTAACCTTTAACCACAAGAATTATAATTACAGACAAAATCAAACCAATTATTAGTGGCTTTGGGAAATTTGATTTTATGATCACTAAATCAATTCATGTTAAAGTCAGAAAATGTAGTTGAAATATATTTTATATCTTCGCTTCTTTTAATGAACACACATATGAAAAAGCAAGCCATTGTACAATCATGGAACTGCAAAAATGTTTATCTGACTAATCCCAGAAATCCATACTATTTCATCTCGCGACGTTAGATTTCAATCAAGAAATGTGAATTATGTGACTAAACTTACAAGGTCGCAGAGATGTCTATATTTATTTCTATTGTTAGTTATATGGGTGCTATTTTCTATTATCGTATAATATCAACCATGTTAATTCATTGTAAAAAGAATAAAAAGGAAATTAGAATTTCATGTTTTATAAAAATTTCTGACAGTTCATAAAATAATCTACACCTTTAGTCTTAACTTAGAACTTTTTAAATCAAAATAATTAAATTTTGTTTAACAGAAAAAATTATACCTTATAAATTGTCCTCCGGGGAGGACTTTTCATAGATAGTGGGCATTGATTAGAGTTAAAGTTTTAAAGATTTAACTATATAATCGTAAGAGTATCGTCTTACTTCTCTGAAATATGTGATAAAACAATTTATTTCTGAATGTTTTTTATATGAATTGTTTGGGGGTTTGTTGTATACCACAAATTAGGCATTCTGAAAAAAAAGCCATGTTAAAGTTATGAATGTTTTGTATGCAGCTCTCTTAGTAGCATGTCAACATTATTTTAATAGTACACTGGCTTCCAAAAGTTAAGGAACAACATGTTTTCTGAAACTCACCATGAAAAACATTAAACTGACAGTAAAATTTATGGTTTACATAAGTGATAAAAGCGAATTTAATGTATATTATTTGTTCGGAAACGCTGGTTACCACTTTTTTGATAGAAATATACGTTAAGTAAAAATGTACAAACGGGCTTTGATAATTACGCATGTAACTTTTGTGCATTTTCAAATTTGTTAACAGAACCGTTGACAATAGTCAATGAGGTTTTGTATTGCCTGAGAGAAACCGTTTTCCCGACTCGTTAAGGTAGTGGATTGATAGAAATGAGGCTGCCACAGGATGTATGAGTTCCTAAATTAAGTCTCATGGTATGATCCATCAACTTTGGAATCAATATCAAACCGAAGCTTGAATGCATGTTTCAAGCTGACACCTGCGGAAAAACGTTTTATCATTTTCGGTCTGAAGGAGACTTAGCATTTATGCACGGCAGCTTGATGCAGACCACTCTATTAATCTAATTAAAAATTATCTAATTAAAACTGTTTTTTAATTATAAAAACATAACAAAAAAGAATTATAGGTCCTCTTTGGTATATTTCTGTTTTTCATTTTTCTATGACTTTTATAAAACTGACTATTCTTCCTTTTTCTAAAAATAAACTTTTTCAGCAAGATTGCTCCTTTTTTGTTGTACTTCATTTATACGTTTTTCTAATGTAAACTTCTATGTTGCAATCAATACATACCTGTTTTGTTCACAGGGCATCGGTGTTTCTAGATTCATTCACTTTGGTGCAAGAAGCGATTTGTTCCTAAACTTTTGGAGAATACGTATATGTGTTTTTCTACTTCTTGTATGAGATCAAGAACAAAAATATTTGAGGGATGGTTGTAGGATTCCCGTAAATTATATTTTCTTGTATGGAATTGTAGTAAATTATTTATACTGAATTAATGCAAAACTGAATATAATTGAGATAAACATGGGAAGTTTCTCACAAGCGCCTTCACGAGACGCTTCGGCAGGGTTAAGTGAGAGCGAGAGGAACCGTTCCGCTGTGTTTTTTGAGATAGGAAGAACTATCTCAAATAATATTCCTGAATTTTCGTAACGATCACATAAGATATCCATACATAAATAAAATTGCTTAATATTTTTTTTTGTTTTCCTTTTAAAAACTATGCTTATCTTGATAAATAATTTTCTAAAGAGTTTTTCAAATTATTCCAGAATTTAAAATTAATTTTAAAAATAAACATTATATAAAATAGAATGATATCAATCTGTAGTTTTAGTTTAGCAAAATAAAATATCGAATTTTTTAAATTTACTTTCGAATTTTTTTAATTTACTTTCCTTATGGCTTATAAACACAAGTTACTTTCAGCTTTGTCACACTATTCCTTCCCAAACTGAAAAATAGATTTTTTTTAACTACCTAAATGCAATCCAGAAGAGATGAAAGATGGTAAAAAAAGTCATTCAATCATCTTCATGGCTGATGGTGTTGATTATCATTAGAAATCCAAATTGTATACTTGTCATTAATGCTTTTGATCCGCATTGTGCTTGCGTTTTACTTTTAAAACATTGCATTTTTGTTACATACTTTCAAAACAATTTCATTAGGAATTTTTAACTACTTTGCAAAAGTAACAAAACAAACTCATCTTTTATTTTTAAATGATAAAACCCGATCTTCCATAGAATTTGTCACTCGTCCCTGATTTTAAATATCCAGTTTTAAAATTTGTTTGTATAAAAACGAAAATGTTCTTATTGACTTTTTTTACAGATTCCTGTAGTTGCAGATTTGCCTGTAGGTAAAAATTTGCAAGACCACGTTGGATCAGTCGTTAACTTTGTTCTTGATGATCCTGTTTCTCTGCGCATTAACAGGATCTTAACAGTGTCGAATTTTTGGAATTATTACATGAGTGGCACAGGTAAAATAGGAAATTTGCTAGCTTTTTTTTTTCTCAGTTTTACAAATGCAGATCTTCTTTTCCCGTAAGAAGTCCTTTATTTCTTTTCTTCACAGTTTGTTTCGTCGTATTATATGTTTCGTTAGGCAATCATTTTATATTATTATGTATTTCAGCGCAATCTTTTCATGAAAACAAGAAAGTATTTATAAAGTAGGCGTGCAAAATGAAATAATTTAAATTTTGATTTCATCTTTATTTGGCATTTTTAGAGCGTATAAAAATTTTAATGATATTTAAAAATATTTCGATATATTTTAGTTGGTATTAAGCCTACAACCCAACTTATATTATATTCTTTAATTTTGTTAAATAAGTTAAATATAATTCAGTATATTATAATGCTTATAATTTTTTTTTTTTTTTTGCCAAAAATATTTTAAGCACCCTTAAGTAATAATTGTAATGAAGCAGGAAACCCAAATATATATGTAGTTTGATTCATTGACACTCATCACTGACCATTTCATTACAAATAACAATTGTTCAATGAACAGTCTATGATTGGTCAAGAAAGATCGTATTCAATTAGAAACTGATCTCTTATTTCTATGTTGAATCGGAAAATAGCATTAAAACAAAGTTCATTTAAAAAGCAGAAAAAATTCCATATTTCTGTGCTAAGAAAGCTGAATTGAAAGAAAATACAACTTTTTAGGCTTGAAGAAACCTTCGGTAAGACAATGTTTGACACTACTCTGTGCGCATAAGGCTTCACACACACAATTGGACTCCCAACTTTTAATACTTTTCAATTTATGTATCTTCATTTTTTATACTCAGAAGTACTCAAATAAAATGATCTCATTAATGAGCTGATAGAATTATGTATGGTTGAGATATATTTATTTTTCCAGATAAGTCAATATTTGCTTTGTAATTGGTTAAACGCCATGTGAGAGGTTCGCTATGTGTTTCTTAACGTCACTGAACACAAAATTTCCCAAGAGAAAGCATCATGGTCTAGGATAGGTATGTGATCATTGTACAACACCAGAAGCGTCTTATAAAGATTGTATAATCAGTTTCATATACCTTTTCTTTAATGATTAATAATACACATTCTTCAGAACTTCATTGCTGACGATTATTTTGACTTTACAAGTATGAAATAGACAACATCTTTGCTTGATGTGAATCCTTGCTTGAAATTTTTTAGATGCCTTCAACTATGACATGTGCATAAATTTCTCAGACTAAGACTCTGCTTGCCATGAAAAGTAATGATAATTGACATCTACAGTCAGAGGTCCTCTCATAGGGATGTTGTTAGATTAGAAATCTCTCTGTTAATGTCTTTTTTGTTATTTTTGCTTTGAACTGCTTTCAATCAATTATTCCTGTATGAATCATTGTACTTTTAAAAACTCATTGTTATTGCCAGGGGAAATCTTTTTTATATTCATGAATCATAGAGATCTTCAATATTTTCTGCATTGTTGGCGTATTTTTCAACAATGAAAGAGCAACAAGCTGGTATTTTTACATTTTTAACGGATTGTACTTAATTAAGGAAATGAATGTTTTTCAGTTTATACGAGAATATTTTACATCTAAGTTTGCTATATTGATCGCTAAGATCAATAATCATGGAAACATTTTAACTACTGTTGATACCTACTTTATTACAATAAACGTTGGCAACTTAATTCCACTGAGATTTAAGTCAAGATTCTTGGCCAAAAACAAACAAAACGATATTTGTAGGAGCTTTTATCATATGAAGTGTAAATATACGGAATAATGTTCTTACACTGAGAGATGTTGTTTTAAGTATTTTTCATGTACAAATAATGTGACAACAATAAATAGGAATCAAAAAACGAAGAAAAAATTTGAAAATTAAAGTAATAGTTTTGGATACTTAATTTATATTTTTCACTCAGTTTTCACATTATATTTCATTTTAAAGAAAAATATTTTAGTATCCGGGAATTGTTAAAAAATTTCTGCTGTTTGATCAACTCAATTTTGAACTGATGACAACGAGAAAATGATGATTCTATAAAATAATAATAACCAGCATCGAAAGCTATTGATACAGGAAACATTCTCAATTCTTTTATCAATGATTTCATATGAAGGTATTTAGGAAACTAAAATTTATAGTAAATAGCAACTAAATCTTTAAAATGCAAATTATAACTTATATATTCGACAGAACCATGGCAAATTCATAAAAAATGTAAAATATCTATAAAAGCATATTTCAAGAATTATTTTGCTTTAAAATATATCTTTCTTGCTCCAGAACACGATTCTCTTGTTGGGAAAGGTGTCGCAACTTCAAGGTAGAGGTTTCATGCATTCAAACCAAGGACTCACCAGAATCATTGATGTGGCTGGATCATGTAAAACAGATCTTGTTCAAAATGTCCTTCAAGTAAATAATTTGAACCTTGCTTCTGAATCAAGAAAACCTAGATTTTGTGAAGTAGGGTTATTCTTCCTCAGATAATCGTTGTCTTAATATAAACAGAAGCTGTATCATTCTTCATTTTGAAAATAAAGACTAATATCTCGTGAAACTGATTAAGCATATAATGGCTAACAAGTGTGATAGTGAGTTAAAACAACAATACAACATGCTTTGAACATCTGACGCTTGAAGACGTCCTATTTTAAGTACGTAAAGAATTCGAAATCTGATGTGTACCTTATTTGTTAATAATATTTTATTGCTAATATGTAGTTAATGCCTTATGCACAAACTCTTTAGCAATTCGAAGGTAGGGAGGGAAACAGTCTTAGAATAAACAATTAACATGTGTAGAGACAGTGTTCAATTTAATACTTAAGAAGATAATGGCTATTTAAAGCTTAAGAAGACAATGGCTATTTAAAGCTTAAGAAGACAATGGCTATTTAAAGCTTAAGAAGACAATGGCTATTTAAAGCTTAAGAAGACAATGGCTATTTGATATCTCACTATGCACAAAAGCAGAAGTCAGAAATTTCTTCCCTCTCTATTTCTGCCAGATAATGGAATAAAACATGTTTCGTTTAAAGGAATTCAGTATTTGAAGCACTGGTTGGAAATTTTCTGGGTAATTGCCTGTCAATGATAACTTGCTAAAATGATTAGCCATGAAATATTTTGTGGGACAAAAAGGCCCAGTCTTATCTAAGTTGGAATTTTGACATTATAAATTCTAAACAAAATTCTCGAGTTATGATATTGGAAATCCAGGATTTCCAGCTCATTAATGTATCAACTAAAATTCCCTATTTGATTCCATTCGTAACAAAAATTTAAGAGTTTTTTGCTAATACAGAAGTACAAATATTGACTTCAACATTTTTTAAAGTACAAATTCAGTTTTAAGCATTCTTGTAACAGTATCTATTTTGATAACGGTCATAAAGCACTGTTACCGTCCATTTTCTCAAGTGATTTCTAGTGTACAAATTTGCAAAAATGGATAAATTTATTTATTAAATAGACAAAATCCCTCTAACTGTATGCAAGAAATTACTAATTACTTCATGTTAAAATTCTAAATTTGCTTGTGAAATAATAAAACAATTCTGGATAAAAAATGTTCACACAAATGGAACCAGTTTACAGATGTTTAAAAGTATGGATTTTAGGCCCTTTTTTGGTTTCAGAAAAATTCCAGTGATTCACAAACACACGAACTCTTGATTACTTGAAAAGTCTTTCACATTCCGCTCAAGCCTAAGGATGATAATCGAAGTTAAATTATCTAATGATATGTATGTTCATTTTTGTTAAGAAATAAACTAATATTTTTGTTTCTATAATATTTGAAAGTTAGGCTTCTTTCATTCATAATCTTTAGAGGATTTCTTTATTTTCCAGGCTACCTTACGATTAAGGGAGCTGTCGAGGGTATTGCGTTTGTGTCGACTCCTTCCAACAATAGGACGGATGACTGGCCAAATATTGAGGTGTTCTTAAACAGTGCTTCACCATCGTCATTCGGTGATTCCCTTCCTCTTCTTCTGTACGGTCATCTGGGTGAGGTATCGAATGCTCAAAGCATAAATAACGGATTATTAGATAAGAAATAAAATACTAATAATATTTATGTAAAATGCGTTTCTAGTTAAATTCTTGTTAAATCTGAGATTGTTATATACAAAAAGGTAAAGTCCTCAAAAAAGGAGTTGAAAAAACAATATGCTATACCATTTCGTAAATTATTTTCATTTATTTCCGGATGATATTGTAATGCAGAGATATGAGTAACATATTTTCGGCCAGGAAGTCGGTAGAGATTTCACCTGGTTGATGCCGAATACGTTCACATTGTTCTTTCAATCGTTTAATATTGCTTACATTTAATGAAAAATATAATTTTTTAAAACAATGCATATGTTTCAGAATACATGATTGTAACAGTTATGTAAAGCATAATATTTAGATAGATTGCGGAATATCATCTCATTATAAATTTCTTAAACCTATTGCCAAAAACTCAGTTGATTCATATTCAATAAATAATTTTTTTGAATAATTTTCTGGTAGTTAAATAAGTCATAAATTGTAAATTTCTGCATTTGTGTAGTTGTCTTAAATTGCAATTTCTCTAAATTTTATGTGATTTCCTTCATTAACTAGTAATTTCTATGATAATTTCTTCACTTCTCTCGCTGAAAATCTCAGAGGATTTTTGAAATTTGTTTTAAAATTCATGACTCATACTTAAATTCTCACATTTCTATCAATAGTTTGCTGTAACGCAAACATAATGTAATCTGTTGACTCCTGTTGCTATGTGGGATTTAGTGGACAATTAAATTTGAATGGTTTCCGTACATAGTACATGACGACTGCAGTAAAATACTACTAATTTCATTCTTTAGCTAAAACACTAGTAAATAATTTATTGATCTATAGGTATTGCATTAACGTCTTGAAAGCAAATTAGATGCATATATATGTATGTGTGTGTGTTGAGGAGAAGCCTGCTCAGTTTTACATTTAGAGCAGACTTCAAAGATTTTCTTGCCTCTGAGATATGAGAGATTCATTATAAAGTCGGTTACTAATCTATAATTAACGGTATAAGAGGCTCAATCACAACTGAGGACGCATAAGGAGCCCAGCTCTTAACCACCCGCGTACCAGTGTGATGGCAAGGAGAAATCTTCCACCTCTTCAAAATCTTAAAATTAACAAAAGTGTGTTGTAGAGGAAAAATTATCATGGCAATAGCTCTCCCTGGCTATCCGACCCGTTTGCTCATTGCCATATAAGTTTATATGAGAAGGAATCAATCGAAAATAGACGTCACGGAACTCCGAAATGAGGTTAAGTTTGAGAAGGATAGATGTACTGGTTTGGTCACCAATTTCAATCCAGTTGTGAAGGTGATGAAGAAACTTCTACTGTTCGAGAGTATCCATGGGTTTCCAAACAAACAAACACACACACACACATATAAATATATATATAAACCATAGATTCTTAAGATTAAACAACGGCAGGTTCTCCACAAAATCGGGTATTACCTTCTGTAGCAATTGCATATATCGTGCACCCGTTGAAGTGCCATGGTAATATATTGGGGCTATCAGCTTGTTATTGTAAAATGCGCACCAAACGTTTGATGTCGAACGTCGACGATATGATTTTCCAGCGCACAGTAATGGGTGCTTTGCCTATTGTACATGTCATTTCGTGAAAAACATGCCTCATCCGTCCACAATATATCTGCCAAGAATGTTGGCTGGACCTGTGTCTGATTCATGACGAAGTTGGACCATGCATAGCGTCGCTCGGCATCCCCGACCACTAAAACCGGTTCAGGCGTTGGTCGGTATGGATGAGCGCCTGATTCGCTTAGGATTTTCCAAACCTGACTTTTGGAGAGACCACAGTGTTGACTGATCTCTCTTAGCTGCATTTCGGATTTGCGAGGGCATATACTAATACCTCATTCGGTTGAACTTGTCGTCCTACCATAGCTGGTCTGCTAGATCGAGGTCGACTAGTAAAGCAACTTGTCTCCCTTAAACGTTTTACAACGTTTAGAATGGTTTGATGAGAAGGAGAAAGATGTGGGCCTGCAGGGAAACGTTGGCGGTACAACCTTGCTGCTGATAGTGCCTTGCGTCGACATTCACCGTACAGTAAAACCATTTCACAATACTCAACTTTGGAATACTCAGCCATGCCCATGAGCATCAACATACTAAAGCCCTAAGAAGATGTCTCTTTTATAGCTGTCTCAGGTGAAATGGCGCGACGTTTCTTACATATTTGCATACTGCATACAAATTGTTGGAATTATTTTTAATACTTCCGTTTTTTCCATTTCGAAATAAAAGTGAAAAAATGTAATCACGAAAAAGTAAATCGTTTTTGGAAACATACACACGTACAATGTGCCACGTCACAGCACGAAACAACGAATGCGCGTTTTAACCGTTGTATTCTTCACATTAATGCCTACAAGGTATCTTTTCGTACTAAATCGAAGATGGCTATTTTACTATACTTAGACATAATTTTTATGAATATAGCAGCAGCCGTTTCGAAGTTAAGAGGGTAGCAAGGGACTTTATTGGACATACTGTATATATATTAGAGTAATGAATTTTTATTTGAAAATTTAACAAGTGGTCAGTTCCGTCTACTTTGCTTCTGATAATGTTGTTCTCTTCTACCAATATTCATAAGGATGTATTCGATGAATTATGACTTTCATGATAAAAATATAATAACAAGCTTTATTTCTTGGACTACAGATTTTTAAATCTATATACCAGCCGTATGCTGACAACGATACTTTCAACCTGGTTCCAATAGTTCTGAGACCGAAGAGCAGGGGACAAATCACTCTCTCTTCGTCTGACCCACATGACAAGCCGCAAATTGACCCCCGCTACTTCAGCGATCCCGAGGACATGAGAGAATTAGTTGAAGGTAAGTTTAAGAGTGGACAAAAGCTGTTAAGATAATAATAAATATAAATCAATGATTAAATATTTAAAATATTAATATCAAATACTATTAAAATGTCGATTAATAACGGAACACTATTATTCAAAGAGGAAGGCCTCAAGTTCAATCTCAGCTACTGTTTGTATGGTGGAAGACGGATTCTGTCTCTTACACATACTTCTGTCAAGATGGGTGCTTAGGAAATTTCCGATTTTTCTCCTTTGTGACAGAGAAAGTCTTCCCGAAAGACTCTGAAATGCCTTGAAACGAAACACAGCTGATATTCCATGCCTTATAGCCCCCTTAGACAATCCCTAACATGGTTACCAAGTACTATTTAAATCTCAGCTAATTTTTATTTAACATAAATTTCTGAGTTACGTGTTTAAAGATATGCTTTTATTTTCGGTCTTTATTTAAAAAAAAATTCTTACATTCGCTTCCCACCTCGATTTGAGAAATTTGTACTGGTTAAAATTTCATTTCAAATTGTTGGTATTGATTGTTAACACTCGTGAGTGCAATGTACAGTAATAAATAACAAATTATTCATTATTTGCCATTGAGAAAACTATTAGAAACACCTTAAAATTCCTCACTAGTAGTGTATACGTTGTATTGTCAGCGCTCGGGCATATATGTTATTTTCAGTTGTGATATTTTTCATAATAAATAGTAGATTAATAGAAATATAATAAAAACTGTAAAATATGTGTAATTTCATTTTTCCACAACATAATTTGGGTACTATACTTTTAAAGAATTGCTGTTAACACTGTTTCATCTGCAAAACAAATGCATGATACGGTCTTACGGGTTCCATACGAGAAAATTCTTGAATTTTCAAATGAATTGGAATTCTCAATGAAAGCATAATTTTAGGTACGATTTTTTGTATGGTTTATTGCTACGCATATTAACTGCAGTGTTGTTGACTGTATTCCACTTTCTGGTAGGAATAAAAGAAGCCAAAAAGTTTTCAGTATTGGAAAAGATGTTAGAGTTGCGTTTGGATTCAGAAATTAATATTGCGGGAGAAATTTGATGTTATAGATTTGATCTTCAGTAGGAAATGTGAGGATATTAATATTGTAAAAGAACACTGTATAACACACACACACACACACACACACACACACACACACACACACACACACACACACACACACACACACACACACACACACACACACACACACACACACACACACACACACACACACACACACACACACACACACACACACACACACACACACACACACACACACACACACACACACACACACACACACACACACACACACACACACACACACACACACACACACACACACACACACACACACACACACACACACACACACACACACACACACACACACACACACACACACACACACACACACACACACACACACACACACACACACACACACACACACACACACACACACACACACACACACACACACACACACACACACACACACACACACACACACACACACACACACACACACACACACACACACACACACACACACACACACACAGGAGGATGAATGATTCATTTTATGTAATATAAGGAGTACGAAATGAATGCAAATAAACCACATACATTTTTAATCTTTCATATTTTCTGAAAAGAGTACTTCATGAAATTTGATTCAAACTCTTGTTTCAGTCAAATAAAATTTTAAGAAATATTTACATAAAAAAAAAGATAAAGTTTAATTAAGTCCTAATAATCATTCTTAGCAGATCTCTATAACAAAAAACATTTTCATCTTTTAAAGACATTTTATTGTGTTATTTTTTATCCTTTTAACAATTCACTCAGAACGTAGCGTGTAAACAAAGCATGAATAAATAGCACTTTAAGATTTAAAGAAAGCTGCTTTATTTTTTCAATCCCACTAAGAAAATTAAAAGGCATTCTTCAAAAAAATAATGTGATTCTCCAACACAAATCTCATTTGATAACTTGTAATTAAGAGATGTTTCTTCCAGGAATGCGAATGGCATTCCAAATTGGAATGCAACCTCCTTTCCGGAAGATGGGTGCGAAGCCTTTCAAAACCAACTTCAGAAGATGCGAATCGCATGTCATGTACAGCGATGACTTCATGGAATGCTGGGCGCGCTCCCTGACGCTAACCCTGCACCATCCGATCGGCACCTGCAAGATGGGCAGAGCGTCACACCCTACGACGGTGGTGGACTCTAAACTCAGGTACAGAAGACACATTTTAGGACCAGTCTCATAAATATTTTTGATACAGTTATTAAAAAAACATATTGAAGGTGATATTAATTTAATATTTTTTAAACGAGAATTTGCTTTCGAAACCCAAAGAAGTTTTGAAATTTACCAATCTCCTAAATGCTTAACTTCTTAAAATAGTAAAATAGAAGACCAAAGTTCAATAAATATTTATTTATTTTTCTCAATATATTTGTAATGAATGCAATATATTTTAAAATAAAGAAAAATTTTAAAAATTCAGATTAAGTCTTACTTAAAAATCTTATGAAGGTTTTGCATTTTTTAAATAAAAATTTATGATGCTCAAATTTTTCCAGAAAAACATTCATATATGTTCAATTTCATGAATTTCTCATTTTGTTGTTTATGTCACAGGGTGAAGGGCATCAAAGGTCTGAGAGTGGCGGATGCCTCCGTCATGCCCACGATGGTGTCAGGAAACACTAACGCTCCAACCATTATGATTGCAGAGAAAGCAGCTGACATGATTAAAGCCTCAAGCGATCTTCTTACATTAAACTATTTATCTTTCATAAGATATTGTAATTGTTAAAAATATATTATACTTTAAAAATTTATGACTCTCAAATTCAGAAAATTATTTCTTAATAATTACTGAAATATAATTTATTACTTTATTTCAGGTATTTTTAAGTATTTGTATAACAGTAATTATATTTGAATTATACAAAAATTAAAGTATGCAATAATAGAGAAGTTTTCCGAACTCTGTATGGAGAATCTTCAATGCCCTGTAAGATAAGAATTATTTGAATTGGGTGAAATTTCAATAGGGGAAAATATCAAATTTAATCTGCAGACTATTACCTTATGTTAAATGCCTCTAACCTATTTCTGCTAAAAAAATGACGAATAACATATATTATGCAACCTTCTTTAATTTGAAAGAAAGAACTAAAGTTAATTATTTTTAAGAATGTGGTTTCAAATAATTATTTCCATATTATCTATAAAAATAAGAAATACAGAATCGTTGAAGCCTTCAAAGATTTCCTGAAACAAATTTTTGATATTCAAGATTAATTTTAGGCGGGTGCTCTTGACCTTTTCATACCACCATTTGCGGATGCATTAACCGGCATTTCAATCCTAAAGTTGTTCTGTATCTTTTAAATTGGTAGAACAGTTGCAGCTTCAAGTACGAGCAAATATTTTTTAAAGTCGTCTGACAGTTTGGATGTTTAAAAACATCGGAACAGTCTTGAGCTGACAGATTATAAATATTTCTCTCCCTCTCTCTCTCTCTCTCTCTCTCTCTCTATATATATATATATATATATATACACCGGGTGAGCCAAAAATTCGTTACAATTTTAAAAATTCATAAAAAAAGAAGAAAGTGAGATAAAGAAGTGCGGTTTTCAAGCAAGGGCTCACAAGGCAGTCGGATTTTTTTAGCAGCAAAAAAAGTTACCTATAGATGGCGCTGACATCGAGAGATTCAGCAGAATTATGCAAATTAATCTTGCGATAAAAGACCGTGATACTCGAGAATTTCTCTTTAGCTTTCAGAATGTTATCATTACCCGATCGAGCGTTGTTGGTGAAGTTGTTCTATTGTGAACGGAGAGTCAGCAACTATTGCGTTGCGAAAATTTCGCACGACGAAAGGACTGAAGACGAAGATATCGTGTCCTGGAATAGTCAAGCTTGTCAAGAGGTTCGAGGAAACTGGCTCTTTGGGGGATCGGCCACGCAGTGGAAGACCCTCGTTGGCGGAGAGCCGAATTACTGCAGTGGAAACCACAATGAATGATTTAGCGGCGGAATCGTCCATTTGGAGTAGCAGTGCTCGCGAAGCTGGAAGAATATTGGATGTACCTCAATCATCGATTCGATGTATCCTCCACGGGATATTGCATCTCTATCCCTACAAACTGCAGTCACTGCAGGAGTTACAACCGGGAGACAGCTATGCGGGAATCATTTGCCTAGTGGGCTATGGCAAGAATCGAAAACGACCCTCAGTGGTTGTTCAACGTTTTCTGGACGGATGAGGCGCACTTCACACTACACGGAGATGTCAACACCCATAACACTCGTATATGGGTAACACCTATTCCTCGTGAATACACGACGAAATCTCTGCATCCAGCCAAGTTGACAGTCTGGTGTGGCTTCACCTCATCTTTCATTGTCGGACCTTTCTTTGAAGAACCGTGTCCCAGATTGGGCTGGAAAACGTGCACAGTAACCGCTAAGCGTTACCTCACTCTTTTACGTGACAAAGTCGTGACCGCATTAAATCAAAGAGGTGTGTTATCTGTAATAAACTTTATGCAGGATGGCGCACCACCACATTATACCAATCCAGTAAAACGATTCCTTTTGAGTTCCTTTGGTGAAGAGAGACTGATCAGTCGAGGTTGCAAGATCACATGGCCTCCACGATCACCCGACCTCACTCCGGTCGACTTCTGGTTGTAGGGCTATTTGAAATCACGTGTGTACCTTTCATCTCCTTCAACATTGGCCGAACTCAAAGATTCCATCTGTCGTGAGGTTTCTGCAATTCATTCCGACATATTGCATTCAGCTGTAACGGGCGTTGCGAGTCGCCTTAGTTGTGTCGTACAATGTACTGGAGGTCATATTGAACAACTGTTATTATCAGAATAAATGAATGCAGCGTACTGTTGTCCTTTTCATTGTGTTTCGGACAGTCAGCGCCATCTATAGGCGACTTTTTTAACTAAAAATTTTATTGCTGCAAAAAAATATCCGACTACCTTGTGAGCCCTTTCTTGCAAACTACACTTCTTTATCTTACTTTCTTCTTTTTATGAATTTTTAAAATTGTAACGAACTTTTGGCTTACCAGGTATATATATATATATATATATATATATATATATATATATATATATATATATATATATATATATATATATATATATATAATGTATGTACATATATTACATTCTTAAAATTTTCAATTATGTATTAATGGATCATAGTTTCATAGTCTTTTTCATGGATATCTTGTTGCCCAAAAAATAGTGTTTTAATTTTCAGACATGTACTTAAATGGTGGGTGTATAAGCATTCTACTTTGTAGATTTTTTTAATAAATAGGAGGGATGGATTAGAAGCAACCCGATAACCACTAGGTACAGAACGGTATCCTTTCTCACGGTTAAATGCTAAATGTCTTATACTTTCTATATGTTGTTGGATTAAAAATACACATGCAGTAATACAGATTGTATCATATTTTTAAATTTTAATTGAAAAGGAATTTAAAATATATATGTATTATTTTATCATCTTTCTCAACTTCCCGTTTTGCTAATTAAATCGATTTGACAATATATGGAATTATTTGTGGAATGGATATTTTATTAACAATAAATTATTAAAAATTTTAAAAACAATGAAATTTTGGATATAAAACTTTATCCAGAATAACTCTTAATTAATCTTTTTAAATACAAAAAAAAATAAATCCGCTTAAAATAAATTTTTACCTTTGTAAATAAATTATACTAAAAAAGCTAATGTTTAATTAAAAGATACTATAAATTTTACATTCGAATTAAATACTTTTTGCAGTAAAAGTTTAAAACTGAATGATTTGTTATAGAAGGAAACATTTAAGAATGCTTAATTATAGATAGAGAATGTAGCAGATCTCATTTCTCTCCCTTAAAGGAATCTGTTTAGACAGTGGTACAAATATTGCCTTGAATATATGGATACATTTCAAAAAATGAAACTTAAAACCAAATAAAAGATATAAGGCCAAAATACAGCATATAAATTTTTCCAACTACTAAATATAGATGTAAAGTCAATACTATTCATAAGAAAACGAAAGCTAATTTCTAAAAGAAATATTGCATTATAGTTCATGAAAGATATTAAATATTCAGAAAAGACCAAAACTAATTGTTTTGTTGGTATGGTATCAGTTATACATGAAGAAGCACAAAGTGATCATAATTTTACCGCTGTGTGAAGGAGTTTTCAACAACTTGAAAGAAAATCAAATGAAATTAATTTTAATTAAGGGAATTATAAATTATCAATTAATATCGTTTTGGAAGACACTGTTATCGATAGATAATATCTATCAATCACATGTTTACTCTAAGAGATTTTAATTGATTTAATTATAAAAATGATAGCCAACCGATCGCGGAATGGTTAGCATCCCTAACTTTGAAGCAAAGGTTCAAATCCTGGTTCGGGCATTGAAAGCCCTTTCTCTTCTTTTTTTCTATCCTTTCACTTTCGGGGCAACTATGGCACACTCACTGAATGTCCCACTATAACAAAATTGCTATTATCTTCCTCCTTTTGTAGTGCTGAATCGGATTGAATTCTGAAAATAATCCATGCATTAGGAAAAAAATCTAGAAATTATACTCTTATTGAACTAGTCAATTTCATTTTAAATATTGAAAAATAATAAATGATTTTATTTCAAGCCCTAAAAAGAAAGTCGGAAAAATACTTAATTTTTTTAAATATTAAGCATTTTAGAAAGCTTATATGAAATATTTGCACGCAAATTAACTTAAGAAAACAATTCGTAAACTTTAACATAAGCGACATTGTCACAGCATCACGTTGTGTGCTCTGGCTTTCTCTGTAAAATCTAACATTATTCAATAAAAAGATTAGCAAATTTAGAGCTAAATCAATTTCTCTTCCATTGTAATCTCAAAATAACTAAGGATAATTTAAATATATTGCTTATAATATTTTATGGGGGTTTATTCTTTTTTTAATACTCGTGAATTAACATTTAAAAGAGTACTGAAAAAATTACTAGTAAAATATTTTTGAGGAAGTTTAAAATGTAAATGTGCTGAAAATATTCAGTTATAGAAATTCTTAAGAAAAATATTAATTCCAAAAAAGTCAACATTTTATTTAATAATGGACAAACTGCCAATTAAGCAATTCATCTGATAAATTGGAAATAATAACTCGAGAAAATGGTAACCCTTTTTACTTTTTTACTAAAAATTACTTTTTTAATCAAAATTGCTATGGAGTTAAGCATTTCGCTTCAGTTTTGTTTCTTATAGTAAATTGCGCTCTTAAATTATCACTTATGATGTTTAAATACACAGTCGAATAAATTAGTAAAAATTCAATATTGAAGTGTCTATTCAAAATTACAATCAAGTACTGTGCATTTGACAGAGCTGACGCAGTGAAGTTTAGACCATAAGCCCGCCTCATAAAATTTCCACCCACTTTTTAAAGCAATGATCCAAAACCCCCCACCTACTTTTAGAGAGGAATGGCCCTATGAATAATGCTAATTAATAATTTATAATGAATAATGATACTTTCATCAATAACCCCAAGTGAAAGGGTTGAATTCATTGAACGCTTAGGAAATTTAGAAGAAAAGTTTCAAAAAATAATTGGGAGTCTTGATGAGAGCTGAAGAAAAATATTGTTTTATGAATACAAAATAGAAAAACTTGAATGTTATCTTATAAAAATTCTGTTATCTTTTAACAGTGCGAACTATTAAAAAATATATTTCTCCTGCAGGCTCCATTTTACTCAGTAAGTATTAGAGACGTACCGCCTTCTGAACAGCGCTGTAATTTTAAAATATTAATTGAAATACTTCAACGCACTCTCTTGTTGCGTTGGAAAATTATTTATTCAATTAGTAATTATTTATATTATTCAATTAGGGCATTTCTTAAAAAAATAGCAAAACGGCCTGCCAGGTCAGTGATATCAGAAGTCCAGTTCCAACAGCCGGTTACGAATTTTAGAACCGGAGTTCCAGCATCACTGACCTGACAAGCAGGGCCTGCATATATTACATTAAGGACAACACAAACACAATATCTAAATAGACATAGGGACCACAAGTCTCAACCCACCACTGATGTTTCCCTCCGCGGTTCATCCATAAGTGAGCTTAACGCAAATAGCTACACTATTCACGAAAGCTGCTACCAAGCCGAGGCTGGGGATCGAAATCGCGATCTTACGGTTGCTAAGCTTAGACTTAGCCCGACAAAGAGAGAACATCTAATTAATATATACATATCACCGAAGACGAAAAGTCGTTAAATTACAGCTTTAAACAAGTCATTTCTCTCTCAAAGTGTGAAAAATCTTTAAAATATCAAAGACTGCAATTTATCTGATTGACATTTATCGTCAAAAACACTTCAGAAATTAAAACGTAAGGAGGCGATAAATTTTCTATACCAGATTCCGAGTCCAGCTCGTGCTGCCATTCATTGATAGTTAAAATTAAAATCTCTTACATTCAGAGTCCAGACAGGGAAAGAAAAAAAAAAAAAAGAACCCGTTTCTCTCACGACTCAAGGTCGCAGCTTTTCAAACCGCTTCCTCATTTTATTCATTTAAAGAAATGTGAGTAATAATAAACAGAGAAATGGAAAATATTTACGACTTATTCGGTGACATGATAGCTCTCTACGTAAGTATGAACGGTAAAATGTCTAGTCTGGCAAGAGAGTGTCAAAAGTTATTCTTATGTATAGAAGAAGAAACTGAGAAATATCAAGAAATTTATTCCCTAATTTTAAAATATGTTATTCAAATGCATCAAATATTGCATGATGAGAAGAACAAAAATGTTCAGAAAATGGGGTGTGATATTTTATCTAAACTGGAAAAACCTCTTTTTAATGATTTTTAAAACAATTAAAATTAAATATTACTGTTCGAATTGAAACATTTGCGCTGGTTTAGACTTCCCCACATCCTTACTTCCCAAATACACAAAGAAAAGAGGTTTTAAATAATATGATGCCATTTTATAACATCTTTGTGGTAGCGATACAAGACAATCAGGCAATTCTACATCTATTCTATTTCCATTCTTGTGGTCATCTGTTAGATTTCAGTGACAGGATATTTTTCGTGGATGATGAGTTCCCTCATTTTTTTGAAAGTCTTTGCTCCATCTTCTAAGGAACTGAGTGCGTTTAATTTATTTAACAATTCCATTTTGTGTTTATTCTATGCGAAAAAAAATTTTCTTTCTTTAAATGCTTTTAATATTGAGTAGATCAGAAAAAATTATGTACTTATCCACACTTATAACTTTTATTTGTTACTCCTTTAATGATTCTCTCTTCCATATTTAATATGCCAGTATATATGTGAATAAGTGACCCATTTTCCAAGCGAATTAAAATTTTATCAGTATAGACTGCGATATCAGAAATCAGATATGCCGGGTACAACTCCTTATAGGTTCTAATACGTAAATAATTAAGTTTCTCCATTTATTTATGGTGATAAAAAAATTCCAATTTTTCAATGTGTAAATAGGGTTTCAACTTTCATTGTCCTCCAGTCAATACTGATAAGGTTAAAACATCATTTTGTTTCCCATACACAAATAAAATGATTGATTCTTCATTGACATGTATTTCCTTATAGAGAAGGACCTCTTTACCGTTTTCTAATCGTATCATTGGTTTCTCATTCATGTTTTCACATTCTAAGAAGATTGTTACTTTCATATACATATCGTGTGGTAATTTTAAGTTTGAGTCTAATAGTTTTGAAGTAAATCTATTGAACGGGAAAGTCTTGAAACCATTACCCGTAAATGGTATTCCTCGATTTGTAAAGGCACAGAATGTCTTAGTATCAACATAATATTTATTAGCACAATCTGTTATGACCTATTTGTATTTATTGAAGAAATCAGATACTTATTTTAACAGGATCCATATAGTGACAGTTTTGCTATTTTGAGTAAGTTTGCATCTCTCTTTGAATCCTTGATTATACTCGTTGTTATTTCCTAATTTTTCGAAAAATTCAGTTATCTTAGTTGCATCTACCAAAGCCCCATCATATTTCAAGGGTTTTCTGTCCGCTGTGTCCGACGTATCTACGTAGAAGAGCATATTCGTAGCTCCCGAAGTAGAATAGTCAGGAGTGAAATGAATTAGACCTAACACATGTCGCATGTGAGCAAAATAATTAATGTTGGTTTCGATTTCAGTGTTGCCCAATGTAAATCTCTTGGCGTTTATTAAACCACCTCCATTCACGAGAGCTACATTATCATCCGCTATTGCTGTTCCATTACTGTTAACAATTTTTAGCTTTTGTTGTAAATATCCATTAGAATATAAGATATTGGAGTTAGTGTCATGTATAAAGAAATGGTAAGTAGCGTTCTCAGTAGAAAAAGTTCTACTGAGAATTGAACGGGAAACTATCGCTATTTTCATGCCTCACTTCTCCATACTCGAGACTTTCGATGTCATCATCGTAATAATAATCGGTGTTGTTTAAATAAAATATTTTATTCATTTCGTTCATTTATTATAAGAACAATTTTTTTGTTACTCTTCTTAATTACTATAGATGCAGTCGACAACAAAACACTTCTTAATTTAATAGCTCTACTGCTATTAAATCAAAATTCAAAGAAACTTAAGTCCATCTCCAGGTTTGTTCTTCTTTGAAAATATTTCATTCAACTTATCACGGACAAACTGTTTAGCCTCACCTTCTAATGCAGAGTGATCCTGTAAAAAAGTAAGGGCATCTGAAAATAACCCGCTTAATTGTATCTTCTTACTCTTCCTTTGAAGTTTATGTTTATTCATTTCTTTATTTAGAGGGCAATAAAATTGTATTGTACTTCTTGCTTATTGAGGGGAATTAAATCACCTCTATGGTTCGTTATTCTCATTCAGATTCTGTGAACACTCTCATTCCGAACAGGAAAGAATCGAGGTTTTTCAAATGATTTTATGATTTGAATTCCTGGAGGATTAACATTCGTAAAGGAATCGATTACGTTTGAAGAGTGAAAGCCGTTAATGCAGGCTTCCTCCGCGACATCACAGTGTATATAAATGTTATCATTCCCACCGGATAAGTCGGCAATGTACTTTCCTATTTGTTCCGACCCTTCATATATTTCAGGTTCGAATCCTAACAGTTTATGCAGGTTTTTGCATTTTGTTAAATCGATCTTATACCCATTAGATCTAACCACTGATGTCCATCATAGTATGAAAAGGTCTCATCTTTAATATTATGCCAAGAAACGTACATTGAAAATGACTGAAGAGCGATCTGCTTAAACCTAAATGGTCTAAAATATTCAATTGTAAAGTCTTCTGACTTTTCAGAGTTTTTCGAATCCAATATTAATAACACCATTTATTTATAGAGAACACTTTTTTTTCATTATAGTCATTAGGTTCTTCTGTAAAGGAATACAAAACATCTTCAACAGATGTACCTTTGTTTCATTCATTAATATACTGCATGCAAAAGTAGCCACATTTGACGGAGGCTGATTGTTGTAAAAGGCTTGAGTTATATCCTATTTTTTTCCCAGAACTTCGTAGATATTTCTTTATACTGGTGGGAATTTTGTAAACATGTTCTCCAAACGGATCAAAGTACTCGACGAAATTGTTATTAGGATCGTTATAGTAACATACCCAGTGTGTACCAGGTACCGTAGCTATGTCCAAATTAATAATATCGTTCTCAAATCGTCTCATCTTTTTAGGTAACATATCCGAAGTGAAGACACCCCTAAACCCTTTTTCTTGCTTCACATTGTCTTCAATTACTTCGTTGGATACTCCCAGTTTTGATGGACTCCCTTTCCACGGGGCTTTTTTTGAGCACAACCCGATCCTGAAATTTTATCCAAAGCTTTCTTTGCTCCCCATCCAGATGCCCCATTTGCGCCACCTAAAGCCAGCGCCTTTGCTCCGGCAATTAATGCAGGTAAAAAGTCAGCTAGGAAGACTATAACGCCACCTGTTTTCTTGAGCTGCGTCTTGCTAATAGTAATTTTCTTTCCCTTCCCGATTTGAGCTATTTGTGTTTGAGTTAAGTACATGTCATAGTTAGATGGTTTTGTCCTATCTATTTGTAGGGAAACTTCTTCTCCTTCCTGGTATGCAGATTTTAATTTAGCAATCTGATGATCGCTTAGATGTATTTTGGTTTTTACGCAGTAACTCCTTTATTTAATAAAAAATTTTCAAAGCAATCTTTTACTTGCTCGTTCTTTAGAACTCTTTCTCTTAATAATGCATCCAGTAAATCAACGATTTGAGCATATAACCTTTTGCTCTTGGATCCATTGCATATTTTATCGGTGAATCGAGCCAAAATTTCCAGTTTATCTTCAACCCCTTTACCCAGGTATATTTCCTTTTTTTGTAAGTACCTCAGTCTCTCTCGATAATTCTCTAATGTAATCATATGTTCTCCTAAATAATCAGCTTTAGATAATAGTCTGTCTTCTCTTTCCTCATCTTTTTTGGTCATTCGAGCAATCTGACTCCTAACATTTCCTTTTTGACGAACAAATTTTAAGTAAGTAATCTTTACTCTACTAATAACTTCTTGCAGAGCATATATGGATTCATTGTACAACTTTGAGGGTCTTGGAAAATTATTTTTCTCTAAAAACTCTACATCCAAATCTTTATCAAAATAGAAGATATCTAGAGTCGCTGGAGGTGGTTCAATCGCAAGAGTAATCTTATCAACAGCATCTTTTATAGTCTTAAAATATTCTTTTCTAGTAATATCTTGTGGAAGTTTCTCAATTACAGGCTGGTGAAATTCAAATAATGTTTTCTGCAAACATAATTTTTGTTCAAGATTTTGTACGATGTTCTTTCTAATCTCCGCCTGAATCTTAAACACTTTCAGGTCATTCTTGACTTCTCTTAGCTTCTTATTTCGCTCTTTTTGTGAAGCATTCATTTACTAATATGCAAATTATTTTTTTACTGGAAGCAAATTAAGTTTTTACTGAGAGCAAATAATGTTTTTACTGGAAGAAAATAAGTCGTTCTAAAGTTTAATGCCAATCGGCATTTACACGATGAATCTAACAGGGATGGTTATAGCAGCGCAACTTAAAAAGCCGCAGTCGGGATCCTGACCTCGGCTTTAAAAAAACTGGCATTTAAGAGATGATGCAAATTTTTTCAACATTAAATAAAGATGATTCCAATTGAAGATTCTACAGAACCAGAAGAATTAGCTGATGCAAATCAGCATTATTTATTACCGAAGCACCATTTCAGACTTCTGATCGCTGGAGTTCAGGTACTGGTAAAACGAATTTATTGCTAAATTTTATTTATGACTATCTCGAGTTTGATATCTTGTTCATTTTCGCTAAAGATATGTTTGAACCCAAGTACACTAAACTGAAAGAAAAGTACAGTATTTTTGATGGTGTGGATATTAAAGACGTATTAGCAAAGTATCCCCAAAAGAAGAAGAAAATTTTGCTCGAGTTATTTGAAAAATACGGCAAAAAAGAAACCTTATTCTCCTCTGATACAAAAGACTTTATAAAAGTGGATGATCTGGATCCCTCTTGCAAAAATGTTGTTGACTTCGATGACTGTATGACAGATAAAGACCAAAAGAGTATAGAAGATTTCTATATCAGAGATATGAAGAAGAATGCCTCAATCATTTACCTCTTTCATTCCTATTACAGAACGCTTATTGTTATCAGGAGAAACTGTAACTACTTAATATTTTTTAACCTTCAGCAGAGGGAGATTCAATAGATCATAAGGGAGGTAGATGTTAATCTAACGAAAGAAGAGTTCAATCGATTGAACAAAAAGTGCATGCAACGACCATATGCTATTTTTATGCTTGATTTAGTGAATTCATCCTTGAGATATCGGAAAAAGTATTTCATACCTATAAATAAAGATGGAAGAATACTAACGGAAGAAAATTTACGTGTATGGAAAGAGCTACCACCATTATCATAAGATAAAGGTTTCGCTATCCATTACAAAGTTCCTCTGCAGTTCATTGAGTTGATTCGCTTTTGCGATGGTACCCTTAGCCGCTCTGAGCTTAAGTGCCGGTATAGTTGAAGTTATTGAAAAGTCCCTGAATACCGTGGAAGGGAACGAAGAGTATAAGCAAACATACAAGTTTTATAATCAACTGTTGAATTCTTTCAAATCAATTGCATTCTCAGAAGAGGAGGTGTACAGTAGAGAGGATGATTTTATCAACAATTCAGTCTACTTACCCAGAGAAAAATACATGAAACAAACCCAGCTGAACGGTTATGAATATGTGAGTAAATAATTTTTTACATATAAATAAATGAAGAAAGGAAAAGGAGTTATTAACTCTGCAATTAATAATTTACCGTTTGAAATGCATCTGCCTGGTCACCAATTTACAGGGCCAGGTACTCAATTGCTCAGAGGTGAAACTAGATTACATCCCGATTTGACATACAAAGAATGGAGTAAGCCCATTAATAGAGTCGATGAAGCTGCTTATAAACATCATGTGTGTTACCTAAAAAACAAAGAAACCGAAACAAGAAACAAGGTGTGTGAATCAAACACATGATAAAGGATCTAGAAGATATTCCCAATCCAACTATGCGTGAAAAGTTAGATAGAGCTGTTGTGAAGTCAATTATTAAAGCAAAGAAGACATTTGGAATTGTCTTAAAAATACTGCTTAAAATGAAAAACCCACACTGAGACTAAAGACGTACAGCACGCTACCTCTAAAAACAGCAGACCTATGATGAAAGGGATCTGCATGGTTTGTGGTTCTAAAAAGAGTAGTTTTTTACCGATAAAGGGGTAATTGATGACCCCAAAAAAGTTTATTACGATCCAGAGACTGGATACTGTGGTATAAACAGAACTCAGTAGAAAAACAGGTTTTAGTCGAAAAAAATCTCAGATTTCTTACATCAACAAGATATTTACACAAAACATAAACCATTCATCAGTAAATTTAAAAGAAGGAGAACTTATGTGTCACACATTGATGATCAATGGCAAGCAGATTTGTTATTTCTAAAGCCATTTTCAAAATCGAATGATGGCTACAACTAATTGTTAACATTCCGTCGGGCGCGCCTGGAATTTGCCTCCGTCGGGCGCATTGCATCTGAGAGATGCATATAGCATTTTAGTAATACAAAGTGTTTTTCATGATTTTAACAGTGTTCCTTCTTTTTCTTTTTAGTTCCAGAATCTTTCTGGAAATTTTCCTTCTTTCTTTTTACATTTTTATTTTTAATGAAATGCAAATTACAGAGTTTATGGAAACACAAAATAATACAATTACAAAATAAAAAAAACATACATACAAATGCAGAAAATAACAACAGAAAATTTTGTAAAAAAATGAAATATACATTTATTTATTCTTCAGAATCATAATCTAATTGAGGCAGATCTTCAGAGCATTTTTTACACATCATAACAGCATGTTACAAACAAAAATATTCGTTATATTTTGTGCGAGAATATTGTATCATTCTGCTTTTCTTGACTCCGTAGCATGTAGTACACCGTATTTGGAACGTCTGAAGATTTTACTGCATTTCTATGTTCTGGAGACGGTTTGTAGTTTTCCAGTTTCCTCTGTAAATCTCTTGATAAATTAGTTTTTGTGAGGCGCCTAGTGATTTCTTCATTTGTTAGCTGTTTCTTCATTTGTTAGCAATCCCCTTAAATACTCTCTTCTGTTTTTTACTAAATTTTGATTGCCTAAAAAAACCACTAGTCCATATATTGCTGAAATATTCAGCATAGAATAAAATATGAGAATTGGTCATCTTCTGGTGTTATGGGCACAATTATATATCCCACACATTTTATGAAGAGCATCCACTCCAAACTTCGTGTTATTATAAAATAGTAATTATTTCGGGTTTTCTGTCGTCTTCTGTTTCACAATCAATGGAGTCATCCGTATGCATACTCGATGCAAGTAGAACATTTTTTTTATTCTTTCAGATGTATGACACCAAAGTGCAAGTTTCAGAAAAGCCAAAGAGACTTGAATTACAAAGTTAGGAGGTAGTTCTTTCTTATTTTTTCTTAGAGTACCTACGTATGAAAGTTTTTTCTCTTTCAATTTTTTTATTAGGTCAATCGATGTAAACCAATTATAAGCTGTAATGTATCTCCCGCTGTTGAAAATTGGTCTTACTATCCTAAGAATGACATCTGAAGCTGAATTGCTTACATTATATGGAACTTCTGGTTGTTTTCCGGCATTTATTTCTAAATTTCACGTATATAACACTTTTGCATCAACCATGGCAAATATTTTTATTCCATATTTACAGGGCTTTGTCGGTATATACTGACGGAAAGGCCACTTTCCTCTAAAGCCTTCTAACTTTTCGTCAATAGTTATGTTTTGCCCCATACAATAATTCCTTTTGCAGATTTCGACAAATATTTTAAAAATCTCCCTTACTGGGCCTAGTTTGTCGAATTTCTTCCTCTTATCTCTTGTTAATTTGTCATCAAATCTGCAGCATCGAAGCAAAAATTTAAAATGCTTTATGGGCATTACTATCCTAAACATTTCTACTCTCATTCCTTCTGTGGACCACAATTCTTCTAAAATTTGTCTATTACTTCGTAATAGACCTGCTAAATATAGCAGACCAATGAAAGCTTCAATTTCAATTCTATCTGTGACTCGTGCGTCTCTTTATAGACTAAAGTTACCTCTAACTGAACAAATAAACTTATTCGTATTAATGACAATTATGTCGAGTATTTCATCTGTAAAAAAACAGTTCCATGTATTCTTCTAGAAACTAAAAATTCAGAAGATATTGATAAAATTATAAAAGAAGTCTGTCAAAATGACATCTTGAAAGAAAAAGTTGAGGCCAGAAAAC
The DNA here is from genome assembly GCA_030067965.1 of Latrodectus elegans. Taxonomy (NCBI): domain Eukaryota; kingdom Metazoa; phylum Arthropoda; class Arachnida; order Araneae; family Theridiidae; genus Latrodectus; species Latrodectus elegans. The sequence continues at coordinate 332,199 of CM057811.1, forward strand.
CACAAAAACGATCGCCACGATTTGTGTTTTACAACGTGGACAAAGAGATCCCTAAAGAAGAAGTTGCGAGTAGAATATTAGAACAAAATTCATTCAACGAAGAATTGCACATTGAGGAAGTTTATGGCTACAAAGGCAGATTTGGAAATAACTGGATAGTCACCCTTAATTCCTCAGCCTACACAGAAATTAAAGAAAAACGTAAATGTTCATCGGCTGGAACAGTGTATCTTTTAAGGAATACATACGAATAGTACAATGCTTTAAGTGCCTAAAATATGGCCATATGGCAAAAGTATGCAGAAGACAAGACACATGCAGAAGGTGTGCGGACACCCACCTAGATAAAAACTGCTCAAAAGACATAAAATGTAAAAATTGTGAAGATAGCAATACTAAGTCTAAAACAAAGTATAAAACCAACCATTTTGCGAACAGTAAACAATGCCCAATCTACGAAAGAGAAATAAATAAAGCTATTACCAAAATAAATTATGGATAAATCTAACAACAATTCCAACATTAAATTTGCGCACCTTAATCTAAACCATTGTAGAGCAGCAAACCTTATCCTTTCCGAACACATTAAAGAATTAGATCCAGACATAGTATCAGCTAATGACCCCTTCACTTTTAAAGACAAAGTTACCGGCATTCCGACTAACTATTACATCTTTGCAAGCACAATACCACGTACGGCAATCATTGCCAAGAAACAATTGCAATTTAATCCAATCTTAATTGACAATGAAATCATTATAGTCAAAACAATTATTAACCGCAGACCTTTCTGCATCTGCTCCATCTACTGCCCACCTTCGAACAACATAACAGAATCACTTGACATACTAGTCACCCACAAAGATCATGGATGGATCATTTTAGGCGACTTCAACGCCAAGTCCTCCACCTGGAGTCATAGAAAAACGGACCATAGAGAAGAACTAGTAATAGACTTTACTTCACGTTTCGACCTTACTATTAAGGTCTGCGGTTGAAAACAATGTCGACAACAAACCCACTTTTTGCAGCACTCTTGGAGTTAGCTGGATCGACCTTTTATTAACAAAAAATCTACATACCAACCAAATTAAAGATTGGATCATTAGTGATAAATTCACGGCTAATGACCATCAACTTATGACAATTTACTTAAGTAATGCTGAAGCTAAATTTAAACAGAATATTAGATACAATAAAACAACACTTAACTGGAATGAGTTACGTGAAGGATTAACTGATCTCATTAACAATAATCCGGCGGAAAATATTGAGTACATAAGCCAATTTATCCGCGATATTGAAGACAAAATTGTTAAACTTTGTATGAACAATAAGGCAACGTTACAGAAGAGAAAAGGCCAGAATTACTGGTGGACACAAGAACTGTCCACTATGAGATGTAGAGTCCGCGCACTTCGCAGACGATTCCAATCAGAAACATAGCAGACTTCCAGAGACCAACTTAAACTTAAATTTAAGAAGGAAGCAGCTGAGTATAGGAAGCTCATTCTCCATACCAAACAAAAAGCATTTAGAGCATACCTAGGCAACATTACAGACTCGGATGCCTTTGGCCTACTATACAAAATTATCCGCGACAACCTTAATCGCCCTAAAACCACCAGTAACATCCAGATAGATAACCACTTATACGCGGACAATCCCACTGATTCAATAAATGAAATTCTCAAATATTATTTTCCAAGTCAGAACATTAGCTATCCGAATTGCTCACAGTCTTCCAACTGTGACCCAGACTTCACAATCGATGAGATTGAAAATACTTTGAAAAGCATGGATTGTAATAAAGCTCCCGGCTTTAATAACACCTGCCTTGATATTTACACAGAACTTTTCCACATTAACAAGACCTGGATGACTACACTTCTTAACCTTTGCCTAAGAAATGGCATCTTTCCCACTGTTTGGAAAATTGCCAAGGTTGTACTTATCCCTAAAGAAGGAAAGGATCCACAAAAAATAGAATCATATAGGCCCATCTGCCTACTGCCTGTCTGGGGCAAAGTGCTAGATAAGCTCTTACTCAATAGAATTTCATACTTCTATCACACACAAGGATTACTACACCATAATCAATTTGGATTTATGAATGGCAAAAACACTAATGATGCATCGGAGTCCATCATGAATATCGTGCAGAAAAATCGTCAGAACAAGCATTACACATGTTTAATATCCCTTGACATAAAGAACTCCTTCAACTGCGCTAAATGGACAGACATCCTGAAATTACTCATACAACACAAAGTGCCTTACAATCTCCATATGACTATCCAGTCATTCCTCACGGACAGATCATATCTTGATGACAATTATCACAAGATTTCATGCACGAACGGGGTACCACAAGGATCCAGCTTAGGACCATTTCTTTGGCTCATACTAGCTAACGAGTTATTAATCCAAGACTTCGAAACCAATGCACATTGTCAGGCCTTTGCTGATGACGTCGTACTCGTCTTAACGGAGAGTTCGTATTTCAAATTTTCAAGGCAATCAAGAAGACCCATTGCAGTTATTGAAAGTTGGCTAGACAGATTTGAGTTAAAACTCAGCATTGAAAAATGCCGTTACACAATCTTTGAGTTTGGCAAGGATATCACGCGGCGCTCTGGAATTACCATTAAGGGTCACAAGATTAAATATACGAGAGAACTTAAGTATCTAGGTCTCATGTTTGATCCGAAGCTTAATTGGCACGCCCACCTTTGCAATGTGAAAGAAAACATTGGCAATTTAGTCAATAAAATTAATAGAATCACTAAGGCAACTTGGGGACTCAAACCTACAGTTCTCAAAGCAATCTACCTTAACGCAATTGAAAACATCATACTATATGGATGCCCTGTTTGGTACAACAATACCGTAAAAATGAATAGACTACTATCTCAAATCCAGCGTACAGCTTGCATGAAGATCACTAAATCATACCGCACGACTTTTACCCACGCACTTCAAGTCCTGGCAGGATGTGTCCCACTCTTCATAAAAGCAGAAACCACACAAATCAGATATAGACACGGGAGAAAAGGACAATCTGTCAAGATTGGCAATCAAGAATACAATGCTCAGAACTCTTGGACTTATAAATTCGATTACCCACCTCCCTGGAAGTTATGTAAAATTGATTGGGACAACCAACAAATTCATGAGAAGTACTACGCTTATACGGATGGATCAAAGATCGAAGATCGAGTAGGATGCGCCTCTATAATCTATTATAGAGAATTGCCAATAGCCACCTTCCGAAGAAGACTTAATAATCAAGCCACAGTGTTTGAAGCGGAAGCACTTGCCATTAAACATATCATTCTAATCGATAAGACCTGCCATATACATACTGACTCACGGTCAGTATTATTAGCCCTATCAGCTAAAGAGCCTCTCAGTGAAACCATTAAGGAAATTCAAACACAACTTTCTCATCACAAACACCGTTTCAAGTTCCACTGGGTCAAAGCCATGTAGGAATTCAACTCAATGAGGAAGCGGATATTGCAGCTAAAGAAGCGACCACCCTAAGAGACATACATCACACAGCCCCCTTCAGCAGACAACAATTTAAAAAGGCTACCGAAGATTTTGAAACCAGTAAGTGGCAGACTATTTGGGATAATTCTACAAAAACTAGAAGACTTCACTCGTTCATTCCCAAAGTTTCACGAAACAAGATTTCAGGAGATTTCTACATAAACCAGATTTTAACGGGCCATGGCGCCTTTGGCACCTACCTCAACAGGTTTCATGGGAAAACAGTCCATTGCCCACATGACGAAGAAATTGGCAGCCCTGAACACTTACTACTTTACTGTAGACATTACGAACACATCCGAAACAAATGGTATCCCACAAATTTTCAAGAACTTACCATTGCCCAACTTATCAAACTCCCCAATGTGCAAAGCGGAGTTAGAGAAATTCTCACACAAGAAATGCAGTATCACTTCAATGATACCACAGATGACTTGACCTCCAACTTAGACAACTCCACCTAATGTTAATGAGAACCTCACTTGTATATGTTGTAAATAGCCTTGTTATGCTATATATTAATAAATAACTATTTCCCACTGCTTGTATTTCTGTATCAATTCTGTATTATATTATGTTTGTATTTATTGTTTTGTCATAATAAAGGCCTGGTTGGCCCACAAATCTTCCAGTCAGAGCGAACTCAATGGAGCGATATTTGAGACTTTCCCACCATCGAGTCTTTTGGTGCCTTGCACCAACTCTTACTTGAATTTCCAACTTTGTCCTCTGGACCCTTGAGACACCTAATTACCTGAGTCTTTTCGTGATGGGCTGGATTGCTGTCGCAAGCGCTCCACCACCGTATACCTTCGGGTGGGACGGTGTCATTCTTGAAGATTACCGATAAAATTACCACCTTCAGTCTCAAAATCATCTTCAGTTTCTGAAACACTAAAATCACTTTCAGTGTCTGAAGGAATCTCACACTTTTCTAACATATTTTCTTCATCCTCAGTTTCGTCTAAGTCTTCTTCATTTAATTCATCTTATCCATCACTAAATAAAATTTTATGTGCGATTTTTAAATCTTGCGGATTATTCAAATCTAAGTATCGCTTCGAACTCATCGTAAGAACAACCGTAGTCGGGCGCCTGCACCTGACGAATGCAGATTTTCGAATAAACTATAAAAATTGTAATCTTTTCTCTTTCACACTCAACATATTCTTCATATTTTCGGTAGAGAACCAAAGATTTTAGTCTTGCATCTGAGAGAACACGCGCGCCCGACGGAGTGTTAACAGTCATAGACATTTTCAGCAAATATGGGTGGGCTGCACCTTTTCGTAGAAAAATGGGAGAGGAAGTGACTAAGGCATTTAAGAAGATATTTAAAGCGAGAGTTCCTTTTAAAATCTAGACTGACAAGGGGACCGAGTTCATTAACAAAGAGACACAGTTTCTGTATAAAGAGAACAATATCCACATATTCACTACTGAAAACGTTGAAATCAAATGTTCCGTGGTGGAACGATTCAACAGAAATCTAAACGGTATAATTCGGAAATGCTTAGCGGCTAACAATACCAATAGATATATAGATGTATTAGATCAGTTAGTGAAAAATTATTACTCTTACCACAGAAGTATAAAGATGACGCCGGTTGAGACCAGTCTAGAAGAAAACAGTAGTGAAGTCTACTGCAATTTGTTCAAAGAAAAGGTCACACATAAGCCCAAATACCAAGTAGGAGATAAAGTCAGAATATCAATATATAAAATGACTTTTAGAAGAGGTTATCAGGCAACCTGTACAGAAGAAATATTCGTCATCTCTGAAGTATTAGAAACCGATCCAGTCACTTATAGTATAAAGGATTTAAACAATGAATATGTAAAAATAACCTTTAATGAAAACGAGCTGGTACGGTATGATAAAAAGGGCAATTTGTACAAAATTGAGAAAATTCTCAAAAAAGTGGGGAATAAATATCTGATGAAGTGGTTAGGTTATCGAGAGAGTAGCTGAATAGATAAGGAAGATTTAATTAGGTTTTAATAGCTGACAAAAGCTATTGAAAATTCCAGTTTAAAGCGTCGAAAACGGTTCGACAGATTTCTTCATTCTGATCAAGCGTTTTCTTCATTTTAGGTAACTTAAGCGATACTTGAAAATCTCTTTTCCACAACAGATGAAATAAAATGTATTCTTTGCTGATTAAGTTTTTCCGTTCTGGAAACAAAACTTCATATTTATGGATAAATTTAAAAAATTCAACCGAAATCACATCTTTTAAGGGGATATTTAACCATTTATTAAGATTATTGACTCAGCTTTGACTTTTCTGTTGCATCTTCATCATGAAATATAATTGCTTTCTATCTAGCGGACGTTTATTAGGATTATATCTCAGCTCCTCATGACATGTCATACAAACGTAAAATTCATAATCGTCTTTTGTTACAAATTTATGCTTACATTCTTGTGTCAAGCCATTTGAAGACACTTTTTTGTCTTGACCAAAGCGTCTTAATATTTCCACCACTTCGTCTGACATTTATAATTAAAAGTCTTCCTTATAACTTCTTTTAAATTTCACTCTTTAATATTTTGAGCACTTAAAGAAATACATTTAGTATATAAATAAGATGTTAAGCGGAAATAAATCATTGATCGATGTATGTTATGAGCAAATCAACATACATCGATCAATTTTTACAATGGGTTATTTGGAGACTAAGTTGGTTATTGATAAGAACACAGGATGCTTTAATGCAACAAAACTCTGTCAACATTGGGGTAAAAAGTTTTATCACTGGAAACAAACTGAACATTCGAAAAGACTGCTAGAAGAATGTAAGCCCTATGAAATTAGGGGAAAGAATAATGATAATGTAATGAAACAGATCACTGGCCAGTATCTTCCAGAGATATTTCTTAAACCAAATATTCACTGGATGACCTGTATTCAAACACTTCTTAAAGAGGGGTTTGTGTATGTTATAACAACCTCTTACCTTAAACTCAATAACATCTTCAAGATCGGCTATACTAAAAACTTTCAGGAAAGACAAGACACCTTTAACGCATATCGACATACGAGTGAACCACAGTACTTTGTGGTCGCTTTATACACAACTTCAGATGCACGAACACTTGAAATGGCGATCCACAGAAAGCTAACCATCTATTGTGATGAGGGAGAATTTTTCAAATGTGATATTGATACTATTAAAACGACATTTGAGCCAGTGGAATGTACGCTAGAACCATATGATTATGATTAATTTAAATAACCTATTCTTGATTTCTTTGCCTCTAGTTGGGAAAGAAAGATTACGTTTTAATGGTACCATTAAAATGTCTTTTAAATTGAATGAACTCCTCTCAATATTTTAACCATTTAAAGAAACGAGATGTATGTATAAAGATATAATAAAGATAGAATCTAAAACAGTTCGACAGTTGCAAGACCACTGTCTGGATAATAATATTCGAGGCTACTCGAAGCTTATAAAGTCGGAACTGATTTTGCTCATTCAATATCATAATGGCTTTTCCAGTTTTCATAATGACTTGTTCAGCAAGTCCAAGAAGAAGAGGGGGCGTAAAATCAGGTGTTGCGGTAAGTTATTTAAGGAATCAAGCATAAATAAGCACTCGCAAACTAAAGGTCATCAAAACTATAAAACCAAGAAGGCCTCTCAGGAGTCTGAAAAGGAGGAGCTAGATGATTTTAATAACATTCAGAGCCTGCATCACATGACCATCAATCAACTACATGAGTAGCTTACGTTGAAAGCGTACTTTTTAACCATCTTCAAAAAAAAAAAAAAAAAAAAAAAAAAAAATTTAAAACTGAAAATGAATCATCTTAGAATCAACAGATTTGGTAGCTTATTACAGATCAGTTATCCAAAAGCTATTGACAGAGGTGGTGGAGTTTATTGCAAGAGGTTCAGGCTGGACGCTTGGCAGAATTAAAAGCATTGAAATGAGAATCAATAAGTTTAACCCGCTGAGAGGATCATCCTACATTGATCTGCCTAAAAGAATTAAAACTAAAAATGCAGTCATTAACATGCAAAATGAGAATAATAAGTGTTTCATGTGGGCAATACTCAGTGCATTACATCCAGCGGTAAAAGATGCCCAAAAAGTCACCAAATATAAACCTTATGAAAATGAGCTAAGGTTCGAAGGCATTGAATTTCCAGTAAAAGTTGAAGATAGGATACTCGAAAGTTTTGAAAAGATGAATGCTAAATCAGTGAATATATATTCATACGAGACTAAAAGCAATGACATATACCCTTTCAGAATAACTAAAAATAAGGTTGAGAGACATATGAGTTTGCTTTACATAAAAAACGAAGAAGGGAACAGTCACTATTGTTGGATAAAGGACTTGTCAAAATTTATAACTGCTCAATTGAGAAACCATGATGGAAGAGTATACCCATGTGAAAGGTGTTTGTCATTTTATCGCTCTGAGGAAGATCTGCAAAAACACGAACCGAATTGTAGAACAAAATAAGGCCGTCAAAATAGTAATGCCTAAAGAAGGTGATTTTTTAAAGTTAAAAAATTATCATAAATCATTACGAGTGCCTTTCACGATAAATGCAGATTTTGAGTGTTTAACGAATAAGATAGATACTTGTCATCCTGATGGAAGCGGATCGTACATGCTAAAATATCAAAAGCATGAACCTATGAGTTTTTGCCTTTGTATCAAATATAAACATAAAGACTACAAAGCACCCATCATTTATAGAGACCCTGATGTCACTAAAGTATTTTATGATACATTAAAGACTGAGGCCCTAACGATAAAGGAAATTTATGACAAGTATCAACCAATCAAGATGACTGCTAAAGATGAAGAGCACTTTCAGGGAACTGATGTATTTCATATCTGCGAGTTGAACATCGGAACAGAGCCATCACCTTATTCAAAAGAGGAAAATCCAGACCACGAAAAAGTTAGAGATCACGACCATCTACTCGATCCGTAAAAATGTGAATAAAACTATAGGTGTCCGGCTCACAATCTATGTAACCTACACTATCGAAATCCTTCCTTTATCCTGGTTTTTATCCATAATTTATCCGGATATGATGCACACCTGTTTATAAAAGAACTAGGGGGTGATAATGGAGAACTGACGTCATACCTAACACCGAAGAAAAATACATATCATTTAGCAAAGAGGTAGGGGCAAAAATGATAGAAACTGGTGAAGGAAAGAAAGCCAAGCTCCCTGGAATAAAATTGAGGTTTATTGATTCATTTCGATTCATAGCCAGTAGCCTCGACAGTTTAGCGAAGAATGATAGAAACTGGTGAAGGAAAGAAAGCCAAGCTCCCTGGAATAAAATTGAGGTTTATTGATTCATTTCGATTCATAGCCAGTAGCCTCGACAGTTTAGCGAAGAATGTGAAAGAGTTCTGAGAGGCGGCCAAATACTTCCCCAAGGACAAGCTAGATCTCGTCACCAGAATAGGTATGTATCCATACGATTGTATGAACTCCTGGAAAAAAGTGTGAAGAAACCAAGATGCCCTCACAGGAAGACTTTTACAATAGAATGACTGAGTTACATATATCTCAAGATTACTATAAACACGCGAAGAAAGTCTGGAATGACTTCAACATCAAAAATTTAGGCGAATATTCCGATTTATATGTAAAGACTGATGTACTGATCTTGACTGATATTATAGAACATTGTAGGGATGTCTGCATTAAGATCTACAAACTGGATCCTGCATGGTACTTCACTGCACCTGGGATCTCTTGGAATGCTATGCTAAAGTGCACTGGTGTAAAATTAAAGCTATTAAGCCATTATGATATGGTACTTATGCTTGAAAAAGTCACAAGAGGAGGTGTATCTCAGTGCTGTAACAGATATGGGAGAGCTAATAATAAATACATGAAGGACTATGATAAAACTATGGAATCTAGTTTTCTAATGTACCTAGACGCCAACAACTTATATAGTTGGGCAATGATCCAATTCTTGCCATATGGCGGTTTCAAATGGGGGAAAGCTGATATTGATGTTACCAAAATAGCGGATGAGGCAGATAAAGGGTATATTCTAGAGTGTGATCTGCACTATACTGAATACTTGCATAATATCCACTCGGACTTACCATTAACCCCTGAGAGCAGAATACTCGATGGTTCGAAGCAGTCTAAACTTCTAACAACCCTGTATGACAAAGAGCGATACGTCATCCATTACAGGGTTTTGAAACAATATTTGTAGCTGGGGCTAAGGTTGAAAAAGGTGCACAGAGTGTTGGGATTCAACCAGTCCAATTGGTTAAAGAAGTATATAGATCTAAACATTCACACGAGAGCCAGGGCAACCAATGATTTCAAAAAAGACTTTTACAAACTCATGAACAACTCTGTGTTCGGAAAGACTATGGAAAATATCAGGAAACGCCTCGATATCAGACTTCTGTGTGATTCCAAGAGAGCGGAAAAACTTATAGCTAAACCGAATTTTAAAGGTAAAACTATATTTGATGAAAATTTGGTCGCTATACATATGAACAAAACTAAAGTACTCTTTGATAAACCCATATATGTTGGGATGAGTATATTTGATTTATTCAAGCATTTAATGTAGGACTTCCACTATAATGTGATTAAGTCGTATAGGGAGGATATTAAACTGATATATATAGACACAGATAGCTTCATATACGATGTAGAAACGGAGGACTTTTATGAAGATATGAAAGGAATGATTGGCTTCTTTGATACGTCAGATTACCCTGAAAATAATAAATATGAAATGCCAAGGGTAAATAAAAAGTTCTGGGGAAAATGAAGGATAAGCATGCTGGAAAAATTATGGAAGAATTCGTCGGATTAAGATCAAAAATGTATGCCTGTAAGACTGAAACAAACTTGGTGAAAAAGTCGAAAGGAGTAAAGAAGTGCGTCGTGAAAAATAGGATAACCTTCGAAGACTACAAGAATTGCCTATTAAAGCGTGAAGTACAGCACAGAACTATGAATCTAATCAGAAGCACAAAGCTTCAGATTCATTCCATGCGTGTAAATAAGATTGCCCTATCTGGGGAGGATGACAAGCGACACATATTGGAAGATGGCATTAACACGTTGGCTGTGGGGCACTATACAATTAAAAAGTAAATGTTTTAATAGTTTTCGAATTATTAAAATATATTTTAGAATTCGCGATTAAGTATCAAGCTGCTCTCGACCAGATATTTTTCAACTTGAATGTCGATATGAAAACAAGAGCAATTCGGTATATTGCATGCAGAATAGTGCTTGTATAGCCTCCCATTTTTGTTAATACACCTTTTTTTGTTCGAATATAACTTTAAGCATAGGCTTAGTTCAAGCAGAATTTTAGCTAGAGAAGGTTCAAAATTCTCTATATTTTCCTCTATTTTTTGTATCCTTTGTCTTATTACAATTGCATTAGTAACAGCTCCCCTTATCATTGTGTTTCTTTATTCTAGACCACTTTTCTTTAATTCCCTTTAATCCTATGCAGCAAAGAGAGTGCGTTGAAAGGAGAAAAAGGGGGTGAGAGCCGAAGTCCCTGCCGTCTCAGCGCGAATAATTTGTGTAGAACTATTAATTTTTAAAAGTGGATAATAGCGAGTTTTAAACCATTGTTTTTTAAAATTGGTATGACTTTAAAAAAGTGGGTGAAGTTTTAATGGGCTATTTGTGATCCATTGTTTTTTTTTAAGGGTGGGAATATTATGGCGTTTTCTTATACCATTAATTTCTAAAAGTGGTTTCGATTTTAGTAGCTAAAGTGGGGCCATTACTCTCTGAAAGTAGGGAGGGGGGCTTGGACCATTGCTTTAAAAAGTGGGTGGAAATTTTATGGGGCGGGCTTATGGTCTAAACGTCACTGCGCCAGCTCTGTCAAATACACACTACTCAATCATTTTGAAACAAAACGTAATTAGTTGTTAATATGATATAATGAAGATATAAATTTTTTGTTTAATTCCATTTTTTAAAACAAAAAAAAAAAAAAAAAACTGTCTACCTAATATTCCAAACCTAAGGTTATTGGTAATCGTAAAGTATGTTCACATTGCTACACAATAAAAAAAATCTATTAGTAGAAAGTGATATGCTTATCGTTTTAATTATCCTTCTTCTAGATATAAGAAAAAGCTAATCAAACTTAATGCTCCTTTATAAAGTCGAATTTGGTAATGAGCATGATTCAATCTTAAGGATGTTGCTCATAAATAAAATTAGCAAATGTAAATGCTGCACGACTTAAACTCGTATGAATAAAAATCGAGCAAAATTAAATAGAATAATTAGGATTAATTAAGAGACTATATTACATTCATATTCAAAACTACGGAATGATACACTTGAATATTATATTTAATTATCGCAAGGAGAGAGGTAGAATAATTTTTAATTTGTCAAATGGTCCGAAATATTCAACTGTTCGTAAGATTATACAAATAATTATTTGTAATATTACCTCTATAAATTCAGAGGCAGAAAAACGTTCCCAAATTTATTTACCATTCCAAAATAGTATGACAGCCACCCCCAACATATATATTATATAACAGATTATCATTGTATTTATATAAATAAAAAATTGTCCATTAGAGAAATTATAGATGAAGATTGATTGCACAAAATGAAATGAATAAATTACAAAAATATTGATATTTAAATAAAATATTATAAAAGAGAAATCTTTACAATTACTTTGTTCTTTTATTTCAAAACAGCGAAACATAAGGATATCTCTTCCATTTTAAGAAAAAATTTAAGAAAAAGTTTAAGTAACTCATTCAAATTTAAGAAAAAAAATATTCTTCTTTGATAAGATAAATTACAGTCGTATAACACAGAATGAAAGCAACCACGGATTAATTATCAGCCTTTTCAGAGATAAAAATGATATTCAAATTTTACCCTTCCATACATAAAACTTGACTACTTTTCAAGCACATTATAATGGCGGTTACAAAGGAATCTTCCCCATCACAATGTTGTTAGAATTTAAGAAAAAAGTATTCTTGATATCTTACAAAACATAAAATGGTTCACATTCTTTTTATACACATTCAGATATTTTGTTAATAAGGAAATGAACGAACATTTTTACCAGGTCAAAACTAAGAGAAAATTGTCTTGGAGGATAAAATAAATTGTCTTTTTATTAGGTAGCTTGACAGAACTCATAGACTAAAATAAATAAAGCTATAATCAAATCATGCATTTTTACACACATATTATTAGACAGAAATATATTTACGTATTCATTCTTCACAAGAAAAATTGGCTGGTGTATATCTTTGAAACCAGGCATTCACATTTTTTTTTTAAAATTAAGAATATTCTTGATAATTTAGAAAGAAAAAATCCAGATTGTGTGAATCATTTTATCATCACTCAGACTTTTTTAAACTAAGAAATAAAAGGGCATTGCCTCTATTTCAAAATTTAAACAATATTCTTTGATGTATGGTTAAAAAAATGTATTTATATAAAGCAACGTGAAACGCTCCCTTGAGTTAAAATGATGAGTCTTTGATAAAAGAAAAAAATCACTATGCAAATCATATTCCTGCGCTCGTTAGACTACTAAATTTACAGGAGTATCGCAGCGTTGCTTCCACAGGAATAACATTCACAAGGAAGATTGCTCTATATATTTATCAAAAGTGATGTATAATATGTAATCAGGAATTTAGAAGAATATTGCGTATATGCTGAGACATTTGAAATATAATATGAGCATTAAAAATTCAATGAAAAGCGGAACTCAGAAAAGCATTGGCAGCTTTTCTCGGTGGCAACATAGTTTTGGCTTTCACTGCAATGCAAGTTTTTCCCCTTCAGCACTTGTCAAGTCCATCACTCGATGTTAGCCGAAGAAACCAACACGTGATCGCAGATTGCTTTGTGAATGTTCTTCTCGAAAATGTCTTCAAGTTCACATTATCATTATTTATTACACTAATTATGAATTTTATTTAATTACTTTAAAAATTATTATCAGGAAATTTATTTCTAAGCAGTTTTTGTATTTAATATCTTAAATAAATAAAAAAATATTAGATAACTATCACATTGAATATCACGTTATTATAATTTTGAAATATCATCTTTGTTATACATATTCATTCCAATTCCTTTCATTCTAATTCTCAATTTCCATTCTAAAATTAGAAAATACATATGTAATAGGATTTATTCCCCTAATTTTTGTTAATACCTTGATCTTGGTATTTTAAACAATGGTTAAAATGTGTATACTGCAATTTTGAGTAGTGTAAAGCTACCAACAATATGAAAAATTTCAAAACATTTTTAGTAAAATTCTTGAGTAAACAGGAAGTTAATGCATATATATTTAATTTTAAATTATTAACAAATAGAATGAAGATAGCAGAAAGAGATCGATTGGTGTTTCTGATTATATGAATTTGACATCAGGATTGACAAATTCCTAACTAGTGGAACTTAGGAATTTTCAAACTCCGTGTGATCCTGATAAATGTAAATTGGAAACAAATGTAGTATTGGTATAGTAGAGGCACATTTGCAATCAAGTTATCTTGGAAACATCTCTCTTAAGATATATTCTTGGTGAGCGTGTCAATAAATCGCCTTCAGCTGGCCAAAACAAATTATTGAAATGCATATTGTTACTTCGCCATCAGTAATATATATATATATATATACATTCATACTTATATATATATATATGCATATATATATATATATATACTACTACTATATATAATATATATATTATATATAGGAGTACATATGTGTATATATATGTTGTAGGGGGATATCTAATTGTGTTTTTTGAGAGAGATCTGCACGTTAATTAACAAAGCTATTTAATGAAACAAAAGTTTAGATTACAGGAGTGTTTTCACAACATCCTGGCTGATCCATCTCTCCACGCAATGTAAGGGTGGATGAGTGGCTCTCATGTGGGTAGTAGCGGTGGTGCTGCACTCTCTGGAGTATACAATATATATATATATATATATATATATATATATATATATATATATATAGATAAATGAGTGCTGGTTCACTCTCAGGAATTAAATTCTAGTAGCTAGTTGTGTATATGTGAAAATATTACTGGTTTACAAACATTATGTCCGATTTAAGCAGCGAAGAATTTTATTTTTATGATGAGGATGAATCTTCGGATCGTGAATTTGGTGATCTCTCTCTGAGGCTCTTAATCGGTATTCAGTCGACAGTTCCCATCTTTTGTGAATCTTTTATAAATCATATATACATTTATATGATTCCGTATTTGATATTCATACACTTGGTTACCGAAAACTCTCCTTGGCGCATTCTGTAATCATGCCATTTAAAGCAACCTTTTTTCTTGTAAGTCTTAATGTTGTATTCTTACGCAAAACCACGCTGAGAAAACGCCCCAGCAAAATATATACAGTTCTATCGTATTTAATTAACACAATCTCCTCACATTTTTGTCCTTAAAGACCCGGAGGTGAACCAGATCCTATGGAAAAAACAATTTTATTCTTTTTATAATTGAATTCAAAATAACAAATTCCCATCCCTAGGGTGAAAGACGTTACACCGCTCAATCAGAAGCGCGGCGGCATCAAAAGCCAGCCGAGAAAATTAAATAATGTCCTCTCAGAAAGCCAAGATAATATAGATATTCCTGAGCTTCAAGTTGAATTGGACATCTTACAACAGAGATTCGAAGCGCTTAAAGATGAGTACTATAAAATTCCCAAGGAAGAAGTATTCCAAAAGATCGAGGTTACTTAACGAAGTAGACGATGAGATTGAAAAATTCGAGGTAAGCCTCAAAACCTCTATTAATAAATTAAAAATTATAAATATTGAATTTGTTTAAAACAATAATATCGAATGCATTATCAGTGATTAACCTAAAAAACTTTTATAAAATTTCCGAAAATCCCACTTCGGTTTTTCAGCGGAAAATATGAGGATTTTAACTTACTCATAACTGAGTTTAATAGCTTAATTAGTGAAAATTCTGAACTTACTGAAAAGGAAAAATTACATTATTTACGTGGATCACGTAAGGGAGAAGCTAAAATCATGGAAACTGTTGACGATAACTTTTCATCTCACTTTAAAGCCTTAGAAGAACGATATGAGAACAAAAGAATAATTGTTAATTGCCATATCAAAAACATTTTAAATCTTTATCCCTTAAAATATGAATCAGGTAAAGATTTACGCAATATTCTAGATACTATTTTGAAAAATCTTAGATCATTAAAAATTTTAGGTTTCACAAGAGATAAATTATCTGATGCTTTGTTATTAAACATTGTACTTGTTAAATTAGAAAGAAAATCTCGCAAACAATTTGAATTAACATTGAAAGATAACAATGTATCTGAATTCAATGAATTCCTCGAATTCTTAGAAAGGAGGTGCCAAATTTTAAATAATATTCAAACTAAAATCTAAAATTAATGCCGATAAAATCAAAAATTATTTTTGTTAACTCTAACAAATCTTCTAAATTGTGTATTGCTTGCTTGTAAAACACAACATACGCTCTGTCTCACTGTAATGTATTTAAATAAATGAAATTATCGTAAATTTTTTATTTTTTTTAAAAAAAAAAAAAAAAAAAAAAAAATCGGCGTTGTAAAAATTGCTTAAGTGGATTTCATTCTTTGTCAAGATGTAACTCTAAAAGTTCTTGTTCCGTTTGTAAAAAAGAAATTAGATCATCACACACTCCTTCATAAATATTCCACATTGCTAATGAATAATAGTCACTAAGAGAATGAACCCGTACAATTGACGCCTACGCAATATCAAGAGCAAAATACATAAATAAACAGTCCAAAATCCATCGATATGTAAGTGCCTGAAAACCCTCGTTTTTCTGCTACGGAAAGAAGAGCATTCTAATAAACACTGCAATAATTCATGTCAGAGACGCTGGATGGGGGAATTCAAACCCTTGAGAGGGGTCTGCCAGTGAGTCACGTATCTATTCCTCCTACCCCGCAGATCTGAGAAAAGAAAAAATAAATATTGCAATTGCCGGTTGAAATGATACATCTGTAAACAAAGAAAAAAATTTCAACTTTTTTTATCGAATGAAAATAAGGACTTGATATGGGAAGTGGATTTATTACTTGTTCCTACGATTACTCTTTTACCACCTTCTAAAAGATTAAATATTTCGTACTTAAAAATTCCAAGTGAAATTAAACTAGCTGATCCATCATTTTATATTCCGCAAAAAATAGATATTCTTTTAGGTGCAGAATTGTTCTTTTTTCATTAATAAATGAAGATAAAATAATGATAGCAGACAACTTATCCTTACAATCAAGTTGTTTTGATTATCTTGTTTCAGGTGTTATTTCAGACAATCCTACTTATAATACTATAAAACAATGTTTTTTAACTAAAAACTTAGATATTTTTAAACGCTTTTGGAAAATTGAAGTAGAAATTAGCTTGGATTCCAGCTTGGATAATATATTTTTGTTTGTTTTCTATATACCTGTCGATTTTCTTTAAGCACGAAGATAAATTTTATTCCAGAAGTGGCCAATCTGCGGCTCTTTGAAAGATTATTTGTGGCACTCGATAAATATACCAGGGTTCTCTTTTCATTTGTGTGTAATTATATTTAAAAAAAATTATTTCCATATGTGTTTCAGAATGCCTTAAATTACCAACAACAAATATGAAAGAATAAATGCAACGTTGTTACAAATTTTATTTCCGTCCAAACTAAGAATGATATGACTCATCAAAAACTGCGCGCGAATGCATATAAAGAGTGGCGTAATCTACCGACTCCGAATTTGATGTTGAATTAATAAACTTTTATTGCAACGGACAATTGACATTGTGATTTGGAGGATGCAATTTGTATCACTTTTGCTATGGAATTTTTGGCAAGTTAACTATTAATGGTTTCATAATATATAACACGTGTTGTTAATGTTTTAATAACCCAATACTTGTAGTTTCTGAATTTCTTTATTTCCAGTGTTTTTAAAAATATGACAGAGAACAAAAATAAAAGAAAATATGAGCAAGAAAAATAGAAGTTTTAATAATGAGTGGGAGGAGAATTTATTTTTTATTGATAATAATGGAAAAGCATTATGATCTTTGAAATTCTACGGTCAAAAACTATAAAGCTAGCAATTTACGTCGACAATATGTAACCAATCGTCCTCACTTTTCTAATCAATATCTACCAAATTCCAAATTAAGATAAACTTACTTTTTTAAAATCAAATTTAAATAAACAGCATCTAATATTGATAACCTCTAGTAATCGAGCTAATGTTGAGGCTGAAGCCAGTTTTGTTATGGACTGGAAAACGCCCGTGTGGAGAGAGAAAGTTTCTTAAAAAAAAACTGGAACATGTACTTAGATTTTTCGGTCTAAATAATGTAGCATTGCACAAAGTTATTTTGCAAATTCCCATCTCAAGACACAACCAAACGAGGCATAATTGAAATTATTACTGTAACAGACCCATATTAACAATATTGACAGTAGATGGCGCTGCTGCCCAATATACTTACAACATCGAATGAGATGAGGATAGTGATGTGAGAAATGGCAAGGAAGAACCATCCGGTTCCTAAATACGTTTGTTTTGTACCACCCTGGTACTATATAACCTTGATTTTGTTTTATAATTATTGAGTGTTTTCTTTTTGTATCTAATCTTAATTATGTGTAATGTAATAAATGTTTGTTTTGTTTTAACTTTCATTTTCTTACGTCGCTACAAAAATGGCGCCCCAACTCGCAGCCTTTCCCACTGTTTTCCATCTAATTGGATATGAGTTTTAGCTCTATTGAGTTGTTAGTTATAATTCCACGTCGGAATTTATTTGATTATGTGTTCATCTGAAATGCATTCTATTTGGAATTTTCCCGTGTCGTCGTTCGTTTTCATCCAGAAATAGAACAGATGTATTTCATGTCGGAATTTCGTCGAGCTATATCGTTTTCATCCAGAAAACAGGTAAGTTCTATTATGTGTTCTAACAAATTTCATTATCATCCTGATAATGTTAGCATGTTGTAATAATAGCATGTTTTGTATTAAAACTAATCCAAATAACATAACTTTTGTTTTGTAGTATTAGTTTCGTTATTCTTCTAACTTCTGGTTCGATTAAATTTTGTTCAGACGTTTTCATGAATGTTAAAAATTTGTTTACTAATACTTCCTGTAATTGATATATATTTTTCTACACGTCATTTTGCATGTATAGTGAAATTTAATATTTTGAAATGTAAAATATATTCAGTAAAATTGAATTTAAACTGTTTATATATTGAAAACAGAACTGACTCAAAACGCTGTTCTATATTGTTCGTTAAAGGTTAAAAATTGATTGATTGATTTTGTTACTACTTAAAATCAGAATAAGCTATTCCTATTGCATATTTAAATTAAAAACAGTTTTTTTTTCATTATTTTCATTGAAAGATTAAAGTTAGAATAATTTCTATATATAAAATGAGTCAATGTTCTGTCTAGAAAAAGTATGGAAGTTGAAGTAACGTCTCCATGAATATTGGTTTAGATAAAAATAATTATTTTGTTTATTATTAAAAAAAACAGTGTTTTATATTCGAAAGAAAATTCATATATATTTTTATCTATAAGGAATCTATTAATTTTTAAAACGAAAACAGAACAAAATAGAATAATATTTCTGTTGTGAATTGATATTATTTTGATTTTACTATTGATACCTTAAGATTTTTTTTATTTCTTTTGAAAGAAAATAATACTTTGTAGAATTTAAAATTTATGACATTGCTAAAATAAGATATTAGAAATAAATGTTTTGAACTTATTTGTTTATCTTGAATATTTTCTATTAGTATATTATAATTTAAAAATTTTTACTAGATATGGTTTTATTAAATAGTTTCAGAACATTAAATGTTTTTACATTGAAAATAACTTGCTAATAAATTAGTAATTATTCATCTAATAATGTAAAATTGATTGTCAAGTGAAATACAGAATTAATTTTGAATTTATTTAAAAATGCGTTATTTTTAGAAATAATTGTTTTCACTCAGAGATAACTGTTTATTATTTGTTTAATTATTATGGAAGTAGTTTATTAATTGAATAACAACTGAAGTTGTTAAAATAAATTGTTTTTATTCATATTTCTTCTTTTTTTTAAGAAATAATGTTAAATATTTATAACAACTTTTGGGTTTTAATTTAATTTCAATTATAATGTCAAAACATATCTTTACTAGTTTTCTGTATTGTTTCTAGTCTTCGAATATGATAAATATGAAAAAATGTTTTCAAATAATATTTTAAAAGTTTAAAAATTGCAAAAACATGTGTTTGATTAATTTAAATAATAAGTTATAAAATAAGAACTTTTGAGATCAAGAATGGCCTTCCTTTACCGTGCCCGAAAAGAAGATTTAAGGACCTTAGCCGACGAGCTTGGTTTGGTAGTGGGAGATAATTTAAAAATAGTCCAGTTAACGGATCTCATTAGCAAAGCCCCTAATTATGAAGAAACTATGGTCAAAAGTATGCTTCAAGCAATAACTGAAGAGAGAATTGCGAAAGAAACGGCAATTTTAAGAGAAACTGAAATAGCTGATGCGGAGGAAAAATTTGAGAAACAAACAAAATATGAATTGGAGAAACTCCAGCTTCAAGTTGAATCTCAGCGTTTGGCAAGTATAGATCCTCTATCGTCAAGTGGCACCTCGGTAGCACACCAGAAACTGGATTTTAGTAATTTCAGCAATCTTTTGCCGAAATTTGATCCGAAAAAAAGAAGAACTGTGTACATTCTTTACAATCTTCGGACAAGTTAAATTTATGAAATTACCCGAATCTTCATGGATCCCTTACTTACTAGGCACCCTGCCATCTGACATTGCAACTCTCATCGTTCGAGAACCTGAAGAAACACAAGAATATGCTAAAGTAAAGGAACTACTTCTAAAAAGATTTAAATTATCTGGAGATAGATTTAGACAGATGTTTGCTCAACACAAAAAAGACCCTGAAAAAACTTGGAGAGACTTCTATTTTGATCTGTCTAGAAACTTTGATGGCTGGCTTGAAGAACTTAAGGTTCATGATTTTGAAAAGTTAAAACAACTTATCATTGCAGACCAAATCAAGAAAAAAGTTCCCCCAGATGTTGAAGAGCATTTTATCGATAGTTAGTCTGAATTTATTTCTCCGGTTGTTCTTGTGGAAAAATTAGATGCTTACGAAAGTGTCAGGTGTGGTGTAAAGAAATCTTTTTTTCCAGTACATCAAAAGAAGCAGTTTCTCTTTAAACCCTTTACTATTCAAGAAAAAAAAACCTCAACATGAAAGAAATGGGAATCTTAAGAAAGAGTCAAGTGAAGTTGCATGCTATGGATGTGGTAGTCCAGGAGTCATTAAACCTAAATGTCCTACCTGTAAAGGAAAGGAAAAGAAAAGTTCTGGTACTTTTAGCAGCATTATTCTTCAATCGGCTTCTAGTGCACCCGCACAGATGGCAACGTTAAGAGTAACTATCAATGGAGTCATGGGTACCGCTTGCGTAGACACTGCTGCAACCCACTCAATTGCAGGAGAAACACTTTATCACATCCTGAGGAAACAAGGAGCAACTTTTGCTACCAGTACACTACTAATGACATTAGCAGACGGTAGTAAAATAAAAAGAGAAGTTCACACAACAAAGGTAAAAATTCGTCTTGGAGGCCGTACATTGCCTTTGAACCTTGTTGCCATCCCTGATGCAAAAGGAGACAACACCCTGTTGGGAATAGACTTTCTGAATTCGGCAGGGATTGTACTAAATTTGAAACGAAAATGTTGGTTTTTCCATAATCAACCCAGACGACACTTTTCTTTTGAAGTACCGACGCCAACTTTTTGTGGGTCGTTACAAACGGTTGCACCGCTAACTGTGAATGAAAAAGGTAATATTGAAGATGAAGCATCCCGTTTGACTCCCACCTGGGAAAAGAAGTTAAAGAATCATCCTCATCATTTGCGTGAAGATGAAGGTATTGATCTGACAGGTGAACAAAGAATTAAGTTAAATGAACTCTTGTTCCAGTTTGAAACTATCTTCAATCCAGGGGGAGAAGCAACCCCATTTATTGAACATTACGTAGATACGCATAACCATTCTCCGGTCGCTGTTCCTCCGTATCGAGTGACTCCAGCAAGGAAAGAAATTATGCAAAATGAAATTGATAGACTCTTGAATGAAGGAATTATTGAGCCCTGCGAATCTCCTTATGCAGCGCCTGTTGTGCTCATCCCGAAGCCAAATGGTGCTTATAGATTCTGCGTGGATTACAAAAAAATGAACTGTCCTAAGACTCCCACTCCTGCCAAAGCTCATGTTCAAGAGAAAAGCCATTCCAGGAACACTCCTGCCAAAGCTCATGCTCAAGAGAAAAACCATTCCAGGAACACTCCTGCCATAGCTCATGCTCAAGAGAAAAACCATTCCAAGAACACTCCTGCCAAAGCTCATGCTCGAGAGAAAAACCATGCTAGGAACACTCCTATAAAGCTCATGCTCAAGGACAAAGCCATTCCAAGAAAACTCCTACTGACCCCTGGTCGGGACGTCTTCGGGGTCAGAAGGGGAGGTTGTAACAGACCCATATTAACAATATTGACAGTAGATGGCGCTGCTGCCCAATATACTTACAACATCGAATGAGATGAGGATAGTGATGTGAGAATGGAAAGTCGAACCATCCGGTTCCTAAATACGTTTGTTTTGTACCACCCTGGTACTATGTAACCTTGATTTTATTTTATAATTATTAAGTGTTTTCTTTTTGTAAGTAATATTAATTATGTGTAATGTAACAAATGTTTGTTTTGTTTTAACTTCCATTTTCTTACGTCGCTACATTACATCTATTGAATTATGTTTAAAAAATGATTTGAAGAATCGTTAGATATATCCCCGATTTTTCGCTATTAATAGTTTTGATTCACCTGACTTCGTTGTTAAAGAAGAAATATTAGATTTAGCAGCACTTCAAGTGTTAAGCAACGAGGTCTTCTATATTAAAAATCCATTATATAGATTGCTTAATGAAAGCGCTTGATAAACTTTTGTAAGCATTGCAACTGATGAAGCTTTTGCGATCCTAGGTCTTATTAGGCTTTTATGAGAAGATATTCAAATTCCAAAATTCATACCGATTCCTGCACAATTTATCGAGAACATCCCGTTACAAAATGTTTAAAATATCCTGATGTTATGAAAACAGTGCCACTTATACATTTTAAATTACGTTTGCACCAATGCAAAAAATATCGACAATTCAAAAATTTTCATGAAGAATTAAAGGACGAAGAACTTCCAAATGACACTAATTTTTTATTCGTTGTTAAATAGTTATCTAGCAACAACACATAAAATTCGTTTCTAGTATTGTTTGATCCGATAACTGCATTTCTAAAAGAAAAGGAAATAACCTATTCAGAATTAGACGATGACGAGTTGTTACAAAATTTAATATTTTTGACTGTATTCATGAAACATAGGCAAACACTGAATTTACAATTGTACAATAATTGAATTTACAATTAATACCTTTTTTATGTTTTGTAAAAAGCTACAGATTAGTAATATTTTTTAATGAAATAAAATGATTCAGAATAAAAATAAGTTCTTTTTTTTAATATGAATTAGTTCTTCTTTTAATTGAGAAATATATTTTAAAATCATAAGAAAGTCTTATTACACATATTAAAATAAATTGGAAAATTTTCAGGAAGAATCATAAGATAGTGCTACGGTAAAAGTGATTAATCTCTCTCTCTGCCAATTATGTACAATGATTATACATAATTCCCACTAAACTCGGAAATGTGATAAATTATCGAAATATATGTATAGTTCATAATTCGTGATGGGAAATGTCATAAATTCCAATTACTTTGTAGAAAAATGATATTTTAATTTCAAAGAGTATCTATTTTTAACCTATATTAAATTTTTCGTACAGAGGAGTTTGAAGAACATCATGATGATTTAGAATAAAGCATACAATAATCTCTATGCTTAAGAATTTAAATAATTGTGATTTTTTTGTACGTTTATTTTAGTAGATATTATAAGACCGATATATCAGATAATAGTATAAGTTATATATCTGACGTAAAAGGTATTCAAAAATACAAAATGGTCCAAATTACTAAAAGTAAATTAAAGTCTAGATTTTCACTTCAGTAAATAATTAATTTTTATTTAAGCAATACACATATATTTATATTTAATACATATATATATACATAATGACACTATATATATATATAACCTACTTATTACAGCTACAAATTCTAAGTTTTCATCATTTATCTTTTAGGTTAAGTTATAATTATGATGAAAAAAAATTGTTCATAAAAGGATCTTTTTTGTAGTTTTATTCCTATTTAATTTCAATGTAAGTCTTTAAATATAATTAGCTATACTCATAATATTTTTAATTATATATAACTGTAAAATAAATTACCAGATATTAAACTGCATATTTACGAAAAACATTCTGAAGTATCAGCATGTAATATTGAATTATCTTCAGACTCTTTGAAGAAAAGGTTGCTTTAATAAGAATTGAAGATATTTCACCATAGTATTTATTAGAAGCGTTGCTTATTTTTTGAATGTAGACAACAGTATTATTCTAAAAGTGTTGATAAATGTATTTTTAAGTATAATTATTATTACCAAATATTAAAATTGTTCAGTTAACTACAGTTTTGATCTGAAAGAAATTTTCATAAATTTTATCGAAATAAGTATTAATTTATTTTTAAAATTTTAAGTCCTTAACAATGATTTCTAACGACTTTGAGATTTTCTTAAGCGTAAACTAAGATACTTTTTACACAATCGTTTCAATTGAATTAGTATTTTTACAAATAGTGTACCATAAGAAAATATGCGTTAAATTATTAAAACTTTTAAGTACAATATACAGACAATTTATATCATAAAGTCCAATTACTTGAAGTCGTTGTATAGCATTTCTTTAAATATATATAATGTGTTCTATATGAGAGAGCTTCTTCGTAAACAGTGTAGCGTACCGAGGTGGAAAGGCAATTTCAATTTAACTTATTGATGAAGATAAATCTTAAGTATACATAATTTTTACTATTTACATAAATTTTAATACAGCTTTCAACCTAATAATCACATGACAATATCATTGGCGGTCGCCGCCACAAACCCACCTCCAGTGTATTGTCTCTCTGAGAATACTCCAAACTAAAGTAAACAAAAACAAAGTAATCGGAAGGGGGGAGGGCGGTAGAATCTAACGCGCATGCGCTATACTGATAATCGCTTGTTAGCTGGTTACAACTCCTTCCCCCTCCGGAAGGACTTTAACATGAGTAAAAGTCTTACAATTACTCAAACAAATAATTAATTACAAAATATAAGCTATGTATATATTTTCATATATCATATATTTTCAAATATATTTTCATAGGTATAAGATATATATTCTTTTTCCTCTCCATCCAATTGAGAAAATACTACACCGATTCCTTCAATCGATGCATCAGTTTGCAATATGAATTCTTTTTCATAGTCCGAAGCATATAACACTGGTTTGTCACACAATTTATTTTTCAGTTCTTTAAAAGCCGTTTCACATTCCTCCGACCACACAATTTTTTCTTTCCTTGACTTTCCTTTTAATTTATTTGTCAAGGGAGATGCAATAATGGAATAATTAGGAATATATCTTCTATAATAAACTGACAAACCTAGAAAATTCTGAATTTCTGTTTTAGTTGTCAAAACTGGAAAATTTTTAATGGCATCAATTTTTAATTCTGAGGGAGTTCTTTTACCTTGGCCAACCATATGACATAAATAATGGACATATTTTTGATCAAAAACACATTTAGAAGGTTTGATCTTTAAATTTGCTCTTTCAATTCACTGAAAAACATCGTCTAAATGCTTAAGGAGGGATTCCCAAGTATTAGAAAATATGACAATGTCATCTAAATATGGAATCGCAAAGGATTCCCTTCCTTGTAACAATTCGGTTATCATTTTACAGAAAAAAATATGGTGCATTCTTTAAGCCATATGACATTCTAAGCGGTCTGTAACAACCAAAATTTATTACAAAAGTCGCCAATTGCTGAGCTTCCTGAGTAAGGGGAATCTGCCAATATCCTTTTGCTAAATCGATTGTTATCATGAATTAAGCACTTGAAACGGTTTCAATCCTTTCCTCGATATTAGAAAGTGGGAAATATTCAGTTTTTGTAATTTCATTCAATTTCCTATAATCGATACAAGGACTTGGTTCTCTATCAGGGACTTCTCTTAATATCATGGGAGATGTATACTTTGACGTTACCGCCTTTCCCCCCTCTCTCTCACCCACCATATATATATATATATATATATATATATATATATATATATATATATATATATATATATATATATATATATATATATATATATATATAATTTTATTAGCTAGCATTTTATTTATTTCAGTTTTTAAAATTTCATTTTATCGGGGTGACATTTTATATAGTCTGCCACGTATAGGTTTATTAGAAATCAAATCGATATCATGCTCTACAATCTGTGTTAATCCAGGTTCATTCGAAAATATGTCAGAATATTTACATAGCAATTCACTTAATATTCGAATATGTTCTTTACTTAATCCTCTCTTTTAAATTATATTTTTGAATTAATTCAGAACAATTAAAAATATTTGGATTGTTTTCAGTAAATGGGAATACAATTTCTAAATCTGGAGGATCTTTCATCCCATCTAACTCAACAAGATTTATAAACATTGGATTTACTGTAATAGGGCTTTAGTAAATTGACATGATAAATTTGTGATTTCTCTTTCTTATTAAGCAAGGAGACAATACAGTTAGTATTAGAGATTTTTGATTCAATTTTTCCTGGGCCATGCCACTGAACAGCTAATTTATTTGCAGGAGAAGGTGGCAAAACAAGAACTTGGTTTCCTTCTTTAAATTCTTGTTTAACACTGTTTCTGTCATAATAAGTCTTTCACTTTTCTTGACATTCTTCCATTTTGACAACAGCTAGATTTTGACATCGTTTTAGTCGATTGATTAGATTTAAAACATATTCAAAAACAGAATTTTGGTTTTTTTCAGGCTGTAACCAAGGTTTATAGAGTAAAGTTATTGGTGTTTTTAAGTTTTTTCCATAAAAACTAATTCTGCTGGGCTGAATCCGGTTGACTCGTGAGTTATAGTTCTTTATGTAAATAAATCTGCATGAATATGCGGCTCCCAGCCTGGGGAAGATTCTAAACATAATACTCTAAGAATTCGTTTGATAGTTCTGTGAAATCTTTCTACAGGATTACTTTGTGGATGATACACTGAACTATCTATAATCTGTATTCCAAACCTCTCAAGAAATTCTGTAGTTAGAGCGCTCATAAACGAGGTTCCTTGTTTTAGGATCTCTTTAGGAAAACCTATTCGGCTAAACATTTGCAGTAATGCATCAACAACTAATGTGAAGGATATGTGCTCTAAGGCAACAGCATCTGGATATTTGGATGCAAGACACATAGCAGTAAGAATATATTTTTTTCCTGAAGGTGTGACAGGCAAAGGACCAACAGAATCTATATTTATCTTTCTAAAAACTTCAGATATTATTGGTACTAATCTCATTGGAGCTTTCTTTTTCTCTCCAACTTTTCCGGCTCTTTGACAAGGATCACAGGACCTTACAAGTTCTTGCAATTTTTTGTAACAGTTTGGACAGTAAAAAATTCGAGCTAATCTGTCTTTTGTTTTAGTAACTCCAAAATGAGCAGATGTACTTTCATGATAAGCCATTTTGAGTCTTTCTCTGAACTCCTTCGAAACAACTAATAAAAAATTTTCATGTCCTAATTTATCTACTTTTCTTTTCAGTAACAGTTCATTTTTTATTACATAATTTGTTTTGTTGACTTCTCCAGACTCGATATTCTCAGTCTTCTTAAACAACGGTTTGAGATCCTCACTTGTTCTTTGGCATTCTTTGAAATTTTCTTTATCAATCTTAAGTAAAGAAACTGAAGCATTATCAGACTGAGCTTCTGGTAAAACTGTTAATTTTTCCTTATCCACAATTTCTTCGTTGGAATTTATTTTCAAATCTTCGGTTGTTATGTTCATCTACAATTCCTCTTCTATTCGTTTCTGACTTCTAGTCTGTATATTATTTATCTAATCTATCAAATTCTTACTTTCCTTTTCTATCAATGAGGCTGTTCGGTTTACTAATAAGTATCTACTACAATCCAATTCATTTGCACAGCAATAATAGCAGCCTTTGTAATTATATTTTCTAATTCACATTCCAGAACAATGCGTGCAATTGGTAAACAAGTAGGATTCAAATCTAAGGGCTGTTGTACCCAAACATGTTCACCAGTCTTATCATTATGAAGCACATACTTCCTACTAACAATATCTATTGTGGCTCCAGTATCTCTTAAAATTTCACATTTAATTCCATTGACTTTCCCAATAATTGTATATAGTTTGAGTAATTCTTTAACTATTTCTTCTCCTACGTTATTTATAGAAATAGAGGCGTTTCTTTTAATTAAAGGGCATTGTGGTGTCAAATGATCAGTAGAATTACATTCAAAACATTTCAGAAGTCTTTTTTCAAAACTTTTATCCTTTAATCCTTCCTTAAAATCTTTCTTCTCTGCTTTAACGTTTTCACTCCTATGTTTATTATCATGTTTCACAAACCTGTGAGGAGAGCTATGTATGATCTTTGTTTTTGACGTTGAACAGTTTTCTTCTTCATAACATTAAATGGTATGTGTGATAGTTTTCTTATTGTCCTCAAATTCTTCTAATTTCTCTGCCAAATGAAGTGGATTGTTTATACTACCCCATTAATTTAAATAGAATTCTTTAAATTCTTGTGCAGCCTCTTTTTAATCTAATCCGTTTGGATTAAATCACTTAACATTTCAAAAGTATCAACTTCAAGTCCATTGATCCATCCATAAAAATAATTATTAAGTTCATGATAATAATCTATCCAAGTAACATCATTTTCCTTTTGATGTTTTACAAACAATAGTCTGAAATTCTGTGGGGTCAATTTAAATTTTTTAAATAAATCTTCCTTAACATAATCATAATTCTGTGCTTCTTCTGTTTCACGTGCTATTATTTGTGTGATTCATACGGCAATAAGCCTAACAAATATGAAACCCACAATTCTTTATTTACTTGAGCACGACGTGCCTGGCATTCAAAAAGAATTAAAACTTAAAATGAATTAAATATTAAAAAAGACTAATATATTCTTTTACATCATATCTATGCATCATTCCTGGAAGATCTTTACGAGAATGTTGCGCATGTTCACTGGGGGGTCCATTTGTAATTTTCAATTGAGCTTCTAATCTGAGCTTTTCTAATTCATGTTCCTTTTCTGCTTCTTTTCTCCGTTCTTCTGCTTCTATTTGAATTCTCTCTTTATCTATTTTTTCTTCTTTTTTTCTTTTTTTTTCAATTATAGAAAGGAACAATTCTTTCATAAAATTCTCTTCATAGTAAGGACACTTAATATTAGCTTGTTTAATAGATATACTAGCTAAGTTTGAGTTAATATTTATACCTGGAGCTCCGAAGACTGGCCTGGACTAACAAGTCGTATGTTTTACCTTTTCCCAAGAATGACATAGTTAATGGGTAATCTAAGCCTAATTTAACTCTTTTCTAACAAACCCCAAATACTTAATTGACAATATTAATTGTTTGAATTTCACATGAATTTTTAATATTTAAAAAATTAATTTTTGTTTTCAATTGGAAAACAAAAGTAACCTACCATTATAATGTAACCAAATATATCAATATTTCTAAAACAACGAAACAAAATTTAAAATATTTCTTTTATTATATTCAAACTTAAGATAAAATTTCAATTAATATAATAAATTTGCTTCACTTTTGCAATCACGCAGAAATGGTTTAAGCATATCCTATACCATAAATATAAATTTTTTTTCTCTTAGCAAAAATTAATTGTATAAAAATTTATACAAACCTGTACTCTTTGTCTACGATACACTTAACACTTGACCTAGAACAATAAACTTGCATACAAGAATGATAACAATTTAAATATACGAGTTTCTCGAAATAAACAAATTCGGTATCAAAAATTTAAGAGCAATAGTATACAAATATATATATCAACTATTATGTTTACTCAAACTTATATATCATAAAAAATATTTTTAAGAGAGAAATTTTCATTTATAGCATCAAAAATCAAAACTAAACTTGGATAGGGTACCCATTAAGAAAATAATTCTAACCAAATATTTCTCCAAATGTGCAAGAATTTTATCTAATAATATATAAAATTAATGAAATTATATATCATTTACACAATATTGTTATTAAAAACACTAATATAAATAAAAGAATATATTCACTAATCATTCAAAACGAAACTTCTTCACTGAGTTTAGAAAATAACAGATTTTTTCGGTTATTTTAAAACCGAAAAATAAGAGGGTCACTCTGAAATTTTTGCGATACAACTAGGTTTATAAAATAATACTTATCAAATTTTAGGTGTGTTCAAAGTAGTCTCCTCCATAATCAATGCACTTTTGTAGACGAATTTTCCACAGATTAAATGCCTTAAGCCATTCATTTCTTGGAATCGATGAAAAAATGCATTTATCTCTTCTCTTCATTTATCAGCCACATCAATCTCTTCTTCTGAATGAAAACGACGTCCACGTAAGTTCTTTTTTAGATTAAAGAATAACCAAAAGTCGCACATAGCTAGATCAGGTGAATATGGCGGATGTTCGATCACTTTAATTTGTTTTTATTTAAGAAACTCAACTGTTAATCCGGCTGTATGTGAAGATGCATTCTCATTGTGAAGCATTAGTCCCCTAACATTCAGTTCTGGTAGAAGAATTTCTGAAAGACATTTAGTGGTATACCAGTTTGCTGCTACTGTCTTCTGTCCTTCCAACTTGATGGCTTTGACCAATCCCGTACTTTTAAAGAAAATGGCATACATCACTTTTTTTGGTGCGCGTTGTTTTTTTTACCATTGTCGGCGTGGGATCATCTTCAAAGACCCATACTTTGCTTTCTTGACGTGTTGGGACGTCAAAAAATGGTATGTACGTTTTATCACCTGTTACAATTTTAGAAATGGTGCGGCGGCCACCATCATTTAGCAATTTAAGGGTTTCTTTACTGATTCTGACACGCTCCCCTTTTAGATCATTGGGAACACAACGGCAAACTACTTTTTTCATATGTAATTCTTCATGAATGATTTTGTGTATGCCTGGGGATCCAATATTAAGTTCCTTCTGTATCATTTGATAGGTATAGTGATTATCAGCCATTAACATTTTTCGTATGGCAGACACACTATCCGGGATTACTGCCGACGGCTGCCTTCCTGTGTGTTCTTTATCCTGAACAAGATTTTGACTTCTTCTAAATCATTTGAATACAGTAGCACGAGCTGGAGATTCATCACCAAATGCTAAAGTCTGAAAGGGTGCTTCGGTTATAAATAATGCTGATTTGAATCGGTTAATTCTTCTGGTTCTGTATAATCTTCAATTGGAATCATCTTTATTTAAGATTGAAAAAATTTGCATCCAGTTTTTTTTAAAGCCGAGGTCGACCGCAGCTTTTGAAGTGGCGCTGCTTTAAAAATCCCTGTTAAATTCATCTCGTAAATGCCGGTAGACATTAAACATTAGAACGACTTATTTGCTTCAAGTAAAAAATATTTTACTTCGAGTAAAAAATAATTTGCATATTAATAAATGATTGCTTTACAAAAAGAACGAAATAAGAAGCTAAGAGAAGAAGTCAAGAATGACCTGAAAGTGTTTAAGATTCAGGCGGAGATTAGAAAGAACAACGAACAAAATCTGCAACAAAAATTAGGTTTTCAGAAAAGTTTGTCTGAATTTCACCAGCCTGTAACCGAGAAACTTCAACAACAAGATGTTGCTAGAAAAGAGCATTTTAAGGCTATAAAAGATGCTGTTGATAAGATTCCTCTTGCGATTGAACCACCTCCAGCGACTCCGGATATCTTCTATTTTGATAAAGATTTGGATGTAGAGTTTTTAGAGAAAAATAATTTTCCAAGACCCTCAAAGTTGTACAATGAATCCAAGGATGCTCTGCAAGATGTTATTAATAGAGTAAAGAGTACTTACTTAAAATTTGCTCGGCAAAAAGGAAACATTATGAGTCAGATTGCTCGAATGACCAAAAAAGATGAGGAAAGAGTAGATAGACTATTATCTAAAGCTGATTATTTAAGGGAACATATGATAAAATTAGAGGATTATCGAGAGCGACTGAGGGACTTACAAAGAAAGGAGATATACATGGGTAAAGGGGTGGATTGGTTGGTTGGTTGGTTGGTTTGTCGCTCAACGGTCATTTTTTGCTCACGAGGGCTAATTAGACCGGGACCTACGGTTTAAAGTGGATTCCGAACCACTACAAACATCCATGCCCAAGGTGGGATTCGAACCCACGAACTGTTGAACCGAAGGCAAGAGCGCTAACCATTCGGCTGCCAGCTCGGCGGTAAAGGGGTGGAAGATAAACTGGAAATTTTGGCTCGATTCACCGATAAAGTATGCAATGGATCCAAGAGCAAAAGGTTACATGCTCAAATCGTTGATTTACTGGATGCATTATTAAGAGAAAGAGCTCTAAACAACGAGCAAGTAAAAGATTGCATTGAAAATTTTTTATTAAATAAAGGAGTTACTGCGTAAAAACCAAAATACATCTAAGCGATCATCAGATTGCTAAATTAAAATATGCATACCAGGAAGGAGAAGAAGTTTCCCTACAAATAGATAGGACAAAACTATCTAACTATGACATATACTTGACTCAAACACAAATAGCTCAAATTGGGAAGGGAAAGTGAATTACTATTAGCAAGACGCAGCCCAAGAAAACAGGTGGATTTCTAGCCTTTCTAGCTCCCTTTTTACCTGCATTAATTGCCGGAGCTAAGGCGCTGGCTTTAGGTGCCGCAAGTGGGGCAGCTGGATGGGGAGCAAAGAAAGCTTTGGATAAAATTTCAGGATCGGGTTGTGCTCAAAAAGAACCCCTTGGAAAGGGAGTCTATCAAAACTGGGAATATCCAACGAAGTAATTGAAGACAATATGAAACAAGAAAAAGGGTTTAGTGGTGTCTTCACTTCGGATCTGTTACCTAAGAAGAAGAGACGATTTGAGAACGATACTATTAATTTGGACATAGCTACGGTACCTGGTACACACTGGGTATGTTACTACAATGATCCTAATAACAATTTCGTCGAGTACTTTGATCCGTTTGGAGAACATGTTTACAAAATTCCTACGAGTATAAAGAAATATCTACAAAGTTCTAGGAAAAAAATAGGGTATATCTCAAGCTTTTTACAATACCCAGCCTCCGTCAAATGTGGCTACTTTTGCATGAAGTATATTAATGAAAGAAGCAAAGGTAAATCTGTTGAAGATGTTCTGTATTCCTTTACCCAAGAACCTAGTGACTATAATGAAAAAAATGTTCTCTATAAATAAATGGTGTTATTAATATTAGATTCGAAAAACTCTGAAAAGTCAGAAGACTTTACAATTGAATGTTCCAGACCATTTAGGTTTAAGCAGATCGCTCTTCAGTCCTTTTCAATGTACGTTTCTTGGGATAACATTAAAGATGAAACCTTTTCATACTATGATGGACATCAGTGGTTTGATCTATCGCTCCCAGATGGAAATTATACCGTTAAAGGGTTGAACCGTTACATGCTGAAATTTTTTGGGAACGATCCACCAATTCTATTTGGAATAGTCGAGGAACGACAAAGAATAGCCATCAAGTTAAAAGATGGGTATCAGATCGATTTAACAAAATGCAAAAACCTGCATAAACTATTAGGTTCGAGCCTGAAATATATGAAGAGTCTGAACAAATAGGAAAGTACATTGCCGACTTATCCTGTGGGAATGATAACATTTATATACACTGTGATGTCGCGGAGGGAGCCTACATTAACGGCTTTCACTCTTCAGACGTAATCTATTCCTTTACGAATGTTAATCGTCCCGGCAGTCAAATCATAAAATCATTTGAAAAACCTCTATTCTTTCCTGTCCGGATGGAGAGTGTTCACAGAATCAGAATGAGAATAACGAACCATAGAGGTGATTTAATTCCCCTTTAATAAGCAAGAAGTACAATACAATTTTATTGTTCTCTAAATAAAGAAATGAATAAACATAGACTTCGAAAGAAGAGCAAGAAGATACAAGGAAGAGGGTTCATTTCAGATGCCCTTACTTTTTTACAGGATCAATCTGCATTAGAAGGTAAGGCCAAACAGTTTGTTCGTGATAAGTTGAACGAGATATTTTCGAAGAAGAAAAAACATGGAGCTGGACTGAAGTTTCTGTGAATTTTAATTTAATAGTAGTAGAGCTATTAAATTAAGAAGTGTTTTGCATTTATGGTAATTAAGAAGAGTAACAAAAAAAATTGTTCTTATAATAAATGAATAAAATATTTGATTTAAACAACACCGATTATTATTACGAGGATGACATCGAAAGTCTCGAGTATAGAGAAGTGAGGCATGAAAAAAGCGATAGTTCTACTAAGAATGCCACTTACCATTTCTTTATACATGACACTAACTCCAATATCTTATATTCTAATGGATATTTACAACAAAAGCTAAAAATTGTTAACAGTAATGGAACAGCAATAGCGGATGATAATGTAGCTCTCGTGAATGGAGGTGGTTCAATAAACGCCAACAGATTTACATTGGGCAACACTGAAATCGAAACCAACATTAATTATTCTGCTTTCATGCGTCATGTGTTAGGTCTAATTCATTTCACTCCTGACTATTCTACTTCGGAAGCTACGAATATGCTCTTCTACGTAGATACGTCTGACTCAGCGGACGGAAAACCCTTGAAATATGATTAAACTTTGGTAGATACAACTAAGATAACTGAATGTTTCGAAAAATTAAGAACTAACGACGAGTATAATCAAGGATTCAAAGAGAGATGCAAACTTACTCAAAATAGCAAAACTGTCACTATATGGATCCCATTAAAATACGTATTTGATTTCTTCAATGAATACAAAAAAGTCATAACAGGGTTCCAAGTCAAGTTTGAGTTTCAGAGAATTCATAGTCAGAACATGCTGTATACAGATGAGCAAAATAAGGATTACAAAGTTGTTGTGGAAGATTTATCACTTGGGCTTCCTTATGTTAGATTTAAGAATTTAACAGCTGCAAAATTTAATGAGTTAAAATTATCAGATAAGCCTGTTGAAATAAACTGGTACCAACATAGCATTGTAAAGTCGAATATTTTCTTAAAGAATTCAAGCGGGTCTTACTTCATAAATGCTACTTCAGACGAAGTATTGTCTTTGTACGTCATACCACAATACACTGAAAGATATGAAAATGCAAAACAGAACATGTTATTCGACAACTTAGATATGATGGAATGTTGGCTGATGGTTAATAATGTGAGAGTTCCAACTGTTAGCTACATGATGGATTTTGAGAAAGGTGATTACAATCGGCTATACACAGCTCTTTTGGAATCTGGGCTTAACACCATTACACCAGAAACAGGATGCTTGGTAAATTATTCCAATTTCGGTAAATTATATTCAATCATTTGCTTTAACCTGGCTCACCATGAAAATTATACAGACACGAATAACCTGACTATAGAATTCAACTGGAGATTGAGAAACAACACCACCTAGAATCATGTCTTCTATTTCATCTTACGAGAACGCAAGAAATGCTACTTAAACATAAAGAATCAAGATATTACCATGATCAAAACATTAAAGCTATAAATGGTACTGAATTTTAATTTTAATAGTCGAAAGACTATTGAAATTATTCATTTTAAAATAAAGAAATGACAGCTTACTATCCACTTTTTGAGGAGGAACTCAAAGAAGGGCCACCTGGTATTCCAGGAATAGGGTTTAAACTGACACATGATGGAAATTATGATATGGAAGAAAGGATATTAAGAAATGCTGGAGAACCTTTGGAAAATAATGATGCAACCACAAAATTTTACATAGACAGATGTAGGAAGAATTTAAAGTCATCCATTCGAGATTTGTCCAACAAAAGTTTAGTTCTTTCAGAAGATGATCAACAATAAGATGCAAATGGAAAAAGAATTATCAATCTTTTAAATCTAGTTGAGAGGACTGATTCTGCAACTAGGGAATATGTAGATACAGTGGTTGATCAGTTACAAAGCAAAAGTTTACTACACACACCTCAGGGAATTTTTGATGCGAAAGGCAAAACGATAAATAATGCGAAGGATCCGCAATCTGAGAAAAATGTTGTAAATAGACGATATTTTGAAAATAATGCCTTGACGCTCCATGGAGAAGCTTATATTGCTAAAAATAGATCAATCGCACATCTTGCGGATCCAAGCGCTAGTCACGACAGTGTCAACAAACAATATTTTGAAAATAATGCTTTGATTTTAAAAGATGATTGTTATGATGCTAACAATAAAGTAGAGTCAAATGCGAAAGAGACTGTAAAGGTAAACGATGTAGTTACTAAAAAATATCTTGATTATTACTGTATTTTATGGAATAAAATTAATAAAAACTATTATGCTCACAATCAAAGAATTTCAGGTGTGAAAAGACCTCAATATGATACAGATTGTGCTAATAAATATTATGTTGATACTAAGACATTCTGTGCCTCTACAGATAGAGGAATACAATTTATGGGTAATGGTTTCAAGACTTTCCCGTTCAATAGATTTACTTCAAAACTCTTAGACTCAAACATAAAATTACCACACGATATGTGTATATGAAAGTAACGATTTTCTTAGCATGTGATAACATGAATGAGAAACCAAAGATATGATTAAAAAAAGGTAAAGAGGTTCTTCTCGATAAGGAAACACATGTCAATGAAGAATCAATCATTTTATTTGTGTATGGGAAACAAAATGATGTTTTAACCTTATCAGTATTGACTGGAGGACAATGTAAGTTGAAGCCCTATTTACACATTGAAAAATTAGAATTTTTTTAACTCCATAAATAAATGGAGAAACTTAATTTTTTACGTATTAGAAGTATAATATAAGAAGTATCTATAAGGAATTGGACCAGGTATATCTTATTTCTGATATCGCAGTCCATACTGATAAAATTTTAATTCGCTTGGAGAATGGTTCCCTTATTCACATGTATACGGGCATATTAAATATGGAATAGGTAGAATCATTAAAAGAGAAACAAATAAAAGTTATAAGTGTGGATAAGTGCATAATTTTTTATGACCTACTCAATATTAAAAGCATTTAAAGAGAGAAAATTTTTTCTCATATAATAAACACAAAATGGAATTGTTAAATAAATTAAACGCACTCAGTTCACTAGAAGATGGAGCAAAGGCTTTCAAGAAAATGAGGGAACTCAACATCCACGAAAAATATCCGGTCACTGAAATTAAACAGATAACCACAAGATATGGAAATAGAATAGTTGTAGAATTGCCTAATTGTCTTGTATCGCTACCACAAAGATGTGATAATATGGCATCAAATTATTTAAAACTCAATGATTTGAAACCTCTTTTCTTTGTGTATTTGGGAAGTAAGGATGTCGGGAAGTCTCAATCAGCGCAAATGTTTCAATTCGAACAGTAATATTTGATTTTAATGGTTTTGAAAATCATTAAAATCTAAAGAAGTTTGTCCCACACTCCATTTTCCGAACATTTTTGTTCTTCTCATCATGCAATATTTGATGCATTTGAATAACATATTTTAAAATTAGGGAATAAATTTCTTGATATTTCTCAGTTTCTTCTTCTATACATAAGAATAACTTTTGACATACTCTTGCCAGACGAGTCATTCTACAGTTCACATTTCCGTGGAGAGCTATCATGTCACTGAATAGGTCGTAAATATTTTCCATTTCTATTTATTAATACTCACATTTCTTTAAATGAATGAAATGAGGATGCAGTTTGAAAGCGGCGACATTGAGTCGTGAGAGAAACGGGTTCTTCTTTTTTTCCTGTCTCGACTCTGAATGACGTAAGAGATTTTAATTTTAACTATCACTGGATGGCAGCACGAACTGGACTCAGAATCTAGTATAGAAAATTTTTCGTGTCTTTTACGTTTAATTTCTGAAGTGTTTTTGTCGATACTTTTCAATCAGATAAATTGCAGTCTTCGATATTTTAAAGATTTTTCAAACTCTGAGGGAGAAATGACTTGTTTAAAGCTATATTTCAGCGTCTTTTCGTCTTCGGTGACATGTATATATTACTTAGATGTTCTCTCTCTGTCGGGTACCCAGTAGCTCCTTGGCAAAGTCTAAGCTTAGCAACCGTAAGATCACGATTTCGATCCCCAGCCTCAGCTTGGTAGCAGTTTTCGTTAATAGTGTAATGCTATTTGCGTTAAGCTCACTCATGGATCGAACCACGGAGCGAAACATCAGTGGTGGGTTGAGACTTGTGGTCTCTATGTCCATTTAGATGTTGTGTTTGTATTGTCTTGTATTGTCTTAATGTCATATATATGTAATATATATATGCATGCCCTGCTTGTCAGGTCAGTGATGCTGGAACTCCGGTTCTAGAATTCGTAAACAGCTGTTGGAAATGGACTTCTGATATCACTGACCTGGCGGGCCGTTTTGCTATTTTTTTTAAGAAATGCCCTGTTGAATAATAATTCACCAAAGAGGGTGCGTTGAAATTTTTCAATCAATATTTTAAAATTATAGTGCTGTTCTTCGGGTAAAATAGAGGAAAAGTATATTTTTTAATAGTTCGTATTATTAAAAGATAATTGATTTTTTATAAGATAACATTCATATTTTCTATTTTGTATTCATAAAACAATATTTTTCTTCAGCTCTCATCAAGACTCTCAATTATTTTTTGAAACTTTTCTTCTAAATTTCCTAAGCGTTCATTGAATTCAACCCTTTCACTTGTTGAAAGTATCATTGATTGAAGCTTCTGAAATTCTGCTCGAAAGCTATAAATTAATGAGATGCGAGTGCATATCTTAATCAAATGTTCGGGTGTGCTTTTTCGCATTTCCATTTGTTTATTTATGTATATTTTTTTTTCTTTAAATGCAAGAAATACCTCACTAGTATTTCCATTTTAGAAGTTTTAAAATAAGAGGATGTGGTCTCTGGGAAAAAGGGAAGGCTTATCGAGGAGGGCGTTTCGGATGACTTTTCTAAAAGTAGATACAATTTCTATGGGGGTTGGAAGACTATTATTTTTAAAATTAATATAAGCAAATATTCCCCTCTACTTTTTAAAAGTGGGTGGAGTTTTAATGGAGTCATTCATTTTGAAAGGAGGTGATGCATCTGAGAAAAAGGGGATGCGCGCCGAAGGGAGGACCCTGCCGTCTTTGTGTAGAACCATTAATTTTTAAAAGCGAGTTTTGTTTTATAAAATTAGTTTAAGCCATTACTTTAAAAAAAGTTTTAATGGGCGATTTTTTTAAAAAGGGAATAGAAAAATTATGGCGTTTTCTTATACCATTAATTTCTGAAAGTGGTTTCGACTTTAGTGGCTAAAATGGGGCTCTAAAAGTGAGTGGGGTCTTTAAAAAGTGGGTAGAAATTTAATGGATGGTCTTCACACCATTGTTTTTAAAAGTGAGAGGAAATTCAATGGGTGGTTTGAGAACCATTGTTTTTAAAAGTGGGTGGAAATTCAATGGGTGGTTTGAGAGCCATTGTTTTTAAAAGTGGGTGGAAATTCAATGGGGCGGGATTATGGTCTAAACGTCACTGCGCCAGCTCTGTCAAATGCACAAATACGGAAATCGTAACATTAATTTTTAAGCGAATAACTCAAGATGTCTGATATATTGCATAGAAAAATCAAAACCAAATAGAAACTGCTTTAAGAAAATTAAAATAAGTAAGAAATTGACATCAAAATTTCTTTATTTTAATTCTCGATTGGAAAATTTTAATATCTTTAAAAATTGACATTTATTTCAAATAAACCGTTTTTTTTTATCAAGATACGGTAGCAATCTATAGACTGAGTTATGAGGATGTATCAAATATAAAAAAATCAAGATTGTTAATTGTTATAGGAATGAAATCAATCTTAGTAGTGGACACTAATACTGAAGCGCATTCATTTTTCTTTGAAGAAAGGTTAATTTATAAAACAATTATCTTCCAATACCAGCTTTCATCAATCTTAGTAGTGGACACTAATACTGAAGCGCATTCATTTTTCTTTGAAGAAAGGTTAATTTATAAAACAATTATCTTCCAATACCAGCTTTCATATCAATATATCAAAACAGGAGTTCGAAGTTGACAGTCCACATTCAAGTTTCGGCAACATTATAGATCGTTTTCTTGACCGAATCCTCTAGTCGTTCCATTTGAACAACCAGTTCCTTTCTGTTTTCCATGTTTAGAAAAAGCTTCTTGAAATAATTAAGAATACATTATAATTAATAATTCATATTTTTTTTTCAAAATACTACACTAAACTTCAGTCATCGATTGTACTTTGCCATTAATGGCTATAGATTTGAATATCTTTCAATCATTAGTGTTGAAAATGTGTTATGTATTTCTAATTATTTTAATATTGTGCATGGAACAGAAAAACAGTTTGGATGAGTGTGTGTGTTTCATGTAGGTACCATTTATTAGTCAATACTTTATACTTCCTAACATTTTGTATGCGGTCCACAGTATACAAAATACATAGTTCTATCTTCATAGAATGCTTATACAACCAGACAGTTTCAATGTATCAAGACAACCGTTATTTTCTACTGCAATCAATTTCTTACTCGTGTAACTTGATTGAATCTTACAAGGTTTCAATATTAAGAAAGATAATTCAAAATCTCTAGGATAAATTCAAAAACTTGAAAAAAAAAAGGTTTTTCCGAAATATTTGTTACACAATAAACAGGACGAGAGAAATGATTTCGAGTATTGTGTAGTAAATAAAGAGTATGAAATCTTAGAAGCGATTATCCATGGACATGGAAGATGCGACATGGAAGCAGCATTCAGGCATTTGATTCAAAGCATTGTATACTGATTGAACATCTAATATTTTCATTTTTTATCGCAAGAAATTAAATGTAGAGGGTCATTCGTGAGAACAGCAGTTAATATTAATTATTACGTTTTAGAACAAAAATTTGTTAGTTCGCTGATCACAGAACTGTTGCTCCTTATAAGAAGACTCAAACAATAAAATAAATTATTCCAATTCCATTTCAAATATTTAGGCGTAGAGAGCTTTCTATCTATTTCAAAAAGTGAAATTACTTACATGATCATGGTCATATTGATTTGGTTGAATCATGTTTTGAATGAGGAGCTAATTAGACCACTGATATCTTATGATTAAAGTAAATTTTGAAACATAAAACATTCCCGTCCGATATTAGAGTCAGACGAACAAACAGTTGAACCGAAGGTGCTAACTATTTGGCTGCTAGCTTAGCACTCATTTGAATGAATTCCGTTTAAGCCGCAATCCGGGTGTCTTAAGCCATGCAAAGACTATAAAATTGGAAGAGAGTGACTTAGGTGGTTTGCTTTGTTTGTCGCTCAACGGTCATCATTTGCACACGACGGATAATTAAAACGTGACTTACGGCTTGAACTGGATTCTGAACCACTACAAACACTCGTGCACAGGGTGGGATTCGAACAAAGGAACTGCTGAATCGAAGGCAAGAGTGCTAATCATTAGACAACCATCTTGGCTGTGATTTAAGTGGAAGAGTAGATCATAAAGTTTACGAAAATAAATACATAGATGGTGGTTCCAAATAGAATCCAAGTTATGCAGATGAATTCGAAATTTTTTAAAATTATCTTTATTTGGTGTGTTGAGCATGGAAATCATTCATTATAAAAAAAAAGATCTTTATGATTCACACAGGTAATCTTATTAAACTGCTGGGCAATTGCTAAGGACGGATAACACTATCATCCATAGCAACCACAATATGAAAAGAAGCAAAATGTGGAAAATTAGAATAAATGCGGGATATAGTAAGAAGAAGCATGCGTATGCAAATTTTTTTCCATGTCTGTTCATCACATGATCGCGTTCATAAGAGCTTTAAAAGTTTTGACGCGTGTGGACAGTTGTTTCAAGTCAAAGTTTTACAGGAACGATTTAATAGAAGAACTTGAAATTTTTGGCATGTCTTCCCAACATCAATTAGATGATTTTATGTGTGGCCGAATTATTGGAAAGATCAAAGAAGGACGAAAAGTAACAAATGTTGCCAAGGAGTTCGACATCGCTCACAAAGTTGTTTTACGGCTGTGGAAGTCATTTAAAACTACTGAAATTCTAGTAGGCGGCACTGGAGAGGTCGTGTTAGAAGTACGACGCCTGGGCAAGACATGATATGTCGTCCTATCAGCAAAAAGGAACAGGCACACCACAGCTCAGCAGGTGACAAATCCGCTTCTTGCTGCCTCAGGAAAACAGATCTTCCAAAAAACTGTTGCCAGACGTTTGAGGGGAGGATGACTATACGCCCGCAGACCTATTGTGTGTGTCCATTGACCAGACAGCACGGTACTGCCCGTTTGCAATGGTGACGTGAGCATCGCAATTGGACTGAACAGGACTGAGCATGCGTACTATTCTCAGATGTGAGTAGGTTCAGTCAATCATCGGATAGTAAACGCCAACTGATCGGGCGTGAGAGTGGTACTACTTATCGTCCAGAAAATACCCAGAAAAGTAGCCGATATCCGACATGCAGTGTCATGGTGTGGGCCGGCATCATGATCAATGGCCGCACGCCCCTACATGTGGTTGAGAATGGGACTGTGACTGGCCAACGATACATTAATGAAGTTCTACTTCCTCATGTTCGTCTTTTCCATAATGCTGCCGGTGATAAATTTGTTTTTATGGACGACAACGCAACATGTTATCGAACACTCGCTGTTCAGGATTGTCTAGACAGTGAGGGTATTCAACGCCTCGTATGGCCATCACCTTCTCCAGATCTAAACCTCATTAAAATGTGTGGGATGCTTTGGGGAGGCAAGTTGTTGCTGGTCGAAACTATCCTCCGACAAACAAGAACACCCTCGTCCGTGCACTCACAGAGGAATGGGATAAATTACCTAAACAGCTGCTGGATAATGTTGTGCAAAG
Organism: Latrodectus elegans; assembly: GCA_030067965.1. NCBI lineage: Eukaryota > Metazoa > Arthropoda > Arachnida > Araneae > Theridiidae > Latrodectus > Latrodectus elegans. Next base: position 375,100 of record CM057811.1, read on the forward strand.
TAAGATGTGACGTGTGCAATGTTGCATCACACTCCACGGTGGACATATACCGTACTGATATCTTTCTTCAAGGTGCCTGCTGACTTTTAGATGCATTGCTCCATTTTTCTGCACGCAGCATCAAATGAGCATTTTTTTATTTCAGATGTTTCACAGCTTTTGTGTACTTTCCAGAACAATAAATATTCTTTCTTCCAATCAATATATATATTGAATAGTGTGGCAATTATATTTTATCCTACTAGGCCTCATGTCTCTCTTAATGTAATGCTACATTGCAATTTGGGATCCATCCTTAGCAATTGTCCAGCAGTGTAGTTTTTCAAATGCTGGAACGTAATTAAAAATAATTAATATTTAATGTGTCGCTCTAGAAACTTATTAATTGACGAAGTGAGAATAATAAGAGATGATTCATGTATAGAAGACAAAAATTTACTTGTGTTAAGAAACTGATTGTTTTGAATTTTTTTTTGTTAGATATAAATTTATCCCTTGCGCTTAAAGTTTTTGAAAAATTAAAAATGATTGATTAAATTATTTAAACAATACGAAAATTTCTGCTGAGATCGAATACTATGAACATTCCAATGACATTAGAATTTACTGATTGAATGAAGAAAAAGGAAACTTAGAATCTTGTACAGATAAAAAATTAATGTTTAAAGACTGTAAAATAGAACACAGTTCACATGAAGTTTGTTTTAATAAATAAGTAGTTTGTTTTCTTCATCCAATCATGAATTTTGACAGTCAAAAAAACAAGATATTGTTGTGTATTTCCAGCTACCCATTTCGGCTTCTCGAAATCCCAAAACACAGATAACAATTTCACAGTGGGTAGAAAAAGTTTATATGCACCGATATCCCCACTGAATTTTTCTGGAAAACGAAGAAAAAGTTATAAATAACGAGGCGAAAGAACGCCTGGCAGTGTTTTACATGGCTGCTTGTCTAATAAAAAAGCAAAAATCCATGAATGCCATTTCACTTCAAGGACAGACTTATTATGTAAAAATAAAAAAATAAAAATATTCAGTTTATATAAAAACTGAATCCTATCAATGAATTTACATTATCATTTTCCATGGGTCCATGGATTAGGGGCCACAAGTCCATGAAGGCCCTTTCCTTCCTTTTTTTGTAAAATTATAATTTTACAAAAAAAGAAAAAAAAGAACGATTTAACTGGAAAGGTTGATCAAATCTTGGATTATATGAATTTGCTGATTTGCATCATGTCCATTGAATGGGGAAAACAAATTACTGCAAGGAAAGAAAGCTCTTAAGTATCTACCAGAGGTATTGCAAAATTAAGTTTTTTGACAACTGTTGGAAATTTTTTCTTATCATGATGGTCTCAATTGCGTAACAAGATTTCTGATAATTCACATCCGGTATGCTCGTACATGAGCCATTTGCTCTATTTCTATCTGTTTACTTGTACATAAGGTGATTGCTGCATTGCGCATATCAACTGGTAGTGAAACTGTCAAGAACGGGAATCGCTCCCTCAGACATCACATTTATAAACTCGTATGACAAATCTCGTATAATTTTCAGGTTCGATCATGATCACACAAGTGGAAGATCTGAAATAAGCAAACAGGGTGGTGAATGACGAATCTATCTCGTGCCGTTCAATGTCGGACACTGGATAAGATAAGATTATCGCAATATTTTAAGTTATGGTCGGGATGTGAACTTCGTAACTTGTGGAAAGAAGTATCTCCGCACAGTTACCTAATGGGATGGAGGTTTGTTTGGGGTTATAAAAGACAGCTCGAATGATCACATTTTCAATTGAACTGAATATGTCACAGATGCGAAAAGTTTGATATCAATTATATCCTCTATTTAAATGGGATCATGATGAAAAAACCGGAACAGTTCCCAAGAAAATCGAGTAATATATATGTACGAACGAAAGAAAATGCCCATAATTGAGACGAATGATAATTACCGGAAGAAATGAAGGACGAACTCATCGCTGATGAATTCAATATCATCCAGTGAAAAAGCTTGAAAGATTTCTTTAAAATATTTTAAAAAGAAATTCAAAATAATGATGGATGAGACCTAATAATAGGAACTACGAATCTTTGGACATGGATTTATTTATAAATTTGGGAATATTCGAAACCGGAACCAATTCTTGAAGGGATACCAAGCATCAAAATACCAGAGAGCCTGAAACAGTATATTCTCCTATTTATTAAATAACTCTTTTCAGAAGGTTTTGCCATTTTGAAGACAAATAATGTGGGAAAAGGCAAGAGGAAAGCATTTTATAAGAATGAAAATAACATTTTTAAGGTAAAATGACAGAATTTTTATTTAGAGAAGATAGCATTTTTTTACGACAAATAAGCAACCATCCTTACATAGTATACTTATCTGTAATGCAATTTTTTTTATTATATGTAGCTATACCAATTAATGGTATTCAGTTTTTTCCGACAATCATGAGATCTTTATCTACACGGATACGAGAATTTGCAAAATTATGTCAAAAGAAGAAACGGTCGCTGATAACATCCTCACGCCTGACAAATTCAATTTCAGGAGAACTTTTTCCATTGATAGAGTATGCCGTATGAGGATGATCTCAAATTGAGCAGTACCATTTGCCGTCTATTAGTTGCAAGTAGCCTGCGCTCATGGCGTCCTTTAAGAAGACTGCCACTGACATCACAGTATAGATGCCAACCTCTGGAATTTTGCCGGATTAAAGTGATGTGGACGACGGAGTGCCATAGAATCGTCTTCTCACATGAGTCACGCTTCTATTACTTCAGTGATAATACCTGCGTATGAGTGTGGGATCAACGTAGAGACAGATACATTCCTGAAACAATTGTGGAACGCCCTATAATGCGACAACGTGGCATCATGATTTGGGGTGCCATTGCGTATGATTACAGGTCACCTCTATTTCACATTCATAGCTGTATGACAGACCAATGCTACATGGATGTACTGAAGCCGGTGATACTCACCTATTTTTAGGGGATGCCAATACCTTCATCAGCAGGGTAACTACCGACCGCACATTGCTCACATCAGCCAACATGCCCTACAAGGTGTACAGCTGATTTCCGGGCCATTGTGATCGCCAGATATCTCACCAATTGAATGCGTTTGGAATATGACGGGCACCATGAGCACACCTTACCATTACCTCCTTTAGAAGACGCACTTTGGCAAATGGTTTACAGGGAATGTTAAGCCATTCCTTAGGACGCCATTCTTCTTCCATCGAATCTGTGCCTAAATGTGTTTTCTCGTGGATCGCCTTCAGCAGTGGTCCTACAACCTACTGATCCGACCTGTTCTCGCTCTGTATTATGCATATCATTTCGAAATACAGAACAATTATTAATCGTTTGTGTTTCTTTCTCTCTCTCTCAGTTTGCAGAGTTTCGTGACTTTCTGATAATTTCTTCTTGGTGATATATTTTCAAAGTCAGACAGTGTATTTAGGATACAGAAACAAAAGCTCGCATTTAATACCCGAAATGAAACATTCGTAAATATGCATTGTAGATATTGTTATAAGTGCGATGAACTATCATTTCGGAAAAAAAACTGCCCTGATGAATTTTAACAATTAAGAATCGAATTTCAAAAAAATATTTTTAAGAGGTGAATCAAAATTAAAATATAAAAAACACTCGAAGGTTAATAATAAAATTCTAAGATAACGTTCTTTCAGATTTTTGATGAAGTGGAAAATTTACATTGGTTGCAAAAAATGCTTTAAAGGCATTAATCAGATCATCGAAGGTTTACTACAACAATTATTGGAAAGAATAAGTTTCATTGATTGACTAAATGCTTTTCTCTCTAATTTCCTGGTAATAAAATATAGATGGCACATAAACTTCAAAACATAAATTTATTTCTTGGCTATATACAAGTCACAACACCATACCATTATAATCCAAGAACAAATTACTTATATTTGGACTTAATCATTAAGAAGGTGTGCGAACTGTACATATAGCTCAATGTGAGGAAGAAAACATTAGAAAATATTAAATTAAATTTAATTTATTTCGTGAAAACATCCAAGGTTACATGAAATACTTATGATTTTGGACAACCAAAAGCTGAGATGTCCAACAATGAGGGAAAAAGAGGACAAAATTCAAAACTCAAAAATTTGCAAAAGATTGAACAAGTTTGTATTCGTATGAATACAGATCAGGTGGCCACATCTGTCACTTATGTATTTTCTTTTGGCTTTGAAAAAGCTTAACCCTTTCCAAAATTGCCAATCGATGTTGGAATGGGTAAAGCTTGATGAGCGAAATTATGTTTATAACATCGGGTGAAGTACAGACCTTTACCAATTTTTAAATTAAATTCTTATTTATTTATTACTGATGCAACATTTTCACCGTTAACTACTGCAAGAACAGAATCACAATTCTATTCCATACTTCTGACTAAAATTTCAGTTTCTTCAATTTTTGCTCTAATTAAATTATTTGATTTACTTTCGATTTCTGTTTCATATAATGCTTTTTTAATTTAACTGTATTTTCTCTTTTATCTATTTGCATTTCATAAAAATCGTCGGCATTTGAGTATCCAAATTTTAGATTAACCCCAATACACGTAAAAACAATGTATGATAAATCCAACTATGTTTTACTTTAAATTAAATAGCATGGTTGGTAATAATCTTCGACAGTTAATAAAGGAATTAATTTTCCACTTACATCCTCAACACGAATATTTACTAATGCTTTTTCAAAAGCCTTAGTTACAGAATTAGTTTGATTTCCAAAACTGAATAAATTATTGCTATCTGAGGTCATATTCAGATTCATTTTTATTGAAATACTTTCTTTTAAAAGCAACAGCTACTACCTGTATCAGTTAATGCAATCACTTTATTTCCATAAGCATAAGCACCTTTTAAATAATTTTTAGGCGCTAACGACGTAATTGAATCCGAATTGTTTTGACTGACAGTAAAAATTTTTCCCCTCGACCATTTGATCGGTTTCAAATTAACATATTCGCTGAGAATGACCTTGTTTTTACATTTCTTACAGTAAGCATAAGTCTTCAACGCGGTGAATTCGTGAGATATACGACCATAATCATTACAATTAAATTCCCCTTTTTCATTTCGAATATCCGAGCTAACTTTTTTCGGTTAATACATTTATTTTCCTTTAACGGATTTAACTTAAAACATTGCTTACCAATTTTATTTCATTTTATTGACATAGTAACTTTACTTTACCTAGCTTTTTAATTTAATTTTTTATTTTGAATTGTTTAAAAAAATCCAGTTGGATGTAAAATTATTTCGTTAGTAAATACTAATTTTGTTTATATTAGTATTTAAATTATATAAACTATTTCAATATTTTTTTATCATTTATAAAATGGTATGTTCTATCTCATTAGTATACTAGAGTGTCCAAAAATGTCAAACATTATTTACTATCATTTCAAAGAAATAAAAATTGTAACAAAATATTTATTTCTTTATTTTAAAATGTTCAGAATTAAAATATTTGTAAAGCATAAATTTTATGTTAGGAAACCATTAGTAGATTTTGAACACTAAAAATTTATGGACAAACTCGCTTTATTTTCTTTCGCAATTTTTTTGATCAAGACAAATACATATAAGCAAAATATAATGTATGATTTATTAATGATTGTACAAATTGATTTTGTTTTCTTTTTCAAATGCTTTCCAACATAAATTGTTTGAATAGAAAAGTAAAATCAAATGCTGCGAATATGTATTGAAAGTGAAACTTTTAATTATTTTTCTAATATTTATCAAACGATATTTTTTCCAAATATTTTTCCATCTCCAAAACATTTATGTTTTGGAGATATAAAATAAATAAAACAAGCCGTTGAAAAAATAGAATAATAACGTTAGTTCATGGGAAATTTATCAATTTCTGTTTCACTTCAGAACCAAATACATTAAATTATATTCATCCAAGCGTTATCTATTAGTTTTAATTTTGAATTTATATATCAAAAAGCAAGTCAAGCCTCTGACATTGATTTATAACTTTTGCAAACTAGTTGATACACAAATTGCAAAGTTGGAGACATTGTTTTTTTAGAGGCATGACTAAACTATTTTCTTTAATTATATCAAAATATTAAATTATATTCTTTCATTAAAATTAAGGCAGAGTACTTTACGTATAAGAAATGGAAAATTATATTATCATTATTCTTATTATATGTTACGTAATTTTGTTAAGTTACGTATCCCACTGAGTAAGTAAAAAATATCTCAGTACTTTAATATTCTGTAGAAGTTTAATCTATGGATTGATTTCTCATTTAAAAGATAATACATTTTTTCATGTTGCGCATTTTAAAGGAGCTTTTAAGCAATTATGTATCGATATAATATCCACTTTCGACAGGACTATTTGTTTAAAACTATCTCATGACTGGAGAATTCGACAAAACAAATGAGATTTATTAGAGAGTTTTCAAAATATCAATGAGAAAATCAAAGAATTGTTATTGACCTTAGCTAAAGAAATCAAATGATGCGAGCATTTGAAATCCTCTATTTTTAAAGCAACGACAAATTGAGAACTTGTATTATATTTTATTTACTTTATAAATGTGAAACATTAGCGCTTAAGGTATCAATTCACAGGCCCTTAAATACTACTCGACAACGTACTGCTACTGAGAAAGTACGTTACCACATTAATCAAATGTTCAAAAAATTATAGGAGGATAACTGGAATCACACATTTTGGAAACTACCAATGTCCTTCTATAGAGATGGTCCTACAAGCAGTCTTGTTTAGTCAATTTTCTAGCCCTCCATTATATTAGGCTGGGGAAAAAGAAACTCAATAGTGACCGATAACCTGTAAAATATCTATCAAGCAATTTCAGATTTATGCTGGTTGGAAAAATAATGGTTCGGACTTTAAGAAAAACCTTGTGTTTAATCTCTCTCTCTCTCTCTCTCTCTCTCTCTCTCTCTCTATATATATATATATATATATATATATATATATATATAGAGAGAGAGAGAGAGAGAGAGATTGTATATATATATATATATATATATATATATAGAGAGAGAGAGATTGTAGTTTCGTATATATATATATATATATATATATATATATATATATACGAAACTACAATTTGGGATAATATAAGATAAGATTATTATACAGATAATATAAGAGTTTTCTTAGAAATTCAAATAGTTTTGAAATTGTTTTCTTCGTAGAAATTCATAAAGTGCTTTTAGTGTGAAATGGGTGAAATATTTAACTAATTTCCAGTGTTTTACTCAGAATAAATAATTTATGCATGAAATTTCGTAAAATCATTTCTCCGTTTTTTGTAGTTTTGTAGCAAATTAAAATGATATATAAAAAATTAAAATGTAAGTTAATTTTAATTCGTTTTATAACGATAAATACTAAGTTTGTGTACACACAGAGAGAGATCCTAAAAAATTCTGTGTGACGATGAACTCATAATGTATTTTCTATGTAATTAAAATAAATTGCTAAATTTTGTATCAATTACTACATATCTTTTAGGATGTTATTTAATTCGGTTATTTATATAGTAAAAATATAAGGATTTTACAATGAATTATATATTTCAATAGATTATGTATACTCTTGTGTTTCTGAAATCTTACAAATTTCATAAGTACAATTACATAAATACTTTAAAATATTAAAAAATTGAGTTTTTACAAGTTATAAAAATTTATAAAGAAATCATTTTACTGGTTAAAATGTTATGCATACCCTAATCTTCTACAAAAGATTCATCTTGAATAAAAATTACATCTCAGCATTTTGTATAACTTTGAAAAATCAAGAAGTGTGAAAAATAAAATTTTGAATGAAAAAAGTCCATGCACAATATCATATGTTTCTACAAAAATTTAAATGTTTATTCTATATAAAATTTTCATATTTTCATTATAAAAATGTGTTCAGTCCTGAATTTAATGTGCATGTTTTTAAGTATTTTGTTTAGAACGAAAAATTTAATAAAATAGTATTTTTATGTTTAAAATGATAGCTTGTAAAAAGTGTCTTTTCGCAAAACCTTCGAAAATTTTCATTTAAAACAAAATTATTCATTTGCAAAAAATTTGAAAGCATTGCTATATAGGATGGGATTTTAAACTGTCATATGCATTAATTGAAAAAAGTATGTTGGGTTTGATTGAATCACAAAAAAGAGTAATTTTAAATTCAGTATTATGTAATATTCAATACACATTTAGTTAAGTATTCCGATATTAGGAACGCTAAGCAAGTTTGCACTTTCATTGGTGACGATTCCAACTCCTTTATCAACATACTTCCTCCATAATGTGATCATTTCCAAACGAATATAAGAATATTTCGAAAATAACTTTTTCTTCATACCAAAAGAGACCTAGTGCCAAGTTCAAAGCTAAAGCACTCATTAGACAATTTTGTTTTTACCTCAAATCAAGGTGTTCAATACCTTAGATTTTGTATATAACCAACTGATGGAGGAGAGGTGAGTGTCCCTGATTTCGAAGCAGAAGGTCACGGGTTCGAATCCTGGTTCGGCAACAGATGTTCTTCTTTCTTTATTATTTCACTTTTAGAGGGAAAATGACACTCCCAATGGGTGTCCTCACAAAAGGAGTTGCTATCATTACACCCATTATAGAGCTTGATAGGGCAAAGACCTAAGATAATTTGGCATTAGAAAAAAAAAATAATAATATGCGCATAGACTTATTCAGTCAGTCATGAGATCTTAACGAAAACATAAATGCACACTTTTTTATAATGAAAAGTGCCACGTTATTTAACACGCTCAGTTTGATTAAGGAACTAGGCGTAGTTCCTTAATCATATTAACATGTAAAAATACTTTTGCTGCAACAATCGAATTTTTGTACATTTCACTTGCTTATTGTTTGTTTTATTTTTAGCATCATCACAATCCAGAGCTATAGTCAACAATATTTCTTTGCTTAACTTATTCATGTTAAGGACGTCATAATATATTTTTTTAAAAAGAATATTTCTGATATATTGAAATGAAATAAAATATATAATAAAAAACAATTTAATGATAAAAATTAACATGAAATTAGTATATAAATGAGAGAATTAGTATATAAATGATGTGAAAAAGTCTTAAATATAGTATAACTGATTAAAATCTATCAATAAAGGGAAAAAATTAAACAATATATGTTATGAAAAAATTGAAAAAAATATTAAGGACTTATTATGTGCTTTCTTTAAAAAAAAATTACATGTTAAAATTAATCTTTCTTGAATTTTGAGATACGTTTTCAGAAGAAAATTGAAATGATGTAAGCTAAGTAATTTATTCTGTACATAAAACACATTATATATAAATATATATTATACACTTCCAACGGCGGTCACTTGGGTGATGAGCCCTATGCCACAAGGCCTGAAACTGCTACTCATTTGTCGTTACCCAGTGGGCACCTGTGCACCAAGTCACGGAGGCGAGTAGCGTTGCCCACGTCGTACCGCTCACAAACCTGCTTATAGAGCTGGCCACATTTATACACCATCACAGAAGAAAGGACAGAAAAACAGAGAAAGAATGTAACATCTGTGTCTGAACACGGGACCCACAGCTCGGAAGTCAGGAATGCTAAACAATCGGTTGGCATAAGTAGTATATGGGGAGGGGGGGGGCTTGAGGACACTCTAATAATACAATATTTTTTGCAAAACAAGAACTATTTTGCAAGTTTTATAGCTGTTTTTCGATAAAAATTTGCTAAAATAGAGCATTTTTCATTTTTAAAATTTAAACAAAAAAGTGTGTTTTTCACTAAAAAGTGACGTTTTTTTCACTAAAATATACATTATTTTTAGTGTTAAGCTGTTTTTGATGAAAAACAGAGCTATTCTTCACTTTCAAAATTTAAAAAAAAAAATTGATCTTCCATTGTAAAAATGATCACTAAAAAATGCATTATTTTGATGTTTTTAAGCTGTCTTTTTTTGATAAAAATTGAGTTTTTTAAGCTGTTTTATTATAAAAATTTGTGTTTTTTAGAATATTTTAAAGTATTTTTTTTATTATAAGAAATGCAAGGTTTTTGTAAGTTTTAGAAAATATAAGATAAAAGCCATTGTATGTGTTTTTTTTTTTTAAAGAATATCCATTTTTTCTATATGAAAGAAAGGTTTTAATTTATTTGATTGTCCATCACTACCAATTGATAATTTAACACGATCGTTTCTTTTACCATATACAAAACATGTAACAGATTCGGTATCAGTTGTTAAAGGTCTAGTAAATATAAATTCTTCTCCAATTTGTAATTGTACTAAAAAATTATGTGTACGATTTTCAGATTTCAAAAAAATTGAAATTTTCATATGCATATTAGTTACTAACTTTAAATCAGGTTCTAGTAGTTTAGAGCTCATTAAATTGAATTCTACAGGTCTAAAACCTCCTGTATAATATGTTGCATATTTCTCTTTAATAGTAGCATAGAAATTTTGAGAATCGACATATTCCTTTGTTGCGGCATCTTTATTTATAGCAGGATTTGCAACGTTTGAAAGTCTTACATTTCCAAAATTATATACACCATTTTTAATTAAAGAAGGTACATATAATCCCTCATTATCTCTTATTAATATATTATCACTCTTTTTATTATTGATGAGTGTTTTTCTGTCGACATAATATTTATTACATCGTATTTATCAGTAGGAGTTGGAATATTAATTATTTTCTTGCTATTAGCATCAAAAGCATTTTGTTTCAAAACTAAAGCAATGTTTTCAAAGTAACGTTTATTAACAGCATTTTTATCATTTACAGGATCTTTTATATTGCTAATTATTTTATCTTTAGCATCAAATCTACCTTGAGCTGAATGTATTAAACTTTTCTGTTCTAATTCTTTTACGATTTTATTCACATAATTGATATTAGCGGTATCATGTAAATCTTTTGGATCTGATACATTTGAAATTCTTTTATGTTTTGAGTTATAGTTATCATTTTGTGAATGAATAGGAGAAGCATCTGATAAATTTCTAACATCATTTTTAAAGTGTTTATGAATTCTATCCACATAAGATTTTGTAGCTGAATCATTCAATAATTTTGGTTCATTTACATGTCTTAAATTCTTTTTTTCTGTATCGTAATTTCCATCGTTTGTTTATTTAAATACTACACCTGGGGGTCCTTCTTTTATTTCATCATCAAACAAAGGATAAAAAGCTGTCATTTATTAATTAAAAAACTCATTATGCTTTCAAAGTTTTTATCATAATTACTTCTTCAGATTTCAAATTCAACGAGCATTTGTTTCTTTCTTTCAAAATGAAGAAGAAAAAGTAATTTTTGGTAGTATTATTTTTTAACCTCCAATTGAATTCGATCATTAAATTATTCAGGTTTGTGTAATTTTCATGGTTCTCTAGATTGAAACAAATTATAGGATATTTACTGAAATCTGAATAATCTATCAGGCAACCTGTTTCTGCATTTATATTGTTTATTAGTGCTTCTAAAAGAGCTGCATATATTCGATTATAATGTTTTTTATTGAAAACCATGAAATAACTTACTGTTAGAACTTTTATGTTATTAATCATTAACCAACATTTTGTCATATCCAAGTTATCAAACATCATGTTGTTTTTGTTCATATTTTTATTTTTTTCATCATATTTGAGGAATGACGTATAAACTTAAAACTTCATCAGATGTTGCAGGAATATTGTAAGATCCACTAGCATTTTTATTAAATAAATTTGATTAAATAATATTATAATGATCCCAATTTATTTCTATTGGAGTATTAGATAATTTTAATAGATTGAATTTTACAACTGCTGAATTTTTAAATCTAACATGGTAAGCAGAGAGATAGGTCTTCAACAACTGTTTTGAAATCAGGATTTTGAATATCTGTGTATAACATATTTTTACTATCATTTCTTTGAATTTCTATTTTAATTTGAAATCCTGTAAGTACTTTTCTATATTCTCTGAAAAAAATCAAATATTTATTTTAATGGTATCCATATTCTTACAGTTTGACTACCTTTAGTGAATTTCCATCTTTTTACAAATCCATCATTATACTTTTCATGAATTTTGAAGTTATTATAAAAATCAGTAATTTTAGTTGCATCAACGAAAGTTCTATTATATTTGAAATTATCTCTGTCAGCATATTCAGAAATATCCATATAGGAAAACATATTAGTAGCCTCCGATGTTGAATAATCAGGTGTGAAATTTATCAATTCTAAAACTTGTTTCATGATTGCTTTATAGTTAATAGTAGATTCAATTTCAGTATTTCCTATTGTTAATCTGCTCGAATTAATTAAACCTCCACTATTTACAAAAGTAATATTTTCATTAGTTATATTGCTTCCATCACCTTTTACAATTTTAATTTCTTGTTGCAGATAACCTTCAGAATATAATATATTAGCATTTGTATCATTTATAAGGAAATTATATGTAGCATTTTTATATGGTATGTTTTTATCTCTATTCTCATGTTTAAATTCTCTATATTCAAAGCTTTCAATTTCGTTATTATAATAATAACTGGTATCACTCAAATCATAAATTTTGTTCATTCATTTAGGATAAAAAATTTTCAACCCTTCAGCATGTTTTTCTTTTTTGATAAAATCTCATTTAATTTTTCTAATATGAAGTCTTTAGATTTTTCTTCTCTAATAAGTTTAGCTTTTTCTATTAAATCAGAAAAGAAACATCTTCCTTCTATTTTCCTACTCTTTCTGTGCAATCTGTGTTTATTCATTTATTTAGCTATAAATCTATACTGTACTTCTTGTCTATTTAAATCAATTAGTTCACCTAGATGATTTGTAATTTTCATTCTAATTCTATGTATGGAATCAGATTTAACTTGGAAAATATAGGTTTCTCAAATTCTTTAGAATATAAACTTCCAGGAGGATTTGTAGTCGTAAATGAGTAAATCACATCAGATTGAAAGTGATTTATATATGCACCATTTATTATATCACAATGAATATAAATATTATCATTTTCATTAACTATATCTGCTATATATTTACCTTCTTTTTCTGCATCTTCATATACTTTTGCTTCAAATCCTAAAATTTTGTACAATTCACTTTTGGATAAATCAATTTTATAATGATCTTTCAATTTAATTGCAAATCTTTGTCTTTCTTCTATAATTCCAAATAATATTGGAGGATCATGTCCAAAGTATTTAACCATGTAACGATTCAAACCGTTTATACTGTAATGACCATTTGGAATAGTGAAATCTATCCATTTCTTACCATCAAAATATGAACATTTATTATTTTTGTCAGTAATATTATTCCAAGAAATGTACATAGAAAATGACTGAAGAGCTATTTCCTTAAAATGAAAAGGTTTAGAATATTCAATTGTAAAATCTTCTGATTTACTAACATTTTTAGAATCTAAAATGACGTACTTCATTTATTTATAAGCAACAGTTTTTTCATTGGAAATACTAGGTTCTTGAGTAAATGAATATAATATATCAATAGGGGATTTACCTTTATTTCTTTCAGTTATATATTTCATACAATATAAACCACATTTTACAGATGAAGGTTGTTGTAAAAAACTAGAATTATATCTAAATTAATAATTCCGTTCTCAAATTTTCTTATAATTTTAAGTAGCATATCTATAGTAAATATACCTCTAAATTCTTTTTCATATTGTCTTCTATTATTTTGTTGGATATTCCGAGGGAAGATAAACCCCCTTTCCACAACGTTTTTTTTTTTAATCTCAGATCCTGAAATTTTATCTAATATTTTTTTAGTACCCGCTGCACCACTAGCAGCTCCAATGCCTAAAGATGTCATAATATGAATCAGGAATGGTAAAAATCCTCCAGTTTTTTGTAACTGAGTTTTACTAATTGTAATTCTTTTACCTTTTGCAATTTGATTGATTTGTGTATTGGTAAGATGTAAATCTTAATTAAGAGTTTTACTTTTATCTATTTGCAAGGAAACTTCTTCTCCTTTTTCATATCTAGATTTTAATTTTGAATTTGATATTTGATTTTTTTTTTATCACTCAAATAAACTTTTTTTGTTACATACATTTATTTAAAGTAAAAATTTTTTTTCTAATATTCTTTTACATAATCATTTGTTAATGTTCCTTCTTTTAAAAGCTTATCTAGAATAATAGTTATTTGATTATATAATTTTTTAGATTTAGAGACTTTGCATATTTTATTTCTTAATTCATCAAATTTGTTTATACCACTGCCTATATATTCATTTCCTGCTTTAAGAGTATTCAGTGCTTTTATATACATTTTTAAACCATTCATGTTAGAATCGGCTTCATTTATTTTATATTGTATATTTCGTTTTTCCTTCTCACTTGTTTCATAATTTCTGTTTTTAGTTAAATTTCCTTTAAATCTTTTATAATCATCTCGTTTAGATTTTGTTATACTAATTATTTCATCTAACTCTTCATCTGTTTTATTTAATAGCTCAAAAGGCAATTCTAATCCTTCATTTTTAAGTAAATCCAAATCTAAATCTTTATAAAAATACAATCTTATTATTCCTTCAATTTTATCCATTGAATTTCGAGCATCTGAAGAATAGTCTAATTCCAATGTTTAGATGATTCATGTTGAGTTGAAAAAGACATATTATCTGTTAAATCTTTTATAGCATATTGAATACTTTCAAGATTTTGTTTTCTTGAAATTTCTTGGTCTTGTAATTTTTTAATTACTGGTATACGAAATTTTCTTAATGATTTTTCAATACCTAAATCGGATTCAAGTTTAACTTCATTATTTTTTATTTTTTCAGATTGTAATTTTATTAATTCTAACTCATTTCTGATCTGTTGTTTTAATTTTTTATTTCTTTCACGTTCAATAATATCCATTTATTTATCAGTAAATAATTTTCTACTCCGAGTAGATTATTTTTTACTCCGAGTAGATATTTTAAAAATAAATAAATAATAAAAATATAAGATTATACGCGGAACCTGAAGAATTTACAGATGAAAATCAAAATCCTTCATTACCAAAACATCCTTTTAGACTTTTAATTGTAGGTAGTTCAGAATCAGGTAAAACTAATTTGCTTGTTAATTTAATATATGATTATTTGAAATTTGATATATGATTATTTGAAATTGTATGTGCTAAAGATATTTATGAACCTAAATATATTACGCTGCAAGAAAATTTTACAATGTTTGATGACATAGAAAGAGAAAATATTGTAAATTGTGAAAACATAAAGAGAAAAGAATTATTGTTGGAATTGTTTAATAAATATAAAAAGGAACAAGTATTATTTTCTTCTGATTCCATAGAATTCATAAAAGTAGATGATTTAGATCCATGTATGAAAAATCTATTAATTTTTGATGATTGTATAACTAAAAATGATCAAAGCATTATAGCTGAATTGTTTATCAGAGGAAGAAAGAAAAATGCATCCATTATTTATCTGAGTCAATCATATTATTCTACTCCTATTAATATAAGAAAGAATTGTAATTATTTTATTTTCTTTAGTTTACAACCAAAATAAATCCAACAGATAATTAGAGAAATTGATGGAAATCTTACTAATGAAGAATTCAAGAAATTATACAAGAAAGCAATTCAAAAACGTTTTGATTTTTTTATGTTGGATTTAGTAAATATAAATATGAGATACAGAAGGAATTTTGAGCCTTTATAAATGGAAGAATATTTGGAAAAGAGAGTTTCAATGTTTCGAAATTCTTATCAATTGATAAATAAATTGATTGTTTCGTTATCAGTTAGTAAGTTTTTATTCAGCGCATCTGGTTTATCTGGATTCGTTTTTCTTCCCTTATCAGCATTGAGTGTAACAGCAGGTGTCATTGAAATAATTGGTAAGTCTTTAAATATCTCTGCTAAAAAGAGTGAACACAAACAAACTTATAAATTTTATAAGCAGTTATAAAATTTATTGAAATCAAATAGTTTGACTGAACAAGAAGTGTACATGAGAGAAGATGAATATATTCAAAATTTACAATATTTTCCCATAGAAAAATATATAAAGAAAACTCAATTAAATGGTTATAAGTATGTTGATAAATAATTTTATATCTAAATAAATGTGTAGTAAAAAGAATTGCAAATGTAAAAATGGAAAAGGTGTTATTAATAAATCTATTAATAATTTAACATTTGAAATGCATCTACCTGGCCATTCATTTACGGGACCTGGAACTCAGTTACTACATGGAAAAACCAGGATGATCAGGACCTACATGGATTAAATCCAGATTTATCATACAAAGAATGAAGCAAACCAATTAACAGTGTTGATGAAACTGCATATAGACATGATATTTGTTATTTAAAAAAATAAAGATTCTAAAACAAGAAATGAAATATGTGATACAAATATGTTAAAAGAATTAGATGGAATTCCAAATCCTACAATACGTGAAAGATTAGAAAGAGGAATTGTTAAACCAATCATTAAAGCAAAAAAGACATTTGGAATCGGTTCACTGATTAACTGTTTAAAATGTAAAACTCATACATATAGTAAAGACGTTATAACTACTACATCCAAAAATGGAAAACCTGTGATGAAAGGAATTTGTGTCAATTGTAATTCAAAAAAAAGTGTTTTTTTTTTTTAAAAAAAAAAAAACAAATGACACTTTAAAAGATGTATATTATGATAATTTAAAAGGTTATTGTGGTATCAATGAGTTAAAAAGAAAAACTAAATTTACTCTAAAAGATATTACTGATTTTCTTCATACTCAAGATGTATATACAAGATATAAACCAATTAATAGAAAATTTAAAAGAAGAAGGATTTATGTATCTCATATTGATGATCAATGGCAAACAGATTTATTATTCATAAAACAATTTAGTAAATATAATGATGGTATCAATTACATATTAACTGTTACAGATATATTTAGTAAATATGCATGGGCTGTTCCAATTAAAAGAAAAACAGGTGAAGAGGTTTCAGATGCTTTTAAAAAGATATTCAAAGAGAGAAAACCGTTAAATATTCAATCTGATTGTGGTTTGGAGTTCTTATCTTCTTTAACGCAAAAATTGTCTTCAGAAATTAATATTAAGTGGTTTAGTACTAATAATACAGAAATTAAATGCTCAGTAATTGAACGATTCAATAGAACTTTAAATTTAAAAATGAGAAAATATTTAGCAGCTAACAATACAAGAAGATATATAGATTTATTAGATAAATTAATTTACAATTATAATAACTCTTATCATAGATCTATCAAAATGACACCAATAGAAACAAGTAAAAAAAAAATTAAAATATTGTACGTAATAATTTGTATGTTAAAAAGGTAATCAAAAAATCAAAATTTAAAGAAGGTGATAAAGTAAGAATTTCAAAATATAAAGAAACGTTTACAAGAGGTTATCATCCTACATTTACAGATGAAATGTTTATAATATCTGAAGTGTTAAAAACATATCCAATTACTTATAGAATAAGAGATTTAAACAACGAAGAAATCATAGGCATTTATTATGAGAATGAATTAGTTAAATAGGATAAAAAGATAATGTATATAAAATTGAAAAAATAATAAAAATAAAAGGAAACAAATTACTTGTAAAATGGTTAAATTATCCAGAAGAATATATTAGTTCGATAGATAAAAAAGATTTAAGTCAAAATTAAGAGGTAAGTAAATCACCCACCCTTTAAAATGATAATTTTATTGTATTTTTAATCTTTATTTCCTTTTTTAACATCTAAAAAGTGATGGATGGAATTCCATCTATCACTTTTTATACTATAATAACGTATTAATTCTTTAGATTGTTTATTTTCTAACCACTTTTTAAATCTTTTACCTTCAGATTTACATATCTTGGTAGCATTAAAAAATCCAGTATTTTTATCTATTACCAATTTAAAATCTCCAAATAATTTACAGAGTTAATTGCATATTTAATTAAAATTCTAGAGCAACCGAATTCGGGGTGTTTTGAAATCATTTTAAAATACAAACCTTTTGATTAGTTTTTATTTTATTTAGTTTTTCGATATCCATTAGGAATTGCTCAATTGTATAGTTATTTAAAAATTTTATACCATTCAAATATACTTCTATATTATCTATATGTTCTCTAATACGATTAAAGAAATTCATAGAATTTGGATTATATTTTATTTCATAAATTACTTTTAATTTTGGATATTTTTCTTTTAATTTAGTTATATGTTGATTTTTAGATTTCCATTGAGTTCTCATTGCATAATATGGATATTTACATTTTGATTCATTCATTTCAGTTAATAGAAATACATGTCTCTTTGCCTCATTAATTGTTTTAATAGATATATCTTCTTCTAATTCTTTATATTCTAAATTTTCAATTTCTAATTCAACATTTTTATTTTTAATTTTTTCTGTTTCATTAAGTACTGTATCTAATCTATTTTGAAGCTCATTAATATCATTTATATATTTTTCATTAAATTCTTTTACATAATAATTCTTTACAATTAAATATATTTTATCATAAAAATCGTTAGAAATCCATAAAAATATAATTAAAATAAACTCTTCTGGAACATATGTATTCCAGACATATGTATGTCTGGAACAGATATAATTTTATTGTATTTTTCATCTTTATACTTCCTTTTTTTACTATAATAATGTATTAATTCCTTAGAACGTTTATTTTCCAACCAATGTTTAAATCTTTTACCTCCAGATTTATATAACTTGGTAGCATTAAAAAATCTTGTTTTTTTTATCGATTATCAATTTAAAATCTCCAAATAACCTAAAGAGTTTATTGCATATTTAATTAAAATTCTAGAACAAACGAATTCTGTTGTTGAGAATTCTGATTAAATTTTATATAAAGTGCATGGTAGTAAAGGGAGGGGGAATGTTTTATACCCTCCCTTTAAAATTTATTATTTTGCATTTTTAATATTAATTTTTTAAAAGGACACTATTTTATATTTAAATAAATATGTTTGAAAAATATTATAAAAGTATTACTATTGAATATCAATCTATTTACATTTAGAATAGAATTGGAATATGATAATTTAAGACATAGAAATCATCATATAGTTGTATTTTTTTTAAGACCAGATATTAAATTAGATAGTCATGATAATATGAGGATAATGGAATTACATATAAAAAGAATATTCAAATTACATTATTTCAAGCGATTAATATTTAAAGATATATTTGAAGAATTTGAAGATAATTGTGATGTGCTAGATGTTGTGGTTTATAGATTAAGAGAAACTAATGATAAAGAATTTAAAAAATTATAAGAAAAGAAAAAGATTTATATATATTTATATTTCAATTACTTCAAAAACTATTTAATGAGTATTTTAATAATTTAAAATTAGTTACTTGAAAAATATATTAAATAAATAAATATTAATTATATTAATAAAAATAAATAAAAATATGTTTAATAAATAATATTCAATTAATAAATTTAAAAAAAAATAGCAAAACAGCCCTTTCAGTGTGGTGGACTTTAACTTGAAATTATAACATTTCTTTTGAGGGGTGCCAGCACCACCCAGAGGGTCATACAGTCCACCACATTTTTTACATCTCGGTCCCAGTTTCTTTTATTTCCTGGTTCTAGGTTAAGAGCCCTATCTTAATTGCATCAACTCATTCTAACTTTTTTGTTCTAGAAGAGCTAGCATTGCTCGAACTCAGGACTAATTTCTGCTATTCAGCTATTCTAAGCACTATACTAACTGGCACCTGTGAGACTCACTTTTTTGGGTTTATCTAATAACTTTATCTAATAAACTTTGTTCTCACAACTGATAACAGTCTTTCAATAAATAGTGCTTTTATCTATATTTTAAAATTAGAAAATATATAAATGGATGATTTTATACAAGCTGAAAAATTATATTATTCTAGTGATGAAGAAAATAATATTTCTGTACCAAAAGAATATTTAAAAGTTTACAAAAATATTCAAAAGAAAAATATTACTTATGACCAGCTCAGAAGATTAAAATTATAATATAAATATTCAA
The DNA here is from genome assembly GCA_030067965.1 of Latrodectus elegans. NCBI lineage: Eukaryota > Metazoa > Arthropoda > Arachnida > Araneae > Theridiidae > Latrodectus > Latrodectus elegans. The sequence goes on from CM057811.1 coordinate 395,235, forward strand.
TCATTTTTGAAACAGAGATATGTAAGTAGTATAAAATTTTTAAAATAATTAAAAAGAAAACATAATTTAAATTTTACATTGAAAGCTGATGAAATGTTTTACAAATATTTAGATTTTAACTATTAAAAACAAACTATAAAATATTTGTATGTCATGAAAAAGGTTTGTGAATATTTTGGAACAGAAAATAATTTAAAAGTTAAAGAAAATAAAAATGAATGGAATGAGTTTTTAGCATTTTTAAATAATTAGAAATTTCTTATTTGATAGATAGCCCCAAACTAGCGCTACTTAAAAATTACTCAAAACATAATTAATATGAAGTATTTCTACTTAAGAAGAAAAAATGAAATAACAATAATTTTAAAATTAATACTTCTAATATCATTAAAACTAATGTTATTATCAGAATTACAATTTCCATTTAAAAAAATAAACCATAATAAATGGATATGATTTGTAGAGATTGTAAAATAAAAAAGAATGAAGAAGAATTTTATGTACATATAAAGAAAAAAAATGATTCGTTGCATTTCATGTACTAAAGCAGAATATTCACAACGTGTGTTGTGTGAATGTGGAGTCTATTGTACTCAATGGCATAAAGCTAGACATCAAAAATCAAATTAACATAAAAGATTATTAGCAGCTGTTAGAGTTACTAATGAAGTTTTTTAAATATTAAATTTTAATTTCCTTACAATTATTTTATCTTTTTCAAAAGCCTTTATAAAAATACTTTCTAAATAAATTGATAGCTCTCGTTGTCAATTTTTTAAAATTCTACTTTTAAAATCCCTTTATAAAAATTACTTTCTAATAAATAGAAATAAAAACTTTTCCATTTTTATTTCTATTGAATTATAGTTTTTGTTCATATTGAAAATGCTTTGAATACTTTGAGTATTCAAAAGTTGAAAAATGTTATAAAAGATTTAAAAATAAAAAGTAAATCTAAGAATGATATTATTAAATCTATAATATCTTATATGAGAAAAACTGGAAATTATAAACAAGTATTAACAGATATATTAGATTTAGATACTTCTGATTATTTAGATCGTAAGAAAAAAATATTTATTAAATATCCAAAGAGAAGAGAAAATATTAAAAAATTATTTGATTCATGTAATTTAAAATATAATAAAGATACTAAAGATTTTGAACCTGTGAAAAATAAAAAAATTAAAAGAGAAGTAAAACTGAATAAGTTATTTAAACCTGATTATGAAATTGTAGAAATTAAAGGTAAATATATAAAGAAATATATGACTCCTAGAAAATCCTATAAGATTAATAAAATAAAACCTGTACAATATTTTAATATTTTATCAGATTTATTTAGAAAAGCTAAAAGAAATGTAAATGGTAAAGTTGATATAACTGTGCATAATCCAAAATTAAGTGCTCCTTTTCAACCTAAAATGATGTCTACTAAAGATGCTTACGAAGTATATTTAGAAGCATTAACTAATAAGATTGAATATAAGGAACTTGATATAACTGAATGTATTTTTGATTTTCATGTAATTGAACTGCCAGAAGGAATTAGAAATAAATCATTAAGAATGTATTCAGAAACAGATCTTTCAAGAAGAGAAGTATTTGTCAAATAAAAAATAATATATGCTTAGCTAGATCTACTGTCACTGCTTTAGCTGTTCAAAATCCAAAATTATTATTTGATAAAATAATCATCCAAAACTAGCAGAAAATGATATAACATATATCAGAAAAGGACGTTTATTACAAAAAATCTTAGCAGTAAAACTAAATAATTTATGTAATATTCCTTTAGAAATATGTAGCTTAGAAGAGGTTAAAATATTTGAACAATTCTTAGATATTTAAAGTAATATTTACTGTAGAGAAAACTGTAATCAAAGTTTATATTCTAGAGAATATAAATCTACATGTATTTACATATACACAAGATTCAAAATCATTTTAATGTCATTAATTCTATTACAGGATTTTTAGGTAAAGATCATTATTGTAATTACTGTAAGATAGGATATAAGAAAACTAATCGTCACAAATATCCTTTGAAATGTAGTAGATGTTTTGTTCAAAATTCTGATTGTAAAGGAGATGAAATATTTTGCAATAAATGCAATAGAAAATTTATAGGTAAAGAATGTTTATAAAATCACAAAATGAAAGATGGTAAAGGTTATAGTGTTTGTAAAATATTATGGAAATGTTTAAAGTGTAAATAAAATATAAGTAGCTTAGAAAGAAAACATAAGGATCATAAGTATGGTGAACTGAGATGTAAAAATTGTTGGAGCTGGGTAATGAATGATCATAAATGCTTAATGAAACAAAAGAGTTCAAAAGGAGGTATGTGTAAACAGAAGTTTCCTACTTTCATACGAGATCAAAAAGATTGGTGTGAAAAATGTAAATTTGATTACACTGAAGAATATATATTTTTTGATCTTGAAACAATTCAAGAAACTGGAATTCATGAAGTTAATCTATTAATATGTCACGATTATGATGGTAAAGAAAAAATATTTAAAGATGAAAATGAACTTTGTAGTTGGTTATTTAAAGATAATCATTATGGATATACCTGTTTAGCTCATTATGGAAAAGGATTTGATTTTCAATTTTTAGCTAAATATTGTTTCAAAAATAACATCAAAGTATTTACTATATACCAAGGTAATAAATTAACTTTTATGCATTCTCCTGCTTACAATATAAGATTTATTGATTCCATAAATTTCACAATGATACCACTTAAAAAATTTCCAAAAATGTTTGGATTAACTGAATTAGCTAAAGGATACTTTCCACATCTTTATAATACCAAAAGTAAGCAAAATTATAATGGTAAATATCCTGATAAATATTACTATGGATATGATACGATAGTTACTAATGAAAGAAATAATTTTAATAAATGTTATAATTCTGTTAGAAATGAAATATTTGATTTTCAAAAAGAATTTATAAAATATTGTAGATCAGATGTAGATATTTTAAGAAAAAGATGCTTGGAATTGAGAAGATTATTTTTAGAAACTGTTAATGTAGATCCTTTTAAATATGTAACATTAGCAGGTGTATGCATGGGTATTTACAGAGATAAATTCTTGAAAAAAATACTATAGCTATTGATAATGATAATATTTGTAAAGATCAATATGGTAAAAAATCAATTGCTTGATTAGATTATATTTCAAAAAAGGAAAATATTAATATTCAACATGCTTTGAATGGAGGAGAGAAAAAATTGAAATTAGGAAATAAAACTTATAAAGTTGATGGATTTCATGAAAATACAGTTTTTCAATTCTATGGTTGTTATTGGCATGGATGTAAAAATTGTTTTTCTGGTGCACAAATAAATCTTAAAAATCAAATGTTGATGAAAGATTATTTATATGAAAGAACTAAAAAGATTAATAAGAAAATAATGAAAGAAGGATATGAATTAATAACTATATGGGAATGTGCTTTTGAAAGTAAAAAAAGATATGAAAAAATACATGAAAAAAGAATGGAAAAGAGATTTCATCGAACCTTTAAATCTTAAAGATGCTTTTTATGGTGGTAGTTGTGAACCTACTAAATTAAAATATGAATTTAAAACGAATGATAAAGGAAGATACCTATATGTAACTTCTTCATATCCAACAGTTAATTACTCTGATTATTATCCAGTTGGTCATCCTGATAAAATATTTAACCCTGAAAAATATAATAAAAATTGGTATGGTTTAATAAAATGTAAAGTACTACCTCCTCGGAAATTATGTAATCTTGTACTACCTTATAAAGGAGAAAAACTGTTGTTTTCACTATGTAGATCATGTTATGAAACCCTTCATTGTAAACACTTTAAATCGTCTACTGATAAGAAGAAATGTAAAGATTGTTACGTTATCAGAAATTCAGAATGTAAACACAGCGATAACGAAAGATGTTTTATAGGTACTTGGACTACAGATGAAATGAAATTAGCTATTAAAAAAGGATATAAAATAATGAATATTTATTAAGTTTGGAATTTTGAAAATAAATCAAAGGAATTATCCAGAGAGTACGTAAAACTGTTTTTAAAAATTAAACTCGAAACATGTGGAAGCATAATTTAAAAAATGAAAAGGAATACAAGAAGGTAGTTAAAGAGAAATTAGGTATAAAATTGAAAAACATAGAATAAAATCCAAGTTTGAGATTTATAGCTAAAATATGTTTGAACTCTTTATGGTGCAGATTTGGACAGCAAAGAAATATGAAACAAACTGAATACGTAATGGAGATTGAAGATTTCTATAGAATTATACTAGATGATACAATAAAAAATATAATTATGGTATTTATGAATGATAATTGCGTAGAAATGAGTTACAAAATGAAAGAACAATATGAGAAAAATAACTTTAACACAAATATTTATATAGTAGCATTTAAAATCAGTTCTGCTAGAATACGATTATATAAAATGTTAAATAAATTAAAAGAAGAAGTTATATATTATGATACAGATAGCGTTGTTTATATAGATGAGATGGAACCAAAGATATTGAAACAGGATGTATGTTACGAGATTGAACAGATGAACTTGGAAATGATAAATACATGAAATATTGGATATCTGGAGCTAGTAAAGATTATGGATACATACTTAATGATGGATCTGCACATGGAAAAGTAAAAGGATTTAAAATGTCTTATCAGATTGAAACAATGTTGGATTTTGATAACCGAAAGAAAATAATTACAGGTGAAACTGATTGTATAGATGTTGAAATTAACCAATTTAAAATACAAAAAAAATAGAGATATTTCAAGTTCTAAATCAAATAAGAAATATATGTTTGGATTTGATACACGTAGAATCTTGGATGATTATAGCACAGTTCCCTTTGGATATTAATTTCTTTAATATTTTATATTTTCAGTATTTTATATCTTTAATATTTTTTATTTTCAATTTTTAAAATTATTTATAAATATGCATTTAAAATAAAATGACTGATATATCATTGATATTCAATATTCAAGGATTTATCCTTCCAGATAAAAAAATCATCAGAGAAATTTGTTGGACACATTTAACAGAACCAATTGCTGAAGCAATTCAAGTATTTACACCCAATTGTGAATTAACGTAACAAGAAATTAAAATTGTTCGTAAATGCACTCATGATATTCAAGGTCTAAGATTTAAAAGATATTCAGACAATACAAGTTTATGGATTTGTAATGAAAATGTTAAAAATTATATTCAATATTTATGTGATGAATATGGTGGTAGATTTGCTTATAAAGGAGGAACAATTGAAAAAGGAATATTTGAAGAATTAAATATACAGCTGTTGATATTGATGTACCTAAATGTCCTACAATATTAGTTCCTAAGTGCACTTTAAATAAATGTTGTCAGTATAAGAAATCCATTCAATAAAATAGTTTGTAGTAAATGGAAGAAATAAAATACGCGTAGACATTAGTGAAGAAATAATAGAAAATTCAAAATTAATTGACGACCTGATTCAAATCAATAAAATACATGACAGATATGGAATTGATGATTTAATAATGAAATATATTGATCAAATAAGAGAATTAATTTTAAAAGTTGAAAATAACGATATAAGAGAAAAATCTCTAGATTTAGTAGATGAAACATCTTTTATTACATTATAAATAAATATCTTCAGAAAATATTTTTGAAAACGTAAAATCATTTAATAAAATGAAATATCATAAATGGAAGAATTCAACAACATCAAAAAGAATATATATATTGAAACTTTTAAATTGAGAGATTTAGAAAGTAGAAAATACAATTTGATATGTTTGAAAATAATCAAAACAAAATTTGAATCTTCATTAATTGCAAAACTAGAAGTAAACGATAATGAAAAAGAATTTTATTTAAGTTCCTGCCATGCTGATTTATCTGAAATAGCAATGAAAAAAATAAATAAAAATAATTATCTGTTCAATTACTAAGGAAAAATAAGTGATAAATATTATGATTACGAGTTGGAAGAAGTTTAAATCTTTATCTTTTTTAAAAAAACACATACAATGGCTTTTATCTTATATTTTTAAAAAAACTTACAAAAAACCTTGCACTTCTTAATAAAAAACATGCTTTTAAATATCTAAAAAAACACAAATTTTTATAATAAAACAGCTTAAAAAACTCAATTTTTATCAAAAAAAAACAGGTTAAAAACATAAAAATAATGCATTTTTAGTGATCATTTTTTCAATTGGAGGTCCAATTTTTTGTTGAAATTTTGAAAGTGAAAAAATGCTCTATTTTTCATCAAAAACAGCTTAAAAACTCTAAAAATACTGTATATTTCAGTGAAAAAGACGGCATTTTTTAGTGAAAAACACACTTTTTTGTTTAATTTTAAAAAATGAAAAGTGCTCTATTTTTGCAAATTTTTATCAAAAAAACAGCTATAAACTTGCAAAATAGGTCTTGTTTTGCAAAAAATATTGCATTTTTAGAGTGTCTTAAAGCCCCCTCCCATATACTACTGGCATATATGTATATATATATATACATATATATGTATTTGTATATAATTACTAAGATGTAATTAATCGTGTTAAAATTAACCAATTCTTCAATGAAATTTAATAAATCGAAAAGTTTTAAAACACACAGAGAATAGGCTTCAGACTACATTCTTAAGGAAGCCACACTAAAAATGAATTTACAAATGTTAAGCCAAAATGTAATGTTAAACTTATTGTAGTCAAGACCATTGTAGTCAAACACCCCATGAACACGCTAGCCATGTTTCATTTTCCTTTTATTCTGTACGTCTTTTAAAATTTTGAATTATTTATTAAATATATGTTACATCGAGTTTCTATGTTTCATCTTTTCACTTTATTTTTCTTTGCTTTGCATTTTGTTAATTTAAAAAAATTAATTAATTATATTTTAGTAATGCTTTCACGATGAATGATTTGCTAAGCGTATATATTTTGTGTTTATTCTTGTATTTATTTCAATTTATGCTAAAGATATTTCGAATTCTACTTATATCGTTTAACAAAAAAATTTAAAAAAATAAAAAGTATATATTTCATAACCAATTGCATGAAATATTTAAAATGCTTAACTTTTAAGTAAGGATTATTATATATTCCTCTTTCCCTGGAATCAGATGCAGCATTTTCAAAGTAATTTTTTTTTCACTTTAATAACATCTATTACAATTCTTGGAATTTACTGGGATAAATTTTCCCTAGATACATTCAGTAATGGATTCTGCATAATCTTATAGCGCTTTCAATTTTAAGTCTTTTTTTACGAAAACAAAATTATAACAATTTAATTTAAATAAACTATTTTCGCTGATTTACTTGGAAACAAAATTATAACAATCTAATTTCCAAGAAAAGCAAATAAAAAATAATAATCATGATACTACTTTCAGGATTTTAAATAAGGAAAACTGATTATTATATTTCTTTTTCTATATTTTTCTAAACTTTAAATTATATATGTTTTCCTTTATAAGACTAGAATTATCAGCATAAGTATTTATGTGGTTTATTTATATTAAAATTGTTATCACTATGCAAATGTGTTTGGGGCAAAGGTATAAATCACATGCAACATCAGTTATCATCATAATATGTTAATTAAGATACTTAAACTATTTCTGTATTGTATAATTATAGTAATTATGTATATAATCAGTTGCGCTTAGAATTAATTTTTGTTCTTAAAATTTTTCTTCGACAGAAATTATCAAAACAGTTCAGAGTATCTGATATTTCTCTTTTAACACATTGTTATGAATTTGTTATTTTGAAAAAGATGAGTAATAAAGTATGTTATTTTTTTTATAAAAGAAACGTACTTTAATTCTTGCAAACAAAGAAAGAATATTAAGAAAATAATAGTTATCAATAATTGTTTTTTTTCTGTTTCGATTTTAGACATAAATTAATAATTACATCGTAAATAATGGAATAAAATAGGAATGTGCGAGAAATATCTGATATATACATGTGCATAAATTTGATTTACATATATTTCTAAATATGCTAGTGGTGGATATCACGAGATGAACAGCCAAAGAACTAAAAAAACTAATAACTTCAGAGAAAAATTATAGAACATATTTTCAAAGTATTGTCATAAAATACACTATACATATATTATTAAAATGGACGCGATATTCAATGTGAATTAACTGTTTTTCAATGCACACTTTACATAACAATTCTGAATACGGTAAATTTATATGACTTTCCAAAATGAAATGAAAGAAATAAAATACACCAGGTAATTTACTAATGCAAGTTTAGTTTTGGAATACCATTTGGCTTTACTCCATTTTGCTAAATCTGAAATAAATTCCTTTAAAATCTTAATAAATATGGATGAATACATAATAAATTGTATATAAGACAATTTTGTAACTGTAATTCAATATTAATAAACATAAGATTATAATTATTGAATTTAAAAATACTATTTTTATCAATTATTTAGCCAAAGCTTTTAACCTTTCTTTAAATTTAAACAATTTCAAATTGTGCATGTTCTTCTCATCGCTTAAAAAGGGTTGCACAAAACTGCTGTATATGGAAATCATTGTTTATTTTTTATCTTTGAAAGTTCGTAAATGATTCAGAGTGTTATTCGCTTGTGCATCTAAAAGTACTAAACTTTAATTGAAGAAACAAATCTGCATTTCCAAAGCTTGTTGAACATTTGTACTCGTAATTCCTTTCAGCTTTTAAATTATGTTGGATAGTTTAAATGTTAGAAAAGCATTTTTATTTGTATTTAACACTAAAAAACTTATTTACTTTACATATGAATTGTTTCTTATCAAATGAAGTTGGAAAGGACTTGTACAAAAAATAATTTCACATGCGGAACTCAACATTTCAACAATAGGGGATGCAAGTTCATTGTGGTAGTTACTGCATTAAAATTGAAAGAATAAGCATTTTCAAATCGATAAATTAAATCATGAAAATTTTTTCTATAGTATGATTTCACTTGACTTTTAAAGTATGTAAATTAGTTAGTTGCTCTAAAACTGTTCCTTTAGAGTAATGTTAGTTTATGAACTAATTTTTAAAAAGTAACATATGTACACATTATTAACTATTAATGCAATACTTAATAATACTTATCAAAATTTGGTGATTATATTACAAAAATTGATAAATACTACATTATTATGATTTCTAAATCATAGTTATATAGTATGAGTTTGTGTTCGTAGAACAGATTTTTTTAGTAATTTACTCATTACCTATATAACAAGTTTGACGCAATAAATATATAAAATTTATGTCACGGTAGCACAGTTATATTCCTCTTTTTATGAGTTTCAGCTGTCTAAAAATATTACACGTTGAAATGTCGACATCAACATTTTATGGTATTAAAAGTTTCATATCGATATTTCTGCAATTCAATTCGCTGTCGATTGCAGCTGAGTGAATTATACACAAGTTGTCAATTACTTCGTTTATCAAACTCCATGTATCTACAGCACCAAAGATGCGGTAAATGACTGATATGGACAATGGAATGGAATGACACTGTCTTCCCTGACCGATCTCACTTTGAATCTACCGCATCCCGATGGTCAAATTGGACCCTGGTGACACCGCATTCAGGGAGTGTTAAATAGTTGAATTATGCATTACAGCGTTTTTCATTTATATTTGAGTAAGTTGTTTAATCATGATTCATAAAAGACATCTAGTGTCACACGATGAGGTTTTTGAATTCGATCGAAAAAGTTCAATCTATTAAGGATTGCGGATTATCCTCTCGAGAAATCAGGAATCATTTTTAAGGAAATCTAGCCATAGTAAAACGGATGCATGATTACTAGGGAGGGAAATGCTTACCTGCAGAATCACGTTTATCCATTTCATTGCATTACTGTATGTAATGGGCACATGGGAGTGATGGATAGCTTATCTACATATCTAATCAATGTACAAAAGATTCAATCTGCTACGTAACATTCGGTCTCTGCGTTCATCATTTCACGTTGTTTACTCAAGACATACTTTGTTCCCTTTACTCTTAATTTAAAACCGCATGTGCTTCTCCAAAAATAGTGTGCTGAATTATGGATATGGGCATTAGAATGGAATGACATTGTATTTGCAGTCAAATAATATTCACATTCGTGTACACAACAATGACAGGATTCAAATCTGGAAACAACGTGGGAAAATATTGCTGAACTATTATTTTAAGCATTACCCCGCCGTCCCATAGCTTCATCAACCCTCCAACAGGATAATGCTTGATCAAACGTGATACGGGTTCAACGTGACACGATTCAATTTTTGTCACAAGTCAGATTGAAGTGCTGCCTTGGCTTTCTTGTTCTACCAATATATCATCAATCGTAAACGTGCAAAACAAATGGCCTAGAATGCAACAAACTCTGCAACACCAGATCAACTCTGAGAATATGGGGAAGCTGCATGAACTTGAATACCTCAAACATATAAACAAAATTTTCTGATTCCATGTGAGGTGTGTGACAGTGGTTATAGGCAATAATGGTGATTACAATGACATAATTATAACTGTTTTTTTATCTTAATAAATATGTTGCAAGAAGCTGTGATTTGAATCCTTTTAATTCCCAGAAATTTTGTCACGATACCTGTGTTCTTAAAGTTGCCTTTTGTATGGCCAGCAGTATGTATCTGACGCGTAAATTTGTAAGAATTCATATTATAATTTAAGTTATAATGCTAAATTTTCCTATTATTTTTAATTTCTTATAAAAGATGTAACTTTTCATTTAATCCGGGTATATCGATAACCATCAGATAGTCAAATCATATATAGTGACGTCACTTTAGCATCACCACCATACTCAAACGTATCACATTCCGTCATACTACCATCTTTTAATGCATTTCGTAAACACTAAAATATAATATTTATCAGCTCCTTATAAATATAAATGTATGCATTCTGAGAATATGTAATAAATTTATTACAGTTCTGATTTTTTTCTCCAAGTGTAAAAAATCCAATCACTTAGATTTAAAAAAAAAACCCAAACTGCCGAAGTCTGTCTAGATAGAGACAGCGTGACCGAAATATTCCTAATTCCAACCATTTCTAGAGGTACGATATCTAACACTTGATAGAAAATGCATATCAGTCTCGGTATACAAAATTGAAGATGGAACGAAAAACTGAATGGAAGTGTCAGACGGGCCTCTTTGACTAAACTGCACTGAGAGGATATTGAAGTGAATGGTAGTACCTAGAAAGTGAATAACTGTGGCAAAAGTGACTGCTGATTCCAATTAGCAGTACCGTTATCAATGATTACAGTCTGATACCTTCATGGATAGAGCATTTACGACAAAGCAGTAATTCTCAACCAACTTGTCACAGTTGTTAATGCCTAAAAACGTTTACAGTGATGTCGCACTTATGTAAAGTTGTGGATTATTAAAGGGATGAAAATAATATGGTTTCACGATACGCCTTTCACTTTTTTCCTTTCAACAAGGCGAACGCATATTTGGAGACCACCTACAGAAGTGTGTTATCGTGATTGGCTATTTACTATTATCAAACATGGAGGTGGATCTCTATGATGTAAGCAGCTGTATAATAGTGTTTTGCATGACTAATAGTAAATGTAAATATGCTTGGGGAGTGATTTAGAGAAACTTTAGCCCAACCACACAGATCTATCTAAAGATGCAAACATTGTTTCCTGAAAGAGATGGAATTTTCCAGAGTAATATGTATTTATCTATGCAGTGGGTCTTAACCACATGTAGATTCGTGAACAGTGAACTGAAGTTAAGTATCTACCTTGGCCCATAGAATCCTGCATCTTTAATGCAATTGAACACATATGGTGTATTTAAAGTTATTCATTATTGAATGGTATCCTCCAAGAGCATCTCTCCAGAATATATCCATGAAGTACGATACAATACTTCCTTAAACACTACACTGCGCTTGAGTGAATCAATTTCTAAAGGAATCCAAGCTGTATTACCTATCAAATGTGGTCCTACATCAAATTAATAAAGGATACTTTATGAATCCAAGCTTTTCCATTATTTTGGTAACTAAGTAAGTATTGATATATATATATATATAAATATATATAAATATATATATATATATATATATATTTATATATATATATATATACTAATTAATTAATTTCTTGATTGGTATTATGTCCATGGGGAGAACTACAAACGACATAAATTTGCAGCTGGTTACCTTCTTGTTGTTTTCGGAGTATAGACTCTTTTCGATGTCGAAGGAGGGGGATTTCCCTGAGCTGAGCCCAGAATTTCAAAATGGGAGTGAAGTTAAAAATGTGTTTTGGGGTAAATCGAATAATATCACAATTAATGTAAATACGGTAATTTCTATTTAATTTGTTGATTATTTGTGAATGGATTAAATTAATTCAGTAGATTCTGGAAAAACAACCAATAAGATTATTCAAATTTTTTTAGAGTAATAGTATCTTAAACAGGATTTTTTAAATTGTAATTCCTTTATGAATTGATTTTTATGAAATAATTTGTTGATTATTCGTTAACTTGATTTTTTTCATGTTTGTTTGCATTAATTTGATTAAGAATAGTAATAGTAATAGAAATTTTTAAAAATTTTGCTGTTGCTTCAGCAAAGGTCTTACTTTCCCTTTGTCGAAATCTGTTATGTGAAAACTACAGAGAAATAAAAGAAGTACTTTACAGATTATTTAAATAATTTGAAAATTAAAATTTTTTAATTACAATTATAGCGCCCCCTGTTTGCAACACCACCCATGACATCATCAACAAGGAAGTGAGTCCCTCTCCATCAAACATAGGAAGGAAACGTATATTCATTTGACTCTCATGTTTACCCTATCCCTTTAACTTTATATGTTTAGATGTAATTTTGTTTTATTTGTAGTATATGTATTTGTGTTGTGCTCAAGTTGTACCCTAAATTGTAATAAATTATTTTGAGTTACTTCAGGAGCTTATTTCTTTGTTCCTATTATATATATATATATATATATATATAAAGCAGAAAAGTGCTACAATATAAAATCTTGGCTGCATAACGTGAGACCCGAGTTCGAGTTTCTTTTCGCTGTTAAAAAAATTTACCCAGAATTAAATTTTGTTGTTGAAGGGTTGTTGTGTTGTGGTTTATGGATTCATGACAAATATAATCTCATCCGAGATTGTGGTTCAATTGGAGTGTCTTCTTCAATAGGAGTATCCCGTTTTCGATTTGAGAATTCCAGATAAGTTTCTGTTACTGTATTATATTTTTTAATATCTCCTAATTAACTGTGAAGAATTATAATTAAGGAAGTAATTAATGAGTGTAAATGTTTAAGCATTTATGAATATAAAACTGTATAAAAAGTTCCTATATAAGTTGTTGTGTTTCGATAAGTGTTATTATTTTAAGTTCTTGAATCCAGAACAGTGTTATTACTTGTGAGTACAGTTATTTGTTTGATCTGGTAGATATGTTTCAAAACTTATTAAATACATAATATTTTGTATTAGAGTATTGAATTAAAAGAAACATTAATTTTATTATTATATTTGAAATATTATAGTATAGGTGCGTGAATTATATATAAAGAACATGAACAATAAGTAAAGTATCTGTTACTTCTGAATATTATATTTCTTAATTCTGAATATTTGAAAATATCTTCTTTACAGTGAGATAGTGTTTTAAAATTGAGTATCTAACAGAATTTAATTGTCTGATGGCTGTGCATTTTCATGCAATGATACTTTTATTTTTATTTAAAACACGGAACAAGGCGCCGCAAACGACCGTTGTTATAGCTTTCATAAACACCTCTCTGTGTAGCCTATGAATGCTACGAGTTCAGTATATATTAATGCTTATTTTTATTTTATTTTTTACGTCATTCATTTTCGTTTAGAATATTTGTGTTTTATTCTTTAAGTAATTGGTTTCATTGAATAAAGAAAGAAGATATATATTTTTTTCCATGTTTATGTAAGGTTATATATTAAGATAACAAAATAATTATTAATATTTTGGTAAAAGGTATCAGAATTCATATTTTAGAAAATTGAAGAACTGTAAAGCTAAAGAATTAAAAGTAAATAAAACATTTTTGTTATTTATAAAAATATTCTTTGAATGCATATGATTAAGTTATCTTAATATATTTTGATTTATTGAATGGGGAATCAAAAGTATTGATAAAATATAATTTATAAAATAAGGTACATTTAGTGATTATTGGTAATTGTAAAGCGAAAGTAAAGTTATAAATGAAACGAAAATAAAAGTTTCATGGTAGAATTTTGAAATGCTTTGTTTGATTTGAAATTTATAATAAAAGTAAATTCTTATAAATTTAGTAAGGTTAATATAATAAAATTGATTTGATTATTTTATGTATAGTGAATATCATATGAGTATTTCAAGTTTATTTACAATATTTAAAGAGTTCATTTTATTTGCAATTAATGCTTAAATAAATAATAATAGGTTACACTTCACTTATATTTAAAGTTAAAAGGTTTACATTTTAACATAATATTGTACTTAAGACTGATGATATTTAATTTTCGTTTTAACTAAAATAAACAAACCACATATTAAAAAATCAGTATTTTATAATCAGTTGAAAATAACTCTTCAGAACTATTAAAAATAAAACACATGCAAAAATGTCAAAACTTAAGAAAGGGAAAAAAGAGGATTTGAGAAACCTTGCTACAGAAATAGGACTACGGTTAGCAGATGATCTGAAAGTAATTTAACTGAAAGATATTATAACCAAATCAAAAGATTATGATGAAGAATTTGTGAAAAATATGCTGGTTAATATAATAGAGGAATGGCTTGAAAAAGAAAAACAAGCTGAATTCGAAAGAATTGCCCAGCAAGAAGCTGCTAAGGAAAAAAAACTAGCCAATGAAAAGGAAAAGGAACAACTACGCATTGAAAAAGAGAGAGCATATGAATTGCAACGCTTAAAACTTCAAGTGGAAGCTCAGAAGGTACTTTCCTTCACTGCCACAGTTCCAGCAAGTGAAACAGGGAAAAAAAATTGGGATCTGAATCTAATTCTCCCAAAATTTAATCTCAATAAAGATGAAATAGGACTCTATCTGACAGTATTTGAACGTCAATTAAAATTAGTGAATATACCTGAACTGAATTGGATGTCATACTTGATAGGCTCATTGCCAGCCGAAATAAATCAATTAATTGCTAGAGAAAATGATGAATATTTAAAGACTACTCAAAGGCGAAAGTGATACTCTTGAAGCGTTATAGACTTACATCAGATAAGTTTCGGCAGATGTTCTCGCAACATAGAAAAAGTGCACAAGTAACATGAAAAGACATCTATTTTGAAATTAAATCGTATTTCGAAGGATGGGTAAAAGAGTTGAATATCATCACTTTTGAAAAATTGCAAGACTTAATCATAGCTGACCAGTTAAAGAAAAGAACACCTCCAGAGGTAAGAGAACGTTTTGTTGATCAATGGTCAGAGGTGAATGATCCTTTAGAACTTGAGGAAAAGCTCGCTCGACAGTTATGAAAATGTAAAACTGGGAATGAATAAAAATTACCCTATCTTTGCTAAGAAACCATATTCCAAAGAACATGATAAATCTGCTTCAGAGAGAAACTATAAGCCTCCTAACTCAAGGGAAAATGACAAAATCAAATATTCCAACTATGAAAGTCCAAAATTTACCAAACACAAGGCATAAAGAAGATTCTCTGTTCATTGCTATGGATGTGGTAATCCTGGTTTTATTCAGTCTAAGTGTCAAAAGTGCAACAAACTAAAAGAAGAGGCTAAAACAATTGTTAATGGTGTAAAGTTGTATACCGCAGAAGCTTCAGATTCATTGTCCAGCTAAATGTTTTTAACTGTTTGTGGTAAAAAAGCAGTTTTTTGTGCCGACACAGGTGCATCAAATTACATTGCGGGAGAGAGATTTTTTAATTTATTGTAAGAGAAAGGTTTCAAATTTCAAAGAAGACTAATACAATGGTACTTGCCGATGGAAAAGAAAGAAATGTCCCTGCTTTGACACCAGTCATAAATCTTAATGTAGAGGAAAAGTTCGCATGAAATATATTGCGTTACGAAACGCTAAAGGCAATAGAACATTTCTTGGCACTGACTTTCTCCAGGCTGCTGGTATTGTGCTTAACATCCAGAATGGCACTTGGCGTTTTAGTGAAATTCGACACAGACATTACCCATTTTACCAGTCATCGGAAATCGTAAGTACTGCCAAAGTAATAATGTCGCAGAAATTAACTTCTCCTGATATATCTGCTGATATTTCAGAAACCTCTAATTCCGTGAAACTGAGGAATGATGAAGGAAAACACTTGAAAAAAGAACAACGACACAAATTAAATTATTTGCTGGAAGAATTTGAAAATAACTTCAAGCCAGGGGGAGAACATACTCATTTTATTTAACATAGAATCCAGACTGGAAATAGCCTACCTGTTGCTGAACCTCCATATAGAATTACACCTGCAAAGAAAGAGTTGTTGAAGAAAGAGCTAGATTCCTTACTAACAGAAGAAATAATTGATGAATGTGAATCTCCTTATGCAAGTCCTGTGGTATTAATACCGAAACTGAACATTACCATGAGATTGTGTGTTGATTTCCTCAAGTTAATCTCAACTACTATTGCGGACAACTATCCACTCCCTAGAATGGATGATTTATTGACTGAAGCCAAGTCGACGAATTACGTCTACGATAGACTTAAGATTATGTTATCATCAGGTCAAAGTTCATGAATCATACCAATAGAAGACTACCTTCATCTGTCCATATGGAACTTTTAAATTTTTACGTATGCCTTTTGGGTTGCGTAACGCACCCGCAAGTTTTCAACGTCTCATTGATAAATTTAAATCTGGTCTCAAAGATGTTTTTTCATTATCATACCTTGATGATATCCTTATCTTATCAGAAACTTTTGATGAACATTTATCAGATTTACGAAAAGTGTTTGAAAGACTTTCTATATTTAAACTGAATGCTAATAGAAGCGAATGCAATTTTTCTTGTGACAGAGTGAAGTATTTAGGTCATTGGATAACTGAAAACGGTGTAGAAGTCGATGCTGACAAAGTATCTGCTATTCAAAAAATTCCAAATCTAAAATGTGCTAAAGAAGTACTGTCCTTCCTACATACGTGTTCCTGGTTCCGGAGATATGTTTCCCATTTTTCTGAAGTTGCTAAGCCTCTTAGTGACTTAACTGAAAAGAATAAACAGAGGACATGGGGTGATATAGAGGAGATAGCATTTGAAGAGTTAAAAAGAGGGCTGATCTCACCATCTGTGTTGTCTCAGCCAGATGGATCTAAACCATTCCTCACAAGAACTGATGCGAGTAATTACGCTCTATCCTTATCCGGAGCAGTCCTTATCCAAGGAGAAAGACCGGAAGAACATGTGATTGAGTATGCCAGTCGACTGCTCAGTTCGGCGGAAAGAAATTATTCAACTACCGAAAGAGAAGTACTAGCGGTGGTATGGGCACTTGAAGAGTGCCGTGGCTATGTGGAAAATCAAGAAATCATTATTGCATCAGATCACCAACCTTTAAAGAGGCTTATGAGTATTAAATCGCCATTCGGACGCTTAGCTCAATGGGCTCTTCAAATCCAGTCATATCAGCCGAAAATTCTTTACACTCAAGGAAGATCTAATGTAATTGCAGACCTTCTGTCCAGACCATTTGATACAGTGGACAAATTTGTTTATCACTTGAACACTATTTCCATAAATTTACCATCTCGGAAATCTAATGCCATTCGCGAAGAACAATTGAAGGACGAGGATGTAAGAAAGATCATAGACTGCTTTGAAAGTGGACGGAAAGATGAAAATAATGTAAATTGGACTAGTAGAGTTTATCTGATGAATCAGGGAATACTGTATCGATATTCGCCTGAAACAGAGTCAGAAGAAGCACAGCTAGATGTCCCTTGTCATGAGCAAGAACATGTCCTACAGCAATATCATGGTTCTCCCACTGCAGTACATTGTGGAGATGAGAATACGTATCATAAAATTTTTTATAGGGATTTCTTTCCTGGCATGAGAAAATTTATCGCCGAATGTGTGAACAATTGTGCTGAATGTAACCGGTACAAATCTAACAATCAGAAAACTGCTGGATTACTCAGTACGCCTATTTATTCACAAAGATTTGAGACGTTGGCAATAGACTTGTTTGGTCCTCTCCCAGAGACCCCAACTGGGAAAAAATGGATATTTCGTGTTGAAGATACCAGTACATGATGGGTCGAACGTTTTGCCTTAGAAGATTCCACAGCTATGAATTGCTTTAAAATACAGATAGAAGAAGTCTTCTTACGCTATGACTTACCTAGAAGACTAATCAGCAGCAACGGTGTACAATTCGTCAGTGCTGTAATGCAACAAACTTGTAAGATCCAAGGTATTAAGCAAGATCTTATACCCTTATACCATCCTCAAGCAAATCCCTCTGAACGAAAGAATCGAGACCTAAAACCCAAATTTGCAATTCTAGTTGAGGTTTCGCATGATACTTGGAAGGACAAACTACCCATGATACGTTTTGCTTTAAACACCGCA
This sequence comes from Latrodectus elegans, assembly GCA_030067965.1. Taxonomy (NCBI): domain Eukaryota; kingdom Metazoa; phylum Arthropoda; class Arachnida; order Araneae; family Theridiidae; genus Latrodectus; species Latrodectus elegans. The sequence continues at coordinate 413,897 of CM057811.1, forward strand.
AGATGTAATTCTACAAGTCATACGGTAGCTTACCTTCAGTTCGGAAGACATCTTCGTACCACACATGATGTCATTCATGATATTAGAGCTGTCATTGATAACGATAACTTCGTCGCAGAGATAACACCTTACTTGAAAGAATTTGCACGCCTTACACCCATAATTAGAGAGAGTGTAGAGTAAACACAAGATGCTAGAAAGAAGTACTTTGACAAAAGGCATAGATCCATTTATTATGAACCAGGCGATAAAGTTTGGATCACTTTACATCCCGTGAGCAAGTCCAAAACCAAAACAAGTAAATATTCATGCCCAAGCGTGAAGGAACTTATATCATATTAACGAATACATCACCAAATATAATTGATGTTGCGGATCCTGCTGCCCCTGATCAAGTACTCGGCACTTACCATACCAGTATGTTGAAGTCCTATCAAAATTCATCTAGAGATAAGGGGCCAGTAAATACTTTGAAAAGTAGAGGAAGACCACGTCGAGAACCTCAGAAGCTTCCTAATTCCTGTCTCCTTGCCGGGACGTCGGCGGAGCCAGAGGGGGAGTCTATAGCGCCCTTTGTCTACAATGCCACCCATGATATCATCAACCAGGAAGTGAGTCCCTCTCCCTCAACCGTAGTAATGAGACGTATATCCATATGACTCTCCATGTTTACCCTATACCTTTAACTTTATACGTTTAGGTGTAATGTTGTTTTATTTGTAGTATATGTATCTGTGTTGTGCTCAAGTTGTACCCTAAATTATTAATAAATTATTTTGAGTTACTTAAGTAACTTATTTCTTTGTTCCTATTATATATATATAAACCCAGAAAATTGCTACACAATAGTTTAAAAAATCACACTCAGTCATATTTATATTTCTTATATATTTAAATGATCTTAAAAGATTTGATTTCATGGCACATCTTTCTTTGAGGTATGTGATGATAAGGTAACTTTTTTTCTTTGGAATCTCACACTTTTGTAATTATTTTTGTTACAGCATTCAAACAGAATGTATTCTCATACATATCAAGAAAATTCTGTAATGGAAATTTGTAAGTAGAACTTCTACTTCATTAAATACAAAATTAAATTAATGTTTCTTTAAAAATTGCAATTTTTTATTACTTACTTTATAAGAAACATAAAATAATTAGAAAAAAATAACTGTTATACAGAAAGCTTGTTACCGTATTTCGTAACCATTTGGATGATTTACTTTAATTTTTGCGCTGTATTGTTGAAATTTTTAACTAGTGCAAAGAAATTATATAAATAATTTTTATTATGATATGTGAGTATTTGTATGAGTAGACATTCTTTGATTTGGTTTTTAAAGAGTGTCACCTAATAAAAATGCTACGACAATTATTTATTCTCTCTAAAGATGATAATCATATAAAAATCAAGATTATTGTTTTGTACATGTCAATATGAATAGAATTTATTTTAGTTTTATTTTTCTTTTTTTATTATTATTTTCTTTTGACAGTGAAATAGTAATTGCATAAGAATTGGTAATTAAGTTGATAAATTTCAATTTTTGAGATATTATATAATTATTTAATATTGTTGGTAGATATTCTTAGTAAGAAACGATGTCAGTTTATTCATAAAAGAAATAAGAAAATATTTGTATAGCGTAAATTTCATGTTTATTCATCACATTTACATCATGAAAATTCATTTCCAAATGTGTGCTGAAGAAATGCTCTTATTTTCATTGATACATAAAATTTAAAATTTTGCTACATTAAAACTTTATCTTCCGAATGGACTACATGGAACACCTTTGAAGTATTTTTCGTTTATGAATGATAAAAAATTTATTTCTTGCAAATAATTTTGGCAAGTGTTCAGACAATTATTCATATATATATATAAGTTTGTATTATAATATATATGATTAAAATAATATATAATTAGTGTAATAATTTGTTGCGCAGCTTAACTATATAAATAAATTTCTATAAAAGTATATTACACATACCATATTAGTCTAACTTTTATTTATATAATTATAAACACGAAGCATAAGTTATATCCAAATTTAAAAAAGGAGGGTGATTTTTTCTCACAAAAGAATTTCAGTATTTTCAATATGACACATCCAAAAGTAATTTTACATTTTTATTACATTATATAAGAAATATATAAATGGTCTTAAGCTAGTATTAAATGAAAACAAAAATTTAAAGAAAATTTAGGAAGAAATTTAGGAAAATATATACTTTTAAAAAGTAACACGCATTCAGTTTCACTAAGCAAAAATAAATCAGTATTTATCAAACTTCCCCTAATGATACATTTAAGGAAAAAAGAGTATGTCAAAACAAGTCATTTAAAACTGTTATTTTAAATGGATGTGAATTTAGGTATACAGCAATGTTCTAAATATTTTGCCTTCTAGTGATCTATATTTGTCTTCAAACTGCGAGGCATGCACCTGTTTCCATCAGAATTTTAGAGATTTGTTTCTGGTTTAGTAACAGTGACATCCGTTTAATTTTGAGTTGTCATTTCAACGTGATATAAATAGTCAGAATTATATACAATATGAAGAAATGCTTGTCAATTTATGAAAAATTTAAACTTTAATAATTCATATGATTGCATTTATTCAATTTTGAATAAAATAAATGTAATGGTCGATATATATATATATATATATATATATATATATATATATATATATATATATATATATAATACTTATCTGTCATTATTTCTGAAATGGTCATGATTAATAGATGTGTTAATCAAGATGGAAAAGTGGAAAACTCTAATTTCTGCATGTATTTGTTGTCAACATTTACACATTAATTGAGTAAATAATATTTTTTTTATGAATTGTGATGCATTAAGACCATATCACTCTTCTGTTTGTTAACAATATTTTTATAATTTAATTAAAATCTACATTTCCTTGTTATCTTGCCTTATTTTTATTCTTTTCCCTTTTTCTTTTTTCTTCTTCATTGGATTCGTACATAAAGAGGCAAATGATACGTGAAAGAACTCATATGCACATAGTACGGGAAAAGAGACGCTTAGTTGAGAATACAGAACCAATTGTCTTTATTTCTCTTGTTTTGCATTGCTTTTTATTCAAACAAATTTCCATTGTATCTACATCATACATTATTTCTCACGAGCTGTAATCCTGCACTAGGACTACAGTTTTATCATCAGATTCAAGTTCCCTTTCTCTTCAACATTCAAGGTGCTAGCTTATTTACCACGGGATTAAACTAGTTCCAGTGGATTACAGCACAAAGTCTTCTGATTGTGTTCAATTTTCTCTGGCTGTCACGTCTTAGAGTCGGCTTTTTCTTTGACAGTCAACTTACACATTTAACAATCACATAGTTATAACAATCGCATGACCTCTGTCAAAATATTTCAAATGCATCGTTTTTAGAATTGCCTTTGTATGACATAATGTGAATATTTGAATATTTTTATGAAATTTCGAATACTATTTTTATTATTTACAATTTTAATTAAGTTATTACAAACTTAAAAAAAGAAACGAAATACCAGTGTCCTTTAAAAAAGCCAGTTCTATTAAAACATACCTGTAATAAATTCGTAATAATATATTTTGTTGCAAACTAATCTAATTATATTTGCGATATGAAAAGTTAGAACTGCATTTTGAACTATGATTTTATTAATATTAAAAATGTAATCGCTTATGTTGTATGGTTGAGATTTGGTTGTCTGTCTACTGTCACTTTTGGACGTGAGATCTGATAAAATTGAGACCCTTAGATTGAGAGATTATAAGGTGGTCCACTATATAAACTCACATTACACCCAAAGAAGGAATCGAACTTTAGAAATGTTGAACCGATTAAAATATCAATGGCGAATCGATTTTTAACTCAACTGATGTATTATGTAAAATAATTTATTGCAAAATTTTAAATAGACTACTATAATTTTCCTATTTTTATGCACGTATTCTTAAATAAATGCACGTTTCACTTGAAATTATGTATTATAGAATTTCTTACTAAATTGTATTCAGCAAATTTCATTGTAAATAATTATGCATTAAATTGCTACTTCAGTTTTCTTAATTCTGTAACACACTATACAATTACCACATAAAACATGAATTAAATATAAAAATATATCAAGCAATTCACAGAAAATAATGTCAAAATGTTAATTAATCAAATTTTTAATGTGCACTGGTTATGAAATGAGAAGTTATTTTAAAAAATGTGAAGTTAAAATTTCTTATGTTGTCTCCAAATAGACTCTAAAATGGTTTTGTTAAAGATTTGAAACTAGAATAAATACTTAATCATTTCAGGAGCTTTTTTTAGCTTAATGTAACATTTTCAAACGACATTATATATTAAATTAAACATTAATCATATTATGTCCTGCTAGACAAAAACATGAACTAACTTATTATTTAAAAAGTACAAATTCATTGTGCTTAATGTCAGTGATTTATTCAAAAAACATATATGGATACTTGAAATTTTGAAAAACGTTACAGAAAAGTTTTCCATCAACTAATTTATTTGCAAATTATACTATACAAAGATCAATATATTAAAAATATAAATTCTCTATCATAATCATATACTTATTTTTAATCTCTTGTGTGAAATCAGAATGTTGGAAATGACAAAAAAATAATTTTATGGAAAATGCATAATTTTTATTTTATAAAGAAAATAAAGTATATATTTTTCACTTAATTCTTAAATATACTTATTCTTATATTTCTGATTTTAATATTCTTAAAATATTTAAAAATTTTAATATTTTCATGTTTTATCATAGTTAATAAAATATTTTCCCCACGTCTTGAATTTTCTTAAAATCTTTTGAAGAGAAATTAACAAAACATTTATCATGATATCAAACTAAGTATTCATTAATTTTCTTTTCTTAGTTTCTTAAAAAGTTTTTCTTAGTTTTAGTAATCAATGCTTCATAAAATGTAATAATTTTATAGCTTTAATAACCCGTAATCGAAATTATATGTTTGTATTATACAGGAGCTGGAAATATTTCGAGGCAATGAATAAAAAATTAAGATTAAAAAATAATTCAAAATTTACAAAATTATTAAAAGTTTGAAACACACACAGGAAAATGCAAATAAAACTTGAGAGTGTTGTTTCTCAATTTCAAATAGAATAATTTTATAAATTAATCACTCCGTTTCAGATTTAAACTTGTAAATTATTATATTACATGTTTCTACAAAAATAATGCATAAGATATCAAATAATTGATTTACATAAGTTTTTGTCTTTTTCAAGATACTGTGTCCCCTTGAAAATCTTAGTAGCAGAATCATAGAAAATAGTCAATATTTTATTTGTTTGAGAAAATATCGATTATCGTTACTTGCATGGGTTAGTTCTGGAAAATGGTCCCCTCTTTTTTTATTTCCAAAAACTTGGTTTATCTTGAATAAAACAGCAGATAATATTTATTTAGAGCGGATACGACATCTTGGATGCAGTACAAATTTATTTTTTCTTTTATTAGAAACAGGAGATAGTATGATAAACAACGGAAGCAAATTAGTTGAGCTTTTTCATAGTATAACAAACATACCTCTATCACATTAGCAAAATAAGGCATTGTATTAGCTTAAAGGCCTTCCAACTTTGCTTAGAAAGTAAAAATGAAATAGTTTTGAGGTTAGAATGAAGATGTTGTTTTATGCATTATAATTAAAATAACTATCCATTAAAAATTATTCTTGATCTAAAATAGAAAATTTAAAGAATACTCTATTTTTTCTAATGATTTATTTTTTTATATATCAGGGGCTAATATGATTATTAAGCTTGATTTCGTTGGGACTGAAATAGTTTCGAAGCTTGCGTAATCGAAAGTAAAAATTTTTAATATTTAAAATAATAAGTTAAAAATTTATACATACACTGATGTATGCAGTTACTGAAAAAAATAAAATAAAACAAAATTAGGAATTTATTTATTATCCAAAAAAGTAAGAAATTAAAATTGGGAGGAAATACAGAGAATGATTAAATGTCTAGCAGAAATTAAGAAATAAAATCTAAGAGTTATATGATAAAAAAAAATAATTACGTACATATAGAAAATTACTTCATATAATTATTTAAGGCTTAAAAAGAATCATTTAAAAGCTATATACAAGTTAAAAGTCTAATGATAATGATAAGAAATAAAATATATTTCTTTAAAAAAAATTCAAGCAACCTTATTATAGTCAAAAGTTCTTATGATAAAAATTGGAATATATATATATATATATATATATATATAATCGATGAAAGTGATCAAATTGATACTAAAGGAAAATAAAAAATTGCATATGTTCATAAACTCATAATATTAAAGTTTATAATGATAAATAAATGCTGTATCATAAATATTGTCTCATTAAACTGCATCATCATAAATATTGCACCATTAAATAGCGTGTAGCATCAGTATAAATAGCGCTGCCTCTTAATCTTTTGTTATATAATGCCCGACCACTTGGATATCCACCTTTTAGGGGCGGAAATGATGGTATTCATAAAACAGTCCACTCAGTGGGTGTGTCTTCATAGTCTCGATAGATGTCTTCTTAATTTAAAAGCAGGGATCAAGCAGAGGATCAAGCAGATTTGGCCTTCAGATATATCATTTCATATTGAGGGCATTGCAACTACGACGAATTTAAAGTACCTCAGTTGCCATTAGCGAATACAATGGATCATCGATCGGGAAGGGATTCCATCTCGCTACCTTCTGATAATTTTGATAATGAGAATGAATACCTTAACCTACCAGGCAACTGCGTCACTCTAAATGTTGGTTTATGTGATACATGGTATGCCAGTGAAGATAAATTTCATACTATAAAAAATTATTTATTGAAAATATGTTCCCTTAAGCACAATTATATTTATTCACTGAAAGAAATCTGTATGCAATGTATTTTACACATTTTATATTATAAAGAATATTTGAATAAAGAGACATTAAGTTGAAAGAAAGCAAAATATAAACTTCATTAACAAAACTAATTGCATCCAACAGTATGTTATTTAAAGCCTCCCGTAACTGACAAACCAAAATTAAAAACCTATTTAATAAACGATGACCGCTTGTCAGATTTTTACACGCAGGAAATGTATATTTGGTCATTACAAGTCTTAGTTGTTCAGAAACATTGTGTATAAAATTTATTTTCAGATTTTGTTAGATTATTTACAAAATATTTTTAACAATTTCCTTGTCTTTAAAGAATTTTTGCTTCTTACTTGAGAAAATCTCAAGAGCATGTGAGGTGTTAGTTTAAAAATAATAAATAATTAACCAAGAAACTTATTTTGACACGTCACAAGATGAAAAAACAGATGAACAAATAAAGATTATGAATCCACAGTTAAAATAATATGAAATCAAATTGTAAGTTGAAAGTAGTATAGCAGAGATTTTTATTAAAATAATCTAGCGAATTAATTTATTTTAATTTACTATTCTTTATTTTCATTTATTCATAAATAAAAAAATGTAATTATAAAACGTAAAAACTGTAAAACATGAATTCTGATTAATTAAAAATTTTATAATGCCAAAATATAAATTTTCTTTTTAAACAATTTTTTTATATTTTTCAACTATTCTTCTACATTTTGCCTTCTAATATTTTTCCTGATATTTTTATTAATTTTTCACTCAATTCTAATCCATTTTGTAAACCACACTTGAAGATTTCTATATTTTTAACCATAAAAGAAATGTTTTTTCTTTCCAATTGAGATCATTATGACAACACTTTATTAAAATTATCGTTGGTTTAAAATATCCATGGCGTCAGATAACATTTCATCTATGTAACGCATAATTAATTACGACACCGAATTGAGACGGCGTACTCAATCCGACTTGTCAACGAATCTGCTGCCTGCCTTCCTCTCGCATTCTTCGAGTGACAGCACAAAAGGCAAAGTTTACCATTGAATGTCTGAAAAAATATTGTCGAAGTTCATTTTGTTAATAGAACGATTTCTTATGTAATGTCTAGACATCTGTTTTGAAAAGTCGTTTTCCATTGATTCAAGCCATTAACACATGGACGACAGAACAACTGATAAAGCAAACGACAAAACATCCACTTTATGGTTAATTAACATCGGCAAGGACTATTTAAAAATGTTTAAATTTCCTTAATTATTAGAATTTTAAATTAATAATTGCAATATTTGTAAGCAATCTCTTTTAAATCTTAAGAATAATGCCTTGTTTACTGCAACCATTTTTTTGTTATACATATATACAGTTATTTCACATATGCAACATTGTTACTGTAACATGTTTAACTATCAACAGCCACCAGTTTTAAGCACGACAGATCTCGCTACCTTCCATTAGCGAGTGTGGAGAATACTTAATACAAAGCGGGTATCTCACCGATAAAGAAATTAATAGAAGCCATCGTAGTACAAAACATTTATTAGACAACACACACAGAAAGATATCTAAAAACAGAAGTGCGTAAGATATAAAAGTAAAAAAAGAGAACACTTAAATCTAAGTGACAGTAGCGTAGGTGCCGATGCACTGCGCATACGTGGGAGGAGAAGGAGGCGAAAACTGCAATTGCCGTTCTCCGCAATATACTCCCACCTTTCAAGTGTGCCCTGGGCTTAACATTCAAAACATAAAATGCTTATTAATACTATAATATAAAATTAATACAAAATACAAAAAATATAAAAATATTACATAAATCATAATGAATTTTAACTAAATAAAAGTAATAATGATACAGATAATAAGGAAGTGAAATTGAGCTAACTGAGCACGAAAATAGGTCTTTAAAATTTATTTATTAGCGGGTTTCACAGTTCGACCACTGCTAGTTACCCTTGGTAGCAGTTCGTCATTTCTATCAGACACTGGATTTTCTATTTCCAACCTATAAAGTCGTTGGATAGGTCTTAAAAGTTCCGAATTTTTGATTTTAATGATGGCGAATCTTATTTGACCATCACGACCAGGAATTAATTTTATTATTTTTGCTAAATCCAAAAAGGAGTGCTTTTTATTATCATCTTCTACAAGAACCATATCTTCAATACTAAGTGGTCTATCCTTATAATTCTTTAACGACTGCTGTCGTAACTGTCCTAAATATTCTGAACGAAAACGGGACTTTAAAGCATCTCTAAGACGCTGTAAATATTTAATTCATTTGCACAATTTAACTTTGTCAACAATATCAAGGTCTGGCATTCCAAACGTTTTAGTTTCGTGTAAGAATTGTTCGGGAGTAAAAGGTAGTTCATCATCTATGTCTTCCGACACATACGTAAAAGGCCTAGAGTTTATTAATCGTTCTCAGTCACATAATATAGTAAGTATCTTTTCATACTCAAGAGAAGCGAGACCCAATATTTTTCTTAATGTTTTACAATTTGAATCAGACGCTCCCACCACCCACCCCACAAGGCTGCGGAAGGAGGATTAAAATACCAATGTATCTTTTGTTCAGCAGCTTTGAAACGGAGACTATCCCAACCAATAGATTGTAGAACCTTCTCTGCCGCTGTAAAATTCTTTCCGTTATCTGAATAGATGGTTGAAGGAATTCCTCGATGCGCAATAAAACGTCTTACAGACTGAATAAAACATTCAGTGCTTAAAGACGTAACGAGTTCAAGGTGGACAGCTCTATATCCTGCACAGGTGTATAATACAATATAAGCTTTTCTACCATTTTTCAAATACAGTGGCCCTGCAAGATCCCATCCCATAATTTCAAAAACCCATACATCGCGGACCCTATCATTTGGTAAAATGCCTGGGATCGTCTCACATTTCTTACCCTTAAATCTGACATTTTACACATTTATTTATATAATTTTTTTATTGTCTTACGGGATTTTTAAATCCAGCATTTCTTTCTTAAATGAGACATTAATACAGTATTGCCTGCATGTAACAAATCATTATGTGTACACATCATCTATAATTTTACAACACAATGATCAGAAGGTAATATAATAGGATACTTAAAATCATATTTATCATCTCTAATGGCGACATTTGATTTAACTCTTATGAAACCATAAGAAGCTACTATTGGTCTCAGTTGTTTCAATTTATCACCCCTTTCACTTTTAAAAGATTCTTTTTGAACTATCAGTATGAAACTAATTACTCTCTTTTCAATTTCTTGTAGTGTTAAGTACCTTGAGAGATTTTTATCAACTTTTCTGACGTTATTATAAAATCTAAAAATTCATGGTATCATTCTTAGAATTTTCTTAAAAGAAGAAAAATAACTATAGAATCTTTTAATGTCATTATAATCTCTCGTTAAAATAGTTATTACTGTTTTCCGAATTCACCAATTCTTCATTTGGTTTACTGTTTGATTCAGGCCAATTCTCTTTACTTTACAGTAACCAATTTGTTCCCTCCCACCATTTTTTTCCGATCAACTGTTCAGAGGATCAACCTCTGGATAACTTCTCCTAACTGGCATCACATATCAGGATTGAGAGTACCTGATATGTGATGCCAGTTAGGAGAAGTCAAAGAACGAATTTCTATGACCCGATTGTGTATGAAAGTTCCCCAATTTTGATTACGTTGAATTCAACATAAAGCGGTGGTTGAATCAGTCCAACAATATACATCAACAGTAGCAAGATTAAGATCTTTAATTATGGACGATAACAGACGAGCACCTATACAGCTTGCTAAAAGTTCAAGGCGAGGAATAGTTATGGGCTTCAAGGGAGCGACACTGGATCTAGCATTAACTAAACTGATTCTGACCCCATTGTAATTTTCGACTCGTATAAAAACGGATGCACCATACGCCTTTTGACTTCCGTCACAAAACAAATGTAAACTTATTGATTCATAAACCAACTGAATTCCAAACCATCTGGGAATACTTATTTCTGAAAGTAAATGCAATTTTTGATGCCAATTTTTATATATTTTAATCAAATCATCCGAAAGGTTATCATCCACTTGAGCTTTAACTTCCATGTTTCTTGTATAATTAATTTTGGAATCAACATTACTGGTGCGGTATAACCTATTATGTCAAAAACTTGGTTATCTACAGCTAAAATCATTCTTTTCGTAACCGATTCTTGCGGTTGTTTTCCTTTCTCTATTTTGCACGTCAATGTATCTTTACCAGTATGCCATAGAAGGCCTAAAACATAAATATGATCTTCCATAGAGGAACTATTTTCGATCACTTCAATGCTTATATTAGAATTCCAACATCTTAGATTAAATGAACCAGAAGCTATAATTAATTTAGATTCCATGAAAAACTTTTTTAATTCTTTCTCAGAATTTAGACTCGTTAAACAGTTATCTACATAAAATGCTGTTTCTAAAATTTCCGCGGTGTTCTCTTTAAGTTTTCCAGAACCTTGTTTAAATGATACTTTAAAGTAGCAGCCAATAAATAAGGACCACGAGTTAAACCAAATACTACTCTTCGATGGCGATATTCCACTACATGTTCTCCATTTTCATTATCGTACCACAAAAATCTTGAAAAATCCCTATCTTTTTCTCTTATAGCAATTTGTAATAAAGCTTTCTCAATATCTGATGTAATGCCAACGTGATTCTAACGAAATCGTTTTAAAATTGAAGGTATTAGTTCTATTAAATTTGGCCCTGAGGACAAACAATCATTCAACGACAGAGAACCGGGTGGGTGACTGTAGTGGTCCCGCCGCAGAATGTAAACAAACGCCAAAGGTAAACAACGCGGATGAATACAAGACGCGCAGAAGAATAAACCTTCGTGGCCGACAGAGGTGACTGGGCAGAGACGCTTCTCGGCAGTCTAATCTCGGCCCTTGAACTGAGCGTTAGCAGCGGAACATTCGCTGCTTTGTCAAATATTGTTTATTTTTCAATTTCTTACTAATGCGGTGTCTAATGTAAATTTAATTGTATTTTTATGAAGTTATTAATTAAATAGTTATGTCTGGATTTAACATCATTTGTTTTTATTATTTATCCATCGACATTCACTATAAATGGTGACTTTGGACGAGGTTAACACTTGAATCTTCTTATCATCGACATTTTGTTTTCGAATTGCATCCATGATACTATGCTTTCTCACGAACTTTTGAGTATTTTTCTACTGTCATTATCCATGGTTTCTCTGAAATAACATATTATTTTTGGATTTTTACTTAAAAGAACGACATGCCTAACGAAACAGAAAACCAACAGATTGCTCGTGTCGCCGTAAAGCCACCGCCATTTTGGAGAGCGAATCCAGAAATATGGTTCAAGTAGATGGAGAGCCAATTCACGCTTGCTGGAGTCACTACGGAAGTGACGAAATTTCATCACGTGGTCTCCGCGTTACAACCAGAGGAGTTAGGTGTGGTCGGTGACATCATCCTTAATATGCCGGCAGTTAAACCTTACTCCGCTATTAAAAAACGGCTGTGTGACCAGTATGCAGATTCGGAATCGCAGCGACTAAGAGACTTAATATCTGGAATGCAACTCGGGGATCGCCGCCCTTCACGACTCCTATTGGAAATGAGAAGCAAGGCTGGTACGAAAATAAATGATGACCTCCTAAAATCTTTATTTTTACAAAGACTCCCGACGCATGTGCAACAAATTTTGGCGATTTCAAACGACAATTTGGATAAGCTTGCCGAAATGGCAGATGGCATTATGGCAACAACTAATGTTTCCTCAGTTAACGCCGTCGCAGCTCCCACAGTTGAACAGGATTTGCGGACACTGCTGTGTGAAATAACTACCCGCCTCTCTCGTTTGGAATCCCGTCCACGCAGCCATTCCAGAAACCGCAATCAACGTTCTACAAGCCGAAATAGACAATCGCAGAATCCAACACACTGCTGGTACCACAGAAGATTTCAGCAAAGAGCAACTAAATGCCAAGAGCCCTGTTCCTTCCATGCGGAAAACTGCTAAAGCCGTCATCCAATCAAAGGGGTGGCGGCGAGGCGATGATTCAACGTCTGTATTTGGCGGATAAAACATCTTCTTCACGATATCTCATCGATACTGGAGCAGATGTGTCCGTAGTTCCTCATACTGTCCATAAGCCAAGCAATCAACCTGCGCGGATGCAACTTTTTGCTGCAAACGGGACAGCGATTCCAACATTCGGTCAACGACTGCTGAAATTAGATCTTGGTCTGAGAAGAGCATTCAACTGGCCCTTCATCATCGCTGCTGTTTCTCAGCCGATTATCGGCGCAGATTTTTTACGCCATTTTGGACTTGTAGTAGACATCAAAAATGGTGCTTTAATTGACCCTTCAACCTCCTTGCAGTCTAAAGGAACGTTATATGCTGGTAATTATTCTGCGGTTAAGGCAATCATTGAGGAGTCTAAGTTCCACAAATTGTTAGCAGAATATCCTATGCTCATTAAAGCAAATATTGTGCCAAATAAAATTGTTCATGAAGTGGAGCATTGCATTCAAACAACTGGACCTCCAGTGTTTTCAAAACCTAGACGTTTACCACCAGATAAACTGAAAGCTGCAAAACAAGAGTTTGAATTCCTTGTAGCTTCTGGAGTCTGTCAACCATCTAACAGCTGTTGAGCAAGCCCACTCCACATGGTGCCTAAGAAAAATGGGGACTGGCGACCCTGTGGTGATTTTCGTCGACTTAACAGTGTCACCGTTCCCGACAGATACCCTGTACTCCGTATACAGGACTGTTTACAAGTGTTGGAAGGGAAAACAGTATTTTCTACCTTAGATCTTGAAAAGGCATATTATCATCGTATCCCTGTTCGCAAAGAGGATGTTCCAAAAACTGCAGTAACAACACCATTTGGACTTTTCGAGTTCTTATTCATGCCATTTGGCTTGTCTAATGCTGCAGCAACATTCCAACGATTTATTCACAAAGTTTTGAATGAATTTGACTTTTGTGTGCCTTACTTTGATGATGTGCTAGTTGCGTCAAAAGATGATGAGGAACACTTAGCACATTTGAAACGGATCTTCCAGAGATTTTCAGAATATGGAGTGACCCTAAATGTCAATAAATGTGTTTTAGGACAAACTTCGGTAGAATTTCTGGGACATCTGGTGACTTCTAAAGGAATCACCCCCTCCCTGAAAAAGTAGCAGCAATTACAAATTTTCCAAAGCCTGTTACTGTTAAAGAATTACGTCGTTTCCTATCCATTATAAATTTTTTATCGAAGATTTATATCTCGAGCTGCACAAACTAAAGCAGTTCTAAATGAATACCTAAGGGGTGCCAAAAAGAACGACAAATCAACAATAAACTGGACAACTGAGGCTGAAACTGCCTTTGAAAAGTGTAAACAAGACTTGGCAGAAGCAGCAATTCTTCATCACCCTGTATTAAATGCACCATTGGCAATTGTTGTGGATGCTTCAGATACAACTGTGGGGGCCGCCTTACATCAACATATCAACAAGGAGTGGCAACCACTTGGATTTTATTCTAAGAAACTCTCACCATCCCAACGCAATTACAGTGCTTATGACAGAGAACTCTTAGCTGCATACATGGCTGTGAAGTACTTCCGTCATATGGTAGAAGGTCGCCCATTTACCATATTTACTGATCACAAGCCCCTCACATTCGCTTTCAGACAGAAGGAGGACAAGTGCTCGCCAAGACAACTACGCCACTTGGATTATATCAGTCAGTTTTCCACCGATATTCAGCATGTAAAGGAATTGACAATGTGGTTACACATGCCCTTTCTCGGATAGACATTGCAACGATAGAAACACCATCAAAAATTGACTTCCAGGAAATGGCTAATAACCAAAAATGTGACAATGAACTGTCACAGTTATTGTTACATCCTGATAAATCTTCCCTAGTGCTTCAACCTTTTGCAATAGGTGATCCTAAAGTTGAGCTGTTTTGTGACACATCCACCAACCACATTAGACCATTCGTGCCTGAAGTGGATAGAAAAAAGATATTCCACAGTCTGCATTCTATATCACACCCGGGGATTAAAGCTACTGTCAGGCTAGTGGAAGAGAGATTTGTCTGGCCGGGAGTGAAGGCAGATGTAAGAGCATGGGCTCAGCAATGCCTGGACTGTCAACGATCAAAGGTTGTACGTCATACCCAAAGCAGGCTTGGAACTTTCGTGCAACCCAACTCCAGATTCGAACATGTACATATTGATATAGTCGGCCCACTACCTCCATCTGAAGGGTGTCAATACTGCCTCACATGCGTCGACCGTTTTTCAAAGTGGCCAGAAGCTTACCCTATGGTCGACATCACAGCGAAATCAGTGGCTACAACCGTCTACGCCGGATGGATTGCAAGATTCGGACCACCTCTACGGATTACAACAGACCAGGGTACGCAATTTGAAGCTTCACTTTTCGATGCCCTTACCAAATTCTTGGGTACTGCTCGACATCGCACAAGTCCTTACCATCCAGCCGGAAACGGCCAAGTGGAAAGATTCCACAGGCAATTAAAGGCAGCCATCAGAGCTCACGGCACCATTCAATGGACCTCAACTCTCCCTACCATGCTGCTGGGGTTTCGAGCAGCATGGAAGAAAGACCTACAAGAAACGGCAGCGGAGATGCTATACGGAACGACTATCCGGCTACCTGGAGAGTTTCTAAGCCCATCATCTGAAACAGCGGATCCAGCCACCTTCGTCGGAAAGCTGAAGGACACCATGCAGAAATTGCTACCATCCTACCCACGACGACAGGAGCATCGAACAATTTTTGTCAACAAAGATCTTTCAAGCTGCTCTCATGTGTTCCTACGGTCAGACACTGTAAAAAAGAGTCTCCAACAGCCCTATGAGGGCCCATTCCAGGTCATTGAGAGAGGAGATAAAGTCTTCAAACTACTCATTCGAGGACGGGAAAGTACTGTAAATATAGACCGTGTTAAACCCGCCTACATTGCGAAAGATGAAGATTATCCTGTGCCTCATTCCGAACAAGAGACGAAAACAACAGAAGAGAACACAACTACATCTGCAAATACCATTCCAACCACCACAGTTACACGCTCAGGTCGCCGTGTGCATTTCAACAAGCGGTACCTGTGACTACTGGTAGAAATCTCGCTATCGCTGGTGGGGGGCTACTGTAGTTGTCCCGCCGCAGAATGTAAACAAACGCCAAAGGTAAACAACGCGGATGAATACAAGACGCGCGGAAGAATAAACCTTCGTGGCCGACAGAGGTGACTGGGCAGAGACGCTTCTCGGCAGTCTGCTCTCGGCCCTTGAACTGAGCGTTAGCAGCGGAACATTCGCTGCTTTGTGTAATATTGTTTATTTTTCAATTTCTTACTAATGCGGTGTCTAATGTAAATTTAATTGTATTTTTATGAAGTTATTAATTAAATAGTTATGTCTGGATTTAACATCATTTGTTTTTATTATTTATCCATCGACATTCACTATAAATGGTGACTTTGGACGAGGTTAACACGTGAATCTTCTTATCATCGACATTTTGTTTTCGAATTGCATCCATGATACTATGCTTTCTCACGAACTTTTGAGTATTTTTCTACTGTCATTATCCATGGTTTCTCTGAAATAACATATTATTTTTGGATTTTTACTTAAAAGAACAACATGCCTAACGAAACAGAAAACCAACAGATTGCTCGTGTCGCCGTAAAGCCACCGCCATTTTGGAGAGCGAATCCAGAAATATGGTTCAAGTAGATGGAGAGCCAATTCACGCTTGCTGGAGTCACTACGGAAGTGACGAAATTTCATCACGTGGTCTCCGCGGTACAACCAGAGGAGTTAGGTGTGGTCGGTGACATCATCCTTAATATGCCGGCAGTTAAACCTTACTCCGCTATTAAAAAACGGCTGTGTGACCAGTATGCAGATTCGGAATCGCAGCGACTAAGAGACTTAATATCTGGAATGCAACTCGGGGATCGCCGCCCTTCACGACTCCTATTGGAAATGAGAAGCAAGGCTGGTACGAAAATAAATGATGACCTCCTAAAATCTTTATTTTTACAAAGACTCCCGACGCATGTGCAACAAATTTTGGCGATTTCAAACGACAATTTGGATAAGCTTGCCGAAATGGCAGATGGCATTATGGCAACAACTAATGTTTCCTCAGTTAACGCCGTCGCAGCTCCCACAGTTGAACAGGATTTGCGGACACTGCTGTGTGAAATAACTACCCGCCTCTCTCGTTTGGAATCCCGTCCACGCAGCCATTCCAGAAACCGCAATCAACGTTCTACAAGCCGAAATAGACAATCGCAGAATCCAACACACTGCTGGTACCACAGAAGATTTCAGCAAAGAGCAACTAAATGCCAAGAGCCCTGTTCCTTCCATGCGGAAAACTGCTAAAGCCGTCATCCAATCAAAGGGGTGGCGGCGAGGCGATGATTCAACGTCTGTATTTGGCGGATAAAACATCTTCTTCACGATATCTCATCGATACTGGAGCAGATGTGTCCGTAGTTCCTCATACTGTCCATAAGCCAAGCAATCAACCTGCGCGGATGCAACTTTGCTGCAAACGGGACAGCGATTCCAACATTCGGTCAACGCCTGCTGAAATTAGATCTTGGTCTGAGAAGAGCATTCAACTGGCCCTTCATCATCGCTGCTGTTTCTCAGCCGATTATCGGCGCAGATTTTTACGCCATTTTGGACTTGTAGTAGACATCAAAAATGGTGCTTTAATTGACCCTTCAACCTCCTTGCAGTCTAAAGGAACGTTATATGCTGGTAATTATTCTGCGGTTAAGGCAATCATTGAGGAGTCTAAGTTCCACAAATTGTTAGCAGAATATCCTATGCTCATTAAAGCAAATATTGTGCCAAATAAAATTGTTCATGAAGTGGAGCATTGCATTCAAACAACTGGACCTCCAGTGTTTTCAAAACCTAGACGTTTACCACCAGATAAACTGAAAGCTGCAAAACAAGAGTTTGAATTCCTTGTAGCTTCTGGAGTCTGTCAACCATCTAACAGCTGTTGAGCAAGCCCACTCCACATGGTGCCTAAGAAAAATGGGGACTGGCGACCCTGTGGTGATTTTCGTCGACTTAACAGTGTCACCGTTCCCGACAGATACCCTGTACTCCGTATACAGGACTGTTTACAAGTGTTGGAAGGGAAAACAGTATTTTCTACCTTAGATCTTGAAAAGGCATATTATCATCGTATCCCTGTTCGCAAAGAGGATGTTCCAAAAACTGCAGTAACAACACCATTTGGACTTTTCGAGTTCTTATTCATGCCATTTGGCTTGTCTAATGCTGCAGCAACATTCCAACGATTTATTCACAAAGTTTTGAATGAATTTGACTTTTGTGTGCCTTACTTTGATGATGTGCTAGTTGCGTCAAAAGATGATGAGGAACACTTAGCACATTTGAAACGGATCTTCCAGAGATTTTCAGAATATGGAGTGACCCTAAATGTCAATAAATGTGTTTTAGGACAAACTTCGGTAGAATTTCTGGGACATCTGGTGACTTCTAAAGGAATCACCCCCCTCCCTGAAAAAGTAGCAGCAATTACAAATTTTCCAAAGCCTGTTACTGTTAAAGAATTACGTCGTTTCCTGGCCATTATAAATTTTTATCGAAGATTTATATCTCGAGCTGCACAAACTAAAGCAGTTCTAAATGAATACCTAAGGGGTGCCAAAAAGAACGACAAATCAACAATAAACTGGACAACTGAGGCTGAAACTGCCTTTGAAAAGTGTAAACAAGACTTGGCAGAAGCAGCAATTCTTCATCACCCTGTATTAAATGCACCATTGGCAATTGTTGTGGATGCTTCAGATACAGCTGTGGGGGCCGCCTTACATCAACATATCAACAAGGAGTGGCAACCACTTGGATTTTATTCTAAGAAACTCTCACCATCCCAACGCAATTACAGTGCTTATGACAGAGAACTCTTAGCTGCATACATGGCTGTGAAGTACTTCCGTCATATGGTAGAAGGTCGCCCATTTACCATATTTACTGATCACAAGCCCCTCATATTCGCTTTCAGACAGAAGGAGGACAAGTGCTCGCCAAGACAACTACGCCACTTGGATTATATCAGTCAGTTTTCCACCGATATTCAGCATGTAAAGGGAATTGACAATGTGGTTACACATGCCCTTTCTCGGATAGACATTGCAACGATAGAAACACCATCAAAAATTGACTTCCAGGAAATGGCTAATAACCAAAAATGTGACAATGAACTGTCACAGTTATTGTTACATCCTGATAAATCTTCCCTAGTGCTTCAACCTTTTGCAATAGGTGATCCTAAAGTTGAGCTGTTTTGTGACACATCCACCAACCACATTAGACCATTCGTGCCTGAAGTGGATAGAAAAAAGATATTCCACAGTCTGCATTCTATATCACACCCGGGGATTAAAGCTACTGTCAGGCTAGTGGAAGAGAGATTTGTCTGGCCGGGAGTGAAGGCAGATGTAAGAGCATGGGCTCAGCAATGCCTGGACTGTCAACGATCAAAGGTTGTACGTCATACCCAAAGCAGGCTTGGAACTTTCGTGCAACCCAACTCCAGATTCGAACATGTACATATTGATATAGTCGGCCCACTACCTCCATCTGAAGGGTGTCAATACTGCCTCACATGCGTCGACCGTTTTTCAAAGTGGCCAGAAGCTTACCCTATGGTCGACATCACAGCGAAATCAGTGGCTACAACCGTCTACGCCGGATGGATTGCAAGATTCGGACCACCTCTACGGATTACAACAGACCAGGGTACGCAATTTGAAGCTTCACTTTTCGATGCCCTTACCAAATTCTTGGGTACTGCTCGACATCGCACAAGTCCTTACCATCCAGCCGGAAACGGCCAAGTGGAAAGATTCCACAGGCAATTAAAGGCAGCCATCAGAGCTCACGGCACCATTCAATGGACCTCAACTCTCCCTACCATGCTGCTGGGGTTTCGAGCAGCATGGAAGGAAGACCTACAAGAAACGGCAGCGGAGATGCTATACGGAACGACTATCCGGCTACCTGGAGAGTTTCTATGCCCATCATCTGAAACAGCGGATCCAGCCACCTTCGTCGGAAAGCTGAAGGACACCATGCAGAAATTGCTACCATCCTACCCACGACGACAGGAGCATCGAACAATTTTTGTCAACAAAGATCTTTCAAGCTGCTCTCATGTGTTCCTACGGTCAGACACTGTAAAAAAGAGTCTCCAACAGCCCTATGAGGGCCCATTCCAGGTCATTGAGAGAGGAGATAAAGTCTTCAAACTACTCATTCGAGGACGGGAAAGTACTTTAAATATAGACCGTGTTAAACCCGCCTACATTGCGAAAGATGAAGATTATCCTGTGCCTCATTCCGAACAAGAGACGAAAACAACAGAAGAGAACACAACTACATCTGCAAATACCATTCCAACCACCACAGTTACACGCTCAGGTCGCCGTGTGCATTTCAACAAGCGGTACCTGTGACTACTGGTAGAAATCTCGCTATCGCTGGTGGGGGGCTACTGTAGTTGTCCCGCCGCAGAATGTAAACAAACGCCAAAGGTAAACAACGCGGATGAATACAAGACGCGCGGAAGAATAAACCTTCGTGGCCGACAGAGGTGACTGGGCAGAGACGCTTCTCGGCAGTCTGCTCTCGGCCGTTGAACTGAGCATTAGCAGCGGAACATTCGCTGCTTTGTCAAATATTGTTTATTTTTCAATTTCTTACTAATGCGGTGATTCACTATAGTGACTACTAGCGTTAAATACCGGTCTAACACACGTTGTGCTGCTCTCTTTTATTACAGAACGATGGGGTAAATAATGAACTCTTTTTACTTTTTCACTAGAAACCTTTTCAAAAATGCTAAGATTGAAACCAATCCTTAAAAACCCTACAATATTCTTCAAATTTTCCTGAAGTGATTAATTTTCTTTTTGTGCTTAAAATACATCTATCTGCGTTCACATTATTATCAGATAAAAGAGAATTTTCAAGTACCAAAAGCAACGCATATTCTACCCTCATGAGTCATAGTAAGAGTCTCTTCAAAATATTTCTGAGTGTCCTCTTGTAATTGAGATTTACTTTTTTCTGAAGAGGGCTGAGTTATTCCCAAAACATCCAACTTCCACAGTTCTCCAATAAATTTATTATTTACAAGTAGAGATGAAATGATAAAAGAAGCTGAACACTCAGAGCGTCGTTCAGAATCAGAAACAAATTTTCCCATAATGGTCCAGCCAAGTTTAGTATTAACTGTTGTAATTCCTGACTTCAGATTAATAATTTCACCATTTAACAGTGTACCAGCAATATCTGGCCCAATTAGCAATTTAATTTCCATATCAACATTAAATGATTTTTTTAAAAATCATTTATTTTAATTCCTTGAGACTTTAGTTCTTTTAAACATCGACCACATGTAATTTGTTTTCAGAACAAATTTGTTTCTGGCTGAGAACTTCTATTTTATATATGTATTTACATTCAGTATAACTAAATTCAATTAAATTATTTTTATACATTTTTTCAGGAGTCTCAATACCTCCAAATAAAGACTGTTTAATTTTAGTTTCACCAATGCAAGTAAAATTCATACTTTTAACAATATCTTCATATATATACGATTCCATAGAACCACTATCAAGTATAGCTCTAATAAATATTTCCTTTGAACCATTATGAATTTGGACAGTTAATGTTTGAAACAAAACATCTGTAGATGTTATATAACTATTAAGAGTTCTTGATTTGTTTTCACATTTTTCTACATTTGATTTATCATCTGCTTCATGAGATGGTAAATCTGGGCATAAGATAATAAAATGACGATTTTTACATAAAGGACACTTATGGACAGACCTACATTGTTTACTTATGATTTTTTTTAAACAAACAAAACAAGCATTCTTCTTTTTTACAATATCCTTCTTACATTTGAGATTCACAGAAAATGCGTCATTACAATTTTCTGATAAATGAGATGACTTATCACAAAAAATGCATGCATTGTTTTTAAACTTAGTTACTATAATTATTATTGTTATAATTACTATTCATACTTAATAATTCACATGCAGTAGGAACAAATTTAGATTCATCAGACTTATTCATTTTAACATTTACTTTTTCAGAACAGAAATCATCATGTGTCATTTTAACTCTAAATTCTGCATCAACTTCAGTTTTAATAAAATCAATATATCCAAATCACTCTTACCTGAATCACTAGGGGTCACGTTTCTCTTTCTCTCCCAAATTTTAATTAAATCGGTTGGAATAGCAGATTCTACTAATGGATATAATATGTGAGCAAATTTATCTTTTGTGAGCACTAAAGACTCAAGCTCGCGTAGTTGCCTGCAACTTATCGTACAGTGTTATTAAATTAACACTTGATTTGTCAGTTATAACTAACTTTAATAATTCACGAACGTAAACTTGTATGAGAATGTTTTCTTTTCCAAACCGTTCTTGTAGATAGTCCACAGTTTTCTCATAGTTAGCTTCCGTGGCTAAAAAATTTGGCACTATTTGTCTCGGAATTGATGCAGGCTTTGTTGATTGAAGCAAGTAATGGAGTTTGTCTCTGGAATCAATTCTGCAATCTTCATGAATCTTACTAAATCTATTCCAGAAGTTCAGCCAGTTCTTCGGATGTCCATCAAATTGTATGAGTTCTATTTTAGGCGATTTCTGTTTCATAGATGACATCACAGGAGCAGCGACAGTTGATGTGGCACTGTTCAACTCTGGGGAAGCAGCGATTCCTCTGTGGTCATTTAGTTTCTTCGTAAACTTGCTTACCTTAACTTTATATTCAGAAAATTTATCATAATATTCTTGTGCGGTTTTATATTCCTTTTCGGACTCTGCTTCTTTACAACCCTTCTTTTGAAAAAGTTCAAAATAATTCTAATCAATCGAGCGTAATGTTTCGTATTTTTCTGTGAGTTTCTCGTAACAGATTTCTTCTTCATCAGTATCTTTCCGTATTGATTTTAATAAACCTTCAAGTTTATTAACAACTTTCGTAAATGCAGAAGGTAAAGCTTTTCTTCCTTGCTTGAAGTTGTCGAAATCCATTCTTAATAATGGAAATCTAAACAAAAGCACTTAATTATCAGTGAGTTGAGTTAAATTATGCTTAAAAAATAACATACATCCCGGCAAGGATGCCAGAAATGTGGAGAATACTTAATCCAAAGCGGGTATCTCACCGATAAAGAAATTAATATAATCCATCGTAGTACAAAAAATTTATTAGACAACACACACAGAAAGAAAAGTGCGAAACAAAAAACAATTCAAAAACAGAAGTGCGTAAAATATAAAAGTAAAAAAAGAGAAAACTTAAGCTCTAAGTGACATCAGCGGCGCCGATGACTATGCATGCGTGGGAGGAGAAAGAGGCGATAACGCCTGCTATTGCCATTCTCCACAACAGAGAGAAAGACAGCCCTAAACAATCAGGCTCCCAAAGTCGGCCACTAAATAATTATACTTTTTATTATTAAGTAATATGCTTTAATTAAAATCAGTTAAATAGTTTTCAGGATTTACATTATGTATGTTTAAAAACAGTTTTTAATATGTTTTTAAAATCATTTTTTGAACTGCTTACGTAACTCTGAAAGTATAATTCCAACCAAATTATTTTATGACATCATAAGAAGTTTTTGATAAATATCTTAGTATATAATGATTAAGACATTTATGAGAGAGATATGATATATTTTGTAGGTTTGCTTAAAAGCTGATATACAGAAATTTTATCTGCTTATATTTCATGAAATGGACAAGAGAAATATAAAAAATTAACAAAAGGATTTACTTTGAATATTCTTCTTTCTGGTTTCTATAAAATTCTTAAGAATGTATTAATGAGTTGCAAAAGTACAGAATGATTTATGCTGTAAAAGTAGAACTGGCTCTATTTATCAGATGCTTATTTAAGCCACACGCGGAAGTTCAAGTAACGGAATCTTCTATTATAGATTAGAAAGTTCATATTTTATTAGCGTCATTTTTCGAGCGAAATATTTTATATGATTTTGAAAAAATAAAATTTCAGTACCTTTTTGATGAACAATTAAATGAATACTTTTATTCTTTATTTTGGATGTTACTAAATTTAGCATTGCTTAAGTATTTCAGGAAAATGTACTTTAAAGGCATTTGATAATGAAACAGTATTATAATAGATATTTATCATTTGAAAATTAAAATAAATTGATCAGAAACTACCTTTTCTTTAATTTTAAAGTCATAATTATGTTTCAAGTATACATATTAGACGGTTAAATTATTCATTAAGCAAATTTTAAATCAAATTTTTTACATGATAATATTAAAATTTATAAAAAATGTTCTTTGAAGCTCCTTTTCAAATTTAGGCTTACACATTCCTACATCAGTAACAACATATTCTAAAGCATAAGGGCTTTGCAGGCTAGTTAAATAATTAAAAATCCTAATTTTTTCACACACACATTTATTCTACAAGAATACATATACCATGGAATATCAGGATAATGTACATATTTACAAAAATGCAGATGTTCTTGCATATGAAATATATTGTCAAATGAAATAAAAATATCTTTTGTAGACAGATTCCATCTCCCAGAAAAATAGTTTTCAAAAAATGTAATAGTTAAAAGAATGGTTCGTCAACTTTGCATCTGCACGGAAATGGGAGCGTTAAAAGGACGATTTTAAACTTCAAAAGATTCTTTGAGAAGAATAGAACACCCTGCATTCGAAATAAAAGCTCAGATTTAATCCCTTTATATCAGAATATTTAGTTATGGCTTTTGAGATATAAAATTCCATTTTAACTCAAAAATTGGTTTTGACGAAATCTTTTGTTGAAATTTTGACGTTTTGCCAAATAATACGCGTACGCGCATCTGCAAACTTTGAAGTAAAACGACTAAACTAAATTTTAATAAAATTTTGAGATTGTTGGTGTAAAGAAAATCTTTTAGTTACTTAATTTAAAATTTAATTGTTAGAGAGAGAGACATTTATTAAAATTTAAAAATGAGAGAAATTATAGCATTTTCACTATATGCATATATATATATATATATATATATATATATATATATATATATATATATATATATATATTTACCAATATGAGCGATAAGTTATTTCAACTGCCTTTTCTTATTACTCATCAATTAATCATCCAAGGTAGACAAAATTATATTTTTTAAGAAATCTTAGCTTATTCATGATAATTTAATTTACAAAATAACTACCTACATATATATATATATATATATATATATATATATATATATATATATTATTAATAAGTTACCCTACACCACCCTAAGGCAAACGCTACGGTAATATTTAATATATTATTCATAAAAATGTAATTAACACTTTTTAAATTAAGACTATAAATGATATTAAGCATTTCTTTTTTATATTAGACAATTTTATATAATAAAATGAAAGCAATTTCATTCATAGAAAAATTATGCTTTACATATATGTGATGATTACTTAATATTACTTTGTTATATTTCTAATACATTAATTGTCATAGGCATATTATTTGAAAAACAAATTTTTCTTATTCAATACATGAAAACACTTTTGAATATTACTTTGAATACTATTAATTCACGTATAAAACGTTGACATATCAAACTTTTGATAACATTAATTTACGTATAAATCAAAACAGATCTCATATTAAAAATTATTATAATAAGAACTGTAATATTGAATTTGAAATTTTCAAATTTCGAATCGAAGTTTTAAAATACATACTTTCGTTAAAATTATTGTCACCATTTTAGATATTGAAACCAATACTAATCTATGTCTAATTAACGAAAATTAATGTATTAATAATCATAAAACTTTAGTACCTTTAGGACTCAATGAACTATTTAATAATTCAAGAATTAGTTATGAAAATACTAAATCACTTATTTACTTTAGACCTAATGATAAGAAAACTAAAGATTATAAAAGAGATGGTAGAAAAGTTAATAAAACATCTGAAAATTACCATATAAATAATATTAAATATTGGAAGGGTAAACTCTGAATGAGAAAATCAATTTTCAAACTGTCATAATTATTCTTTTAGTAGAAATTTTATTATGAGTTTAAGTAAAAGAAAAACAGAGTGTGTATATTTCTTTCAGATTATTTAGATATCTTTAATTTTAATAATAAACATTTTAAGATTTTAATGTTTGACATTTTTAAATGTAAACTAAATATAAATTCGAATAAGAATATTAAATCAGACTATTTTACAATTTTATTTAAGCATCCTTTATAAGATAAAATTAAATTCTCGAATATTATTAAAGAGCTTAAGCATATCTTTAAATAATTGTAAAATTAAACGTACTTTAAATTATGATTTACCGTTTGGTTACACATATTTTTATAATTACAATAAATTTTGTTACAATATAAATATTTTGTAGTAATATACAAAATGCCGAATGTTTTTTCTGCAATGACCCTAAATAAAATAAATTCCTAAATTTTACTTATGGACATATAGTTACAGGATATACTGATATTATATTGGATGCTGAATTAAGAAATATTATTAATAAAGGTACTAAATTTAGACCAATTAAATATTATAACTATAAACAAATTCTTAATTTTTTTCTCAATGATAAATTTATTTTTAAGGCTTTTAATACTTATTCTATTCCAATAGAATTTTTCCCTCGATAAAAATGGAACATATACAATAAATTTAAAGAAAACATGTAAATAATTTAAAATTTATAAAAATTAATAAAAAGTATCATAAAAATTCTATAAAAGTACTTCAAGAAACTTTCCATCATTACTCCAGTAGATAAAGCATTTAATAATTTTGCCTTTTTCGATAAAACTTTTACTATATATACCAATTATTAAATGAAGAAATACCTCACTCAATAAATAACTAATTATTTCAAACAAAACCACAATATTTAAAAACATTCTTTCATTTTCTAAATAACTTGAAGTTAAAAATATAAATTTTAATTTTCCATATATTACAGTTTATCCTATTCTATAAAAATCCAGTTAAATTTCGGTTTATTACATATGGGAAAAACACTTATGCAAATAAATTTGGAAATTTATTCTCTTATTATTGAAATATCATTTTAAATAATATAACTGATTTTTAAAACACATGAATAATTAAAAAATAATAAACTTATTATTGAATTTATGTCTTCACATAATATTAATGATGTTTCTTCTGACTTCAAGGATTTATTTACTAGCATTCCACCACGATAAAATATTTGATGATATTATATTTTACTTTTATGATTTTAGTTTAGTATTAAATACAGATTTAAAATTTTGGAAAGATCTCTGTACAATTGCATTTACAATAATTATATTTTTATGCAGAAAAAATTTATTTACAATCAATGGTATCTCACAAAACTCAAAATTCTCAAGTTTATTAGCAAATTTATTTTTACATTACTACAAAAAATCTTTTACTATACTCAAATATATCTATACTCAAATGCCATTTGCATATAGATATATTGATGATTTCATGGTTTTAAATTTTTTACAATTTGACAAAATTTACGAAACTATCTTTCCTAAAGAATAAAAATTAATTAAAACAAATAGCGATCATTTAAAAACTGAATTTTTGGATATTTTGATTACTGTAAAAGATAATTATGCAAAACACTAACATTCATGACAAAACTAATGATTTTCATTTCAAAGTAAATAAGCTATTTTTTGAAACTTAAGCATTTCAATTAAAATTTATAAAAATGTTATTTTCAATCCATTTAATAGAATTTATTATATATGTAATAATTTTACCAGTATCAGTAAATAAATAAAATCCTGGAAAAATATTTTAACTAATATTAAGACTCCAATTAACGATATTAAACACTATTTGGCTAGTAGAGCATTGTTTATAAGAGTAAAGTAAGACGCAGTTATAACTACAGAAGGGTCAACCAAGCCCTCAAGGTCTTATAAGAAGCTTGAAATGCCGATAGTGTTTACGCTTAGTCTGTAAATTTGTGTTTGGTTTACACTTAATATTTATTTGGTTTATACTTAGTATTTTTTTCAGTTCTTGCGGGTTTGAATTAGGATTTCATTTCGATTACAATATATTTAATTGTGTAATTTGGCAAATTTTGGTTTTAATATTATATTTTGGCTTATATTTTAGCTTGACATTTATTTCTTCTATTTTGTTTGATATTTTAGTTTGACATTTTTAGTGTGGCTTTGTGCTGTATTGCTTTCTTTAAGACTTCATTCTGCAGCAAATTTAGAAAAGCCATACTTTGTGCCAAAGTATTTAACACCCCAAGGAGAATTTGGCCATGTTGACACTTCATTCCATTTCTCTTTTTTCCTATGTTTAAGTTTTTAAACTATTTATTGAACATATTTTTCATCTGTTTACTATATTTCGTATTTTTAATTTATTATTCTCCATTTGTTATTTGATTAATTTTATAAAAATTTACTATTACATATATATATATATATATATATATATATATATATATATATATATATATATATATATATATATATATATATATATATATATATATATATATATATATATATATATATATATATATATATAAAGATCATACACATTATAAATACGAACAAAATGAATAAAAAAACTGACAATATATAATGAATAAAACATCTTTTTTCTAATGTAAAAATTATTTTTAAAATCTTTCCATTTGTAATAAAAATTATGTAATTTTTATTAAGAAAAATTATATATATTTAACAAAAATATTAAGGGTTCATGTGGTTTTTTACTAGTAATATACAATGTTATAATTCATTGTTTAATAAAGTTACATAATGAGAAGGAATAAAGTGTTTTTAATAATAGAACGAAATACATAAAAGGAATATAAATTGTACACATTCTAAATCATTTGTTCTTATTAGATAAAATATGCAGAAGGATTTAAAGTTGCTATTATTGCTCTATATATTGTTAGATGATATTCATAATAAGGAATTTAAGAAATATTTGTTAAAGAATGCTTTTGGTGTGAATAAATTATCCCTGAATTTCTACAGATTTTGGTATGTCCATGAAAATATGATTCATGTAACACTTATCTGGTTTAATAAGAGCAAAGAAATAAGTTTCTTAAATGGCTCAAAATAATTTATTACAATTTAGGGTTCCATTTGAGCACACACATATATATATATATATATATATATATATATATACTACAAATAAAACAAAATTACATCGAAACATATAAAATTAAAGGGAACAAGGTAAACACATGTGAGTCATATCAATATACGTCTCATGCCTGCGGTTGATGGAGAGGGACTCGCTTACTTGTTGATGACGTCATGGATGGTGCTGTACACATGGGGTGCTATAGACTCCCCCTCTGGCTCCGCTGACGTCCCGGCAAGGAGACAGCATTGAGATAAAGAAGCTTCTGAGATTGTCGACGTGGTCTTCCTCTACTTTTCAAAGGGTACATTGGACCTTTATCTCTAGATGATAGTTGATAGGGCCTCAACATCTCGTATGATAAGTATTTGATCCGGGGCAGCAGGATCTGCAACAACAACTTGGTGATCTATTCGTTAATATAATAATATAAGGTCCTTGACGCTTGGGGATGAATTTTTTACTTGTTTTGATCTTGCTCACGGGATGTAAAGTGATCCAAACTTTATCGCCTGGTTGATAATAAATGTGTTTATGCCTCTTGTCAAAGTACTCCTTTCTAGCATCTTGTTTTTGCTCTACACGCTCTCTAATTATGGGTGTAAAGCGTGCAAATTCTTTCAAGTAACGTGTTATCTCTACGACGAAGTTATCGTTATCAATGACAGCTCTAATATCATGATTGAAATCATCTGTGGTTCGAAGCTCTCTTCCGAACTGAAGGTAAGCTGCCGTATTACCTGTAGAATCATATTTCGAGGTATTTAAAACAAAACGTATCATGGGTAGTTTGTCCTGCAAAGTATCATGCGAGTCACCAACTGGAAATGCTAATTTGAGTTTAGGTCTCGTTTTTGCCGTTCAACAGGATTTGCTAGAAGATGGTATAAAGGTATAAGATCTTGCATAATACCCAGGATCTTACAAGTTTGTTGCATTACGGCACTGACGAATTGTACACCATTGTCACTGATTAGCCTTCTAGATAAGCCGTAGCGTAAGAAGACTACTTATATCAATAATTTAGAAAAATTTATAGCTGTAGCATCTTTTAAAGCAAAAAGTTCGACCCATCATGTACTGGTATCTTCAACAAGAAAAATCCATTTTTTCCAGTTATGGTCTCTGGGAGAGGACCAAAGATGTCTATTGCCAGCGTCTCAAATCTTTGTGAGTAAATAGGAGTTTTGAGTAATTCAGCAGGTTTCTGGTTGTTAGATTTGTATTGGTTACATTCAGCACAATTATCCACGTATTCGCCGATAAACTTTCTCATGCCAGGAAAGAAATACCTAGAAGCAATTTTATGATATGTATTCTCAGTTCTACAATGTCCTACAGTGGGAGAATCATGATATTGCTGTAGGACACATTCTCGCTCGTGACAAGGGACAACTAGCTGTGCTTTTTCTGACAGTTTCAGGCGAATATTGATACAGAATTCCATGATTCATCCGATAATCTCTCCTTGTCCAATTTACATTTATTTTCAACTTTCCGTCCACTTTCAAAGCGGTCTATAATCTTTCTTACATCCTAATCCTTCAATTGTTCTTCGCGATTGTCTTTAGTTTCCGGGATGGTAAATCTATGGAAATAGTGTTCAAGTTACAAACAAATTTGTCCACTGTATCAAATGGTCTGGACATAAGATCTGGAATTACATTAAATCTTCCTGGAGAGTAAAGAATTTTCGGGTGATATGACTGGATTTGAAGAGCCCATCGAGTTAGCGTCCGGATTTCGATTTAGTACTCAAAAGCCACTTCAAGGGTTGGTGATCTAATGCAATAATGATTTCTTGATTTTCCACATAGCCATGGAATTTCTAAAGAGCCCAAACACTGCTAGTGCTTTTCTTTCGGTAGTTGAATAATTTCTTTCTGCCGAACTGAGCAATCGACTAGCATACTCAGTCGCATGTTCTTCCGCTCTTTTCCCTTGGATAAGGACTGCTCCTAAAGCATAATTACTCGCATTTTTGAATAGAAGATACTTTTTCAGCATCCACATCTACACTTTTTTCAGTTATCTAATGACCTAAATACTTCACTCTGTCACATGGAAAACAGCATTTGCTGCTGTTAGCATTCAGTTTAGATATAGAAAAACTTTCAAACACTTTTAGAAAATCTGATAAATGTTCATCAAAAGTTTCTGATAAGATGACATCGTCAATGTATGACAATGCAAAAACATCTTTGAGACAAGATTTAAATTTATCAAAACGACGTTGAAAAGTTGCGGGTACGTTACGCAACCCAAAAGGCATACGTAAAATTTTAAAGGTTCAAATGGACAGATGAAGGCAGTCTTCTCTTGGTATGATTCGTAAACTTTGACCTGATGATAACCAGATCTTAAATCTATCGTAGATATGTATTTCGTTGACTTGACTTCAGTCAATAAATAATCCATTGAATTTAGTGGATAGTTATTCGGAATAATCGTTGAGTTTAACTTGAGGAAATCAGCACACAATCTGATGGTACTGTTCAGTTTCGGTATTAATACCACAGGACTTGCATAAGGAGATTCACATTCATCAATTATTTCTTCTGTTAGTAAGGAATCTAGCTCTTTCTTCAACAACTCTTTCTTTGCAGGTGTAATTCTATATGGAGGTTCAGCAACAGGTAGGCTATTTCCAGTCTGGATTCTATGTTAAATAAAATGAGTATGTTCTCCCCCTGGCTTGAAGTTATTTTCAAATTCTTCCAGCAAATAATTTAATTTGTGTCGTTGTTCTTTTTTCAAGTGTTTTCCTTCATCATTCCTCAGTTTCACGGAATTAGAGGTTTCTGAAATATCAGCAGATATATCAGGAGAAGTTAATTTCTGCGACATTATTACTTTGGCAGTACTTACGATTTCCGATGACTGGTAAAATGGGTAATGTCTGTGTCGAATTTCACTAAAACGCCAAGTGCCATTCTGGATGTTAAGCACAATACCAGCAGCCTGGAGAAAGTCAGTGCCAAGAAATGTTCTATTGCCTTTAGCGTTTCGTAACGCAATATATTTCATGCGAACTTTTCCTCTACATTAAGATTTATGACTGGTGTCAAAGCAGGGACATTTCTTTCTTTTCCATCGGCAAGTACCATTGTATTAGTCTTCTTTGAAATTTGAAACCTTTCTCTTACAATAAATTAAAAAATCTCTCTCCCGCAATGTAATTTGATGCACCTGTGTCGGCACAAAAAGCTGCTTTTTTACCACAAACAGTTAAAAACATTTAGCTGGACAATGAATCTGAAGCTTCTGCGGTATACAACTTTACACCATTAACAATTGTTTTAGCCTCTTCTTTTAGTTTGCTGCACTTTGGACACTTAGACTGAATAAAACCAGGATTACCACATCCATAGCAATGAACAGAGAATCTTCTTTATGCCTTGTGTTTGGTAAATTTTGGACTTTCATAGTTGGAATATTTGATTTTGTCATTTTCCCTTGAGTTAGGAGGCTTATAGTTTCTCTCTGAAGCAGATTTATCATGTTCTTTGGAATATGGTTTCTTAGCAAAGATAGGGTAATTTTTATTCATTCCCAGTTTTACATTTTCATAACTGTCGAGCGAGCTTTCCTCAAGTTCTAAAGGATCATTCACCTCTGACCATTGATCAACAAAACGTTCTCTTACCTCTGGAGGTGTTCTTTTCTTTAACTGGTCAGCTATGATTAAGTCTTGCAATTTTTCAAAAGGGATGATATTCAACTCTTTTACCCATCCTTCGAAATACGATTTAATTTCAAAATAGATGTCTTTTCATGTTACTTGTGCACTTTTTCTATGTTGCGAGAACATCTGCCGAAACGTATCTGATGTAAGTCTATAACGCTTCAAGAGTATCACTTTCGCCTTTGAGTAGTCTTTAAATATTCATCATTTTCTCTAGCAATTAATTGATTTATTTCGGCTGGCAATGAGCCTATCAAGTATGACATCCAATTCAGTTCAGGTATATTCACTAATTTTAATTGACGTTCAAATACTGTCAGATAGAGTCCTATTTCATCTTTAGTGAGATTAAATTTTGGGAGAATTAGATTCAGATCCCAATTTTTTTTCCCTGTTTCACTTGCTGGAACTGTGGCAGTGAAGGAAAGTACCTTCTGAGCTTCCACTTGAAGTTTTAAGCGTTGCAATTCATATGCTCTCTCTTTTTCAATGCGTAGTTGTTCCTTTTCCTTTTCATTGGCTAGTTTTTCTTCCTTAGCAGCTTCTTGCTGGGCAATTCTTTCGAATTCAGCTTGTTTTTCTTTTTCAAGCCGTTCCTTTATTATATTAACCAGCATATTTTTCACAAATTCTTCATCATAATCTTTTGATTTGGTTATAATATCTTTCAGTTAAATTACTTTCAGATCATCTGCTGCCCCTAGTACTATTTCTGTAGTAAGGTTTCTCTCAAGTTCTCTTTTTCCCTTTCCCAAGAAAAGATATTTATTGCATGCGTTTTTTTTAAAAAATAGTTTTGAAAATATTTTCAAGTTATTTAAAAAACAGATTTTTTTCAATATGTGGTTCTTTATTTTAGTTAAAACGAAATTTAAACACCATCAGCCTTAAGTACAATATCATGTGAATATATAAACCTGTTAACTTTAAATATAAGTGAAGTGTAACCTATTATCATTTATTCAAATGTTTATTGCAAATAAAATGAACTCTTTAATTATTGTAAATAAACCTGAAATATTCATTTGATATTCAGCATCTTAAAATAATTAAATCAATTTTAATACATTGATTTTACTAAATTTATAAGAAATAACTCTTATTATATATTTCAAATCACACAAAGCCAAAACAAAGCATTTCAAAATTTTACCACGAAGCTTTTCTTTTCGTTTAATTTATAACTGTAGCAACGTAAGAAAATGGAAGTTAAAACAAAACAAGCATTTATTACATTACACATAATTAAGATTAGTTACAAAAAGAAAACACTTAATAATTATAAAATAATAAACAAGGTTACATAGTACCAGGGTGGTACAAAACAAACGTATTTAGGAACCGGATGGTTCGACCTCCATTCCTCACATCTCTATACTCATGTCATTTGATGTTGTAAATATATTGGGCAGCAGCGCCATCTACTTTCAATAGAGTTAATATGGGTCTGTTACATAACTCTTTACATTCGTTTTACAATTACCAATAACCATTAAATGTACCTTTGTTTATAAATTATATTTTGTCAATACTTTAACTCCATAATTCAAAATATATTAATTAAGATAACTTAATCATATGCATTCAAAGCATATTTTATATATAAATAACAAAAATGTTCTATTGACTTTTTATTTCTTTAACTTTAAAGTTTTTTAATTCTCTAAAATATAAATTATGATTCTTTTTACCAAAATATTAATAATTATTTTGTTGTCTTAATATATAACCGTAAATATACATGGAAAACCAATACATTTTCATTCTTTATTCAATGAAACCACTTACAAAAGAATAAAACACAAAGATTCTAAGCAGAAAGTGAATGACGAAAGAAATAAAATAAAAATAAGCATTAATACATACTGAACTCGTAGCATTTATAGATATTGAAACGCTAGACAGAGAGGCGTTTATGAAAACAATAACAACGGTCGTTTGTGGCGCCTATTATTTTCTATATAGTTATAGTCGTTATAGTTTCGTGTTTTAAATCAAAACAAATGTATCTTCGCATGAATATGCAAAGCCATTAGACAATTAAATTCTGTTAGGTACTTAATTTTAAAACATTATCTCACTATAAAGAAGATATTTTCAAATACTCAGAATTAAGAAATATAATATTCATAAGTAACAAATATTTTATTTATTGTTCTCTTTACATAATTCACGTACACATACTATTTTAATACTTCAAATATAATAATAAAAATTTCTTTTAATTCATTACTCTGATTCAAAATATTATGCATTTAATAAGATATGAAACATATCTACCAAATTAAACAAATAACTATACTCGCAATTAATAATACTGCTCTAAATTCAAGAACATAAAATAATAACACTTTTATCGAAACACAACAATTTATAAAAAAACTCTTTATACAGTTTTATATTCATAAATGCTTAAACATTAGTACTCATTAATTACTTCCTTAATTGTAATTCTTCACAATTAATTAGGTGATATTAGAAATATAAAATCAGAAACAGAATCTTATCTGGAATTCTCTAATCCAAAACTGGATACTCCAATTGAACCACAATATCGGATGAGATTATATTTCTCATGAATCAATAAAATACAACACATCAGGAGGTAACATGTAAAATTTTTGAGTTCCCCTCCATTAACAAATTTAATTCTGGTTAGCATTTTTTTAACAGCGAAAAGAAACTTGAACTTGGGCCCTACGTTGGCTTCATTATTTTATATTGTAGCACTTATCTGGTTTAATAGGAACAAAGAAATATGTTCCTTAAATAGCTCAAATAACATATTACAATTTAGGGTACAATTTGAGCACAACACAGATAAATATACTACAAATAAAACAAAATGACATCTAAACATATAAAGTTAAAGGGAACAGGGTAAACATGAGAGTCATATCAATATACGTTTCACTCCTAGCGTTTCTGGAGAGGGACTCGCTTCCTTGTTGATGACGTCATGGGTGATGCTGTAGACAGGGGGTGCAATATTCATTAATTATTTAGGAAAAGATGAATTTGAATTAATCAATGAAAGATATTCATAACTATTTACGTTATACATGGAACTATGAAAATTACTTACAAACTGAAAAGTAATATAAACTATTTGTGTTAATATTTAATGATAATTTTGAAAGAAATTTGATAAAATAAAATAGGAAAAACTTTTTAAAATTTTACATAAAATATTAAATAGATTCATTGCTCTACAAATTCG
Source organism: Latrodectus elegans (assembly GCA_030067965.1). Taxonomy (NCBI): domain Eukaryota; kingdom Metazoa; phylum Arthropoda; class Arachnida; order Araneae; family Theridiidae; genus Latrodectus; species Latrodectus elegans. Next base: position 450,049 of record CM057811.1, read on the forward strand.
TGCATCGATGAATTCATTTTATATTCTACTAAATTCAATAATGGAGAATGGGCACGATTTTCTATATCACATACAGGGATATAACATTTTTTACAAGATTAAGAAGGATATGGAGAATATAAGCAGTGTTTCACTCGACTCATAGAACGACAATTTTAATTGAAAATATTCTGAAAATGAGTGTGTCGTCTTTAATAACTTTATTGGTGCAACTTTAATCATGTACGCATAACTAATGTTTAACTTTGAATTAATTTATGCGTTAAAAACATATAACAAATGATTAAAGATACGTTAAAAAACTTTTATGAGATTTTAATGTGTGCTTGATAATTAGTAGCTCTTAAAATGAAATGAAACAAATATGATTCAAATATCACATATTGCTTAATTTAATCTTAATTAAATGCATCTCAATTGTTCATTAACATATTTTTCTAATTAAATAGATTAGTGGAAGAAATATTTATTTAAAGATTTATTATAATCAAGAAGAAAATGATTTAAATTTCTTTGAAATTTATTTTCTTGAAATAAATAAACATGATGCTAACAATTATTTAAAAGTTTTTCTTTTATATTTCTCTGGAAACCCTATAATGAAACAAATGTTAGACCAAAATCTGAAATAGATTTTCTTTCTTTTGATATTTGTTATACCGATATCTGAAACCTTTTAGCTCCATGCTTTTAATATTATTTTTTCAATGTAAAGGCTTATGGAATAGGATATGTGGGATATACTTATTGAAGTATGAAAAGATTACCGAAAAAATTCATAAAACTTTCGACTTTGACTTTTATTGTGTGTGTGTGTGCCTTCTTATATCTTACAAAAAATTATTTCTTCAAAATAGATTGAGAAATTAATCCAACTTCTTTTTCCTTTTTTTTTCAATATTAAATTATTAAAGTATGTTATAATTTATTATTTTTATCAGCATTTATTATAAAAACAATAAATTAATATACTTGAATATTTTAATATTGAAAATAAGGTAAAATAATATATATTGATTCTTATAGTTGAAATATATACAAAATAATCTGCCTTGCATTTTATCAATATGATTAATTTTACAAATATATTTTTAATTTTAAGCAATTTATATTATTTATATTCAAAACTATGTTTTATTTTAAATAGAAAATTCAATTTTCATTCCAGTAATTTTTATTTGGTATATATGTACCAGGGACACAGCATAAAATATATATATTATTTATTCATATATTTTCCTTCCTATATTATAAAACTTATATTATTCGTGCAGTGTTAAGAGTATACAAATTGAAGAATAAATCGTATTGACCCATTCAAGAGAAGCATTTATTCTATGACCTACCTCTAGTGAGCTAAAATATATATTCTTTTTTTATATATAGGCATTAGTTATACATTGTATATACATTCCTTATATGGAAGATAAGTTTTTCAAAAATATAATGTGGTGGTGAAAACTTGTTAACCACCCACAGCAAATGTGAAAATGTTAAAATACGTTTTTTTCCCTCTGTAATTTTGCTTTTTCATCAAAAATCTGCAGTTTTGCTTGCTTTCTGGTTCTTATAAAAAGTAACTGTATATTTAATTCACTTTATAAAAAGCACAACTTCGCAGCCACCTTTGGAGTTATAAAGTTCTTGCAGAGGAAACATCTGCATTTAAAAAATGAATTCAAGATTTTTAGATAAACTTAGACATATTTTTCTAATTATTCAATATAAAATTGTAATAAAAATATCTGTCACATAGCAAAATGAATATGTAAATAGGCAATATATAATGATTCAACTGATTTAATTAGAAGGTCTTTGTAAGCATTTTTGTATTGAAATTTTTATTGGATAGTGCTGTCCTCAAAAACTAGTTCATCTATTTTCCAATTTTTAAAGATGCATGGATCATTTTCCTTAGTAAGCACTAAATGACTCGAATATCATCAATCTTTGATGTTAAGTATTTTCTAAAGTCTAAATTATGATTGATTGGGTCTGATTAACTTCAGGAACAGGTCATATTGTTGTTGTTGCACCAGCATGCTTCCCTCTACTTTGCCCTTATATAGTTTCTACCAGTTAGATAGTCGGAGTGTATGTTTGTGGTTTTGAAGCAGTACCAAACAGTAGACCCCAAATACTTGGCCTGCCACCCCAGAGGTATCATTTCCCTTGGAGGATATTGCTACTGCGCCCAGTTTTAACGTGCTCCAGACGACTTTGGTACATGATGGTTGTTTGGGATTCAAACTCACTACTTTCCGATAATTAGAATGATGCCCTTATCAACCAGGCCAACGTGGCTCGGAGCAGGCCATGTGGCCAATCAGTCATGCGTTAAGCAACCAATAGAAACTTACGCGGCATCAAGCAACACCATTCAATGTGAGTAACGTGACAGTGTGTCCACATATGAGAATAGCGGAGTGACCTCTGCTGCGGAGGGAATATCACAACAAAAGAAATATGCGGTAATTATTGCTAAAATCACTATATTAGTTAACCCTTTTCTGGTTATAAGAACATAGGCGGGAATTTAGAAGATCAAATCTCCCGTTTATTGAAAACGATAATGTGAATTTAATTGTAAGCTGTTTGCATCTAAACGACGGCGAAAGTTTTGAGATATTTAGTTTTTAATGCGTCAATTGACATGAAGTGTCATTAGTGTAAAAGTATTTTGAAATGGTTTAAGAGATATTCTGAGTGCTTATTGCAAATAATTTGTCCATATTGAGGGCTACAAACGAACCGTCTACACATAAATTTTTTATTGGACAGAGTTTTATGTTGGTAATTCTTTTTAATTTAAGGTGAATGTAGATTTAATTAGAATAAAAAAAAATCTGGTGAATTGTTGAGTCAGTGAGTCCTTAAGGTCAGAGAAAGTCTCGTTTAGTTTGATATTATTGCTTATAAATAATGTTCTGAAACGAAACTAAAAAATAAAGTAGGAATTGCACACTCACAAATTTTAATTATAGTTTTTGTAATTTTTTTGTTTAAGTTTAATTTTCATAGTATTTAAAATGTACTCTTAGAATTTTCAGAAATTACAAGAATCATTTGCTAATATTATTTACATGGTCTAATCATCTATTGAACAAGAAAAAAATAATTTTAAATGATTTTTTCAATTATTGAATTCTTAAGTTAATTTAAAACAGCTTTTAATAAAACTAATATCAAAAATTTCTTAAAATATATGATATTTAATTGACATGGAACTTACTTCGTTAGAAATACTTTTTGTCTATTTTCTCTTCTGAAGTAAAGTATACAATATTTCATCATTTTTACTTTTCCTGATTTTTATTTCTACTACAGAATTATCTCCACAAAGATAAATAGATCGTAATTAGTAACCAAGTTCAAGTGACGATGTTGAAATCTGAGTTGGTACCCATCTACTCATGTCAAATCAAAAGAGTAGCATCAGCGGCTCTTCTAATGTGAATACTCGGTGTAAGCATTATCGTTTTTCGCTTCATCTGATATCGAACTTGATACATGTTGAAAACGCAGTCAATAAATTTCGTGAATGTTTCATAATTTTCACTTATTTTTAATTGATTAAAATTTAATATGCATGCCTGTGTAAACATATACACATGAATATTCTTACTTTTACAAGCAAAATAAAAATCAATTGAAAAAAAATGAGGGAACTCTTTATTCGCTCAACACATTTTTATTATATTTAGCATTTTTCGAAAATTACGCCCAATGAAGGGTTCATAACAGAGTGGGATGAAGTCATATAAAAAAAAATTCTTTAAATCTGGATGGGATAATTATGCCTTGTGGTGGTTGTTAAAACAATAGAAACATTTTAGATTTGTAAAGAATCCTTGTTGTTGTTACATATGTCACTTGGACAAGCCATGTTCGCGATGTCGTTGGCTATGAAATTTAAATCAGTAGGCTGTGTCTTTCGTTTAAGCAGAGCACCAAGAAGGTGAAAGTACGACTTTGCGTTAAACTTTTCCGATAGATAGCACCACCAGAGGATCCTCTCCGTCCATTTTGATATTGATCTGGAGTAAGAGGAATTTCTTACAGATCATTACACCCATGGTAACTGCTCAACGATCGGGACGAATCCTTTAATAGTATAATGAAATATCACCTTTGGCTCATAATATATCACAGATTCCTCTAAGAAGGGATTTATACAAATACTGAGTAATGTTTACAAAAATATTTTACCAATCTTCATGTAAATATCGGAAAAGTTCTATGAGAGAAGTCGGTGAAGTCTATAAACTCCATAGTGAACACTCTAAAATTGACCATGATATTTTGATAATTCTATGCGTAGGGAAGAATATAACTTTAAATTCTCGTGATCATTAAACCATGGAAGTTTAAGTTCTGCTCTAAGGATGGGTTCTCCATAATCCTGAAAAATTCCATCTCCTCCAGGAAACAAAGTTTGTATTGCAAAATAGACTTGATCAGCTTTTTTTTTTAAATTTTATCACTAAACATTCTTTTCTTAGTTACGATTAATCAAATAGAAGGCTACAACCTCCTGCCGATATCAGTACAAATTAGCCCCATTATTTAGCCGCTGAAAGCAGGAAATCTTAGTTATGCAGTTTATACATGCATCTTCAAAATGTAGACTTACTTTGTTTCATGGTAAAGTAGGAAAGACGATTTCTCACACCACATTATTTTTTTTCATTTGTCCATCGATCGGATTTTCGGAGAGTAACAGCACTGTAGACGACGCTAGAGGTTAAAATCTATGGTAAGTAGCTTGAGAATTACAACTGAGCAGTCAATGATCTGTTTATAAATATCCCTTTTAATTATAATAATTGACGCTATAGAATACAGCTGTTGACTGAGCTTGAGGTCATTTTTTCAGTTTTTAATTAATTATACATACCAATTTGCTTAATTACATGTCAGTTTCATTGAGCTTCGCCTTTTGTCCACTAGTTTGCTTTCCATGCGCAAAGCGTGTATGTTGTCGGACTTTAAACACTGTAATCCTAAAACCACCAAAAAATTGAGATGTTTCAGTTATACTTACTTTATAAAAGACTCGTACAATTTGGCTTCTTTAAATATTCAGAAACGTCAGAGATTTTATACTTTTTTAACATGCAAGACTTACAGAGTTGCAATAACTCTACCACATACGACCAGAATATACGTTTTTCTCTTTAGAGAAAAATTATTTGAAAGAACATAACAGTCGATAATTTTCCGTGCAACAAAGCAACGATACTACCAGGTTTTAAGTATTCAAATTGGTATACGATCACAATATGAAAATAGTTTTCTATTTCTTCATCTATTGGTAATGTAGCTGATTATGAGCTGTAATTGTTGGCAAGAGATTAGAATGACCTACTTCGAAGTATTCTCAAAAAGACAAGCTCATTATAAAATCCCTGATTTATACTTCGTCAACGCACAATTTTCAAGTAATCTTGATTCTGAGTCTTCTTTCTGACAAATCTTTCATATTTATCTAAGATTTAAAGACATGCATGTTGCGTGTGCTAATTTCAACATTATCAATAGTGTATCAACATTAAACAATTGCTAAATTTACCGAAAAATTTCATTTCATTTTAATCCCACTTCTTACAATAGCATAGATAAATGTGAAATCAAATTCAACAAAAATTACAAGTATTGCAAAAAATTTTTATTGTTTTTTTTTCTGTAAAACATTGTTGCTAACAAGCAGAATGTCTTGTTTTACTACTAAATTTAACTATTACACTAATGTTGTCTTAAGTCATGTTATAAAATAATTAAGTTTATATATATATATATATATATATATATATATATATAATTTATGCAATAAAATAACTAAAAGGTTTATTGATTTAATAAATATGCTTTCTTTATTTCCCAACATTTTCCAATTTAAATATAAAATAGAATAGAATCTGGCATGGGAAAATTAAGTACGACTAAATCAGTCATTTTTATATTATTATTGCAAAAAACGAATTTTTATCTAGTAGAACATTTCCGCAGCATATGCAGTTTAAAAATCAAAATTATCGATTTATGTTAAACAATGGAAAAACACCTTTCATTTTACATTAAATCTTTCTCTTATTAGTTATTTGGCGATTTATATTAGAATAAAGTGCAAATATTTCGAATTATATTTATGTTTTAATATATTTTCACACACACACACACATTATCTACAGTTAAAATTTTTTTTATCTTTTACAAATAGTTAATTTCAACTTTTAAAATATGTTATATATTTTTCTGTTTTTATCTCCTCAACAAATTGAATAAATATGAAAAAAGTGTTTTTATTCCTAGGTTTTTAACGTATTTCTTTTAACTAAATTGATATTTAAAGAGAGGTTTTTGTTTGTTTTAATTTTTTTATTAAGTTATTTTTAATTCACATCCAGACGAATTGAAAAATTGTAATCAAAATGTTGTAAGCACCCTTGTGATTAAAGAAAAAATAATAAAATAGCTCATAAATAAGAAAAATGTCAGCAAACATCATTGAAAAGCATTACAATAAAATAAAGCACATAAAAACTACTATTACAATTTGTAATTAGAATTTTACACATGCTAATTCAGATGTAATATATATATATATATATATATATATATATATATATATATATATATATATATATATATATATATATATATATATATATATATATATAAACATTTCCCAACATTATTTTGACTCAACATAAGTTTACTTATTCATTGTAATTCTTTTAAAAAAGAAAAGGAGTTCAAATAAAAGTTGAATAGAAGAATCCACGAAATGTATGCAATGAATCGTATTACATATTTCAAGAAGAAAGTAACGAAATTTTTGTCGCTTAAAAATTTACTTAAATTAAAATAATGTATATCACACAAAAAAATAGTTTGTGTTTCGGTAATAATTTTTATAACTGTTATTAAATTATTTCTACTTACGCTTTAGAAAGAGCATCTTTGTCATTAATAATTAGAAAATAAATTTCATGAAAGCTAAAACACACGATAACATTTTTACTCGTAACTTCAATTATATATATATATATATACAATAATAATAAATTTTTGTGCAATCGAATATTTAAAATCATTTAAAAATAATACCCTATTGGATATATATATAGCTAAAAATAGCTTTTTTTTGGGTTAGCAATTATTGAAACAATATAAAATGTATGTGTCAGAAACCTGTTTTTTTAAATATAAGAGTTAATTGAAATTTTTATTTTCAGATATCAATTGCAAGTATTATTTCAAATAACAAAATTATTAAATGAATATGATTTATAAATTAATTTTAAAAATTTCTGTAAAAATTATTTAAAATTCAGCATGTTTAGAAGAAAACATTATAAAGTTAATATAAGCGAAGAAAGAGAGAATAATCCAGTTATTTTCGCATTAGATGTTTGAAAGTGCGTACTTTCACAAATGATAAGTATTGCATTCCCAAAATTGTGGGCAACAATTTGAATGCAATGTCTTTGAAAAATATCTGCACATGATCACTTTTTATGACATAATTAATTGTGACACACATTGTGAATCAGATGAGAATAAATTTAATCTCAGATAATTCCAAAGCTTGTAATAAGTAAAACTGAAGTTAGAGGATCATAGTGATCGCAAAACTACAAAGCGATGATAGATGACTTTATCAACAATGTAGATCTGGGGACGTTATTGCACTAGCATTTTTCCCGGTACAGGGCTCTGAGATGGGCTCTACCAGTTAGATACAACCAGTCGGGTAGTGTCTTCCCGATCGAATGTCGGGACCAAGCAGAATACTTTGAATACTTGACCTGCTAACTCCAGAGGTATCATTTAACTTTGAGGACATTGCGATCATGCCAAATTTTAATGTGCCCTAAACGCCTTTAGTGAAAAATACGAATATTCGACCGGTTGGGATTCGAACTTCTTTCCTTTCGATAATGAAACACAACCCCCTAATTAACCAGGCCATCACGGCACTAAAAGACCCGGCCATCGTAGCTTAATGGTTAGGGCATCTGTCTTCCGTCCGGAAAGGTAGAGTTCGATTGTTTTAATGCCGCCAAAGATCCATTGAGTACATGCGATATACATGCTCGTTAAATTTGTGTAATCGAATGTCCTGTGGTCGGTCGTTGATTAGTTAACCTGGCTACAATGGAATGGAAAAAATTTCTTCATCCTCCAGATCAACATCAAAATAGAGAGAGTGGATCCTTGGTGGTGCCATCTGTCTTAAGAATTTAGAGAAAATAATACTTTTCGTGATCTCTGATTAAAACGAAAGACGCAACCTACTGACTTTAATTCGCATAGCCAACGACATAGTGACCTGGACTTGTTTAAGTGGCATATGTAGCAACACAATGTAGATCTGGTCAAATACAATAAGTGAAGAGGGAGATTACTATTTCTTGTATCCATAAAGTGTCAGTAATCACATGCTGTAATTCAGGAATAACACAATCTTGGAAAAATGATAAATTTGGACATCTGTGGTGGTATTTTCATAGTTTATCTTTTCCATTTTAACTGGTTATATTATTGTAAGCATCATTTAGTAATCACAATTGAAAAGATAACGAAGAAACTGTTCCCTCACTGATTTCTAAAGGCTTTTTCCACAAGTTAGGGTTTGGACGTTTTAATCTGTGATTTATATTTCGCGGGAAGTGATTGGAGTGGGTAACAACTGAATTTCTGCCTCTGAGTGGACTGGAACGCGTACAGGTTATTATGTGACATCAAAAGTATTTCCGCTGGTGTAGTGTGGATTTGAAGAAGAAGGTGTCAGCTCAGGGGTGACCTCGTCACCTAACTATGGTTTTAAATTATGAGGTACTTGGTGATGGGCGAGTACTGCAAACCCATTAACCTGAAATTACACTCCTGGACTCGCTTGCACCTTATATGGATGTATGCACACTCTATCATTGTGAAATGCTTCTTTATGAGTGTTCATATAATACTTTTATTTGCAAATGTTTTACTGAGTAGTTTCCGTCATTCGTTAATTATTCCAACACTTATAGTTTTATTCCAACAATTTTAGTTCGTACAATGAAAATATGTGTTTGTCTTTAAGTACAATGAAATTTTTGTAACTGCACTCGTGAGCTTTCTTTGCTTGTCATCATCTGCATCGTAAATCTTCGAACAACGATGTCGGAAATTTTAGTTCGATAGATTCAGTGAATAGGCTTTTCTATTTGAAGAAGTCTTCTTGACCATTTAGAAAGTAACCTTATAGTTAGTGGCAATTAAATGAGTTATTGAAAGAACAAATATATGAGGAATTTATCTTTTTGACATTCTTAAGTAACCTAATCTGAATTTCAACTAATTTAAAAAGTGGAAAGGAGAAGTTAGCATTGTAGTACATCGTGCAAATCCTTTTTAATCCTTAGTGATATGTATAGTTAGGTCAATAAAATTTGGATTGATTATTTGTAGATTGATTATGTTAAGTTTAATTGCACAAGGCCTTGTCTAAGACAAACTGAGCCAATCATATGGTATAACATTCAAAAAGTATTGTTGTAATATCTTATAATATATATATATATATATATATATATATATATATACATATATATATATATATATATATATATATATATATATATATATATAATTAAATGATTAGATACACTGTAAGAATTTAAGAGAACGTAAAATGGCAATGAGGTTACACAATGATGAGTTTCTTCAAGATCTTATAAAGTTAAAAAGGTATAATTTTCCAAATCCACTTTTTGTTAAGTTTATATAATTCGTAATATATATCTACATTAATGCTGTCGGGTCCAGGAGCCTTTGTCTTATTCGTCTCTTCAAAAGCTATTTCCATTTCAATTTCTGTGAGTTGCATTGCCTCTTATCTAAGCATTGCAATAGATCAATCTCTCTATTTCCCGAAAATGGGAAAAGGTATTTAAATATTTCATTCGTATCCTGTACAGTGTTAGTTGTGAATTCCCCGTTATTCATTTCTACCGTGTTAGCAATTTTTTAATTTTTTCACTAAAAATTTTATAGTAATTTTCAAAGGAGTCTTTATTTGCTATTGATTCCAAGTAGATCTTAATTGCTGTTTGTTTTTGTATCATAATATTGTTTCTTCCATTTGTCTCTGCTTCTTTGAGGACTGTTTTATATTTTTCTTTGTTTTCGACTCTGTCTCTTTCTGGGATCATCTTCTGAAAGCTCTTACTCTACTTCTTTCTCTTTTTAGAATATCATTCCACCAATAATTATTTCGTTTTTCTAATTTCTGTTTTCTGTATTTAGTCTTGTTACAAATCTCTCTTATTTTTTCAATTTGTTCTATATATGTTTTAATATTTCGTGCTTCATCAGTGCCGTTGACTCTCATTAATTCTTTAAGTTGCCCCGGAAGATTATTTATATCTACACATTATTAAGATTCCCAATACTATTAATATCAGATCTGATACTCTCTAAGATATCAAGATAGTCCGGATACCAGATACCAGAGATATCAAGATAGTCCGATTTTGAATGGGATATTCTCTCAATAGTTAATACAATATATACTCAACTCGTCTCTAGAATACTAGTATAAGTTGGTAAACTATAATATTAATTGTTTTCCACTATTAATTTATGTTTGGCAATAAAGTCCAGCAATATATGACATCTAATGTCTGCGTTCCTCCTGCTCCAGACTGTGGATTTAGAATCAAAATCTCCAAACATAATCCAAAATTCGGTTTTATATAAAGATAGATATCTATCTAAATGTTAAAGAGATTTTTGTATTCCTGTCAAAGGTGGACAGTATATTGAACTAATAAATACCTCTTTTGGTTTTATTTCTAATTTAGTTAGACTGTGTGTACATATGCCACTTACTCTGTATTCTTCCTTGAATAGAAATGCTTCTGTAGGGTTTTTCCTGTAATTATTTTGTAATTTATTGATATGCCAATAATATTATTATTCGATATACCACTTATGGCAATTATATCGCTGTGTAAAGTCAATGTGTCTTGCCCAAGTAAAATAATTACTGCATGACAATGATAAAGATTTAGATATAGGAACTTTATTTTTATTTGTTTTGTTCTATTAGCGATAACCAATTTTTGATATCAGTCTAATGAATTTTCTTTGATGGATATGATATTTTTTACTTTTGATTTCATGATTTGTATCTAGTTTGGATCTATATTTATTATTATGTTCCATATAGATTTGACAGTTGATATCTTGATTACAATTCTTGTCCACGCCAAATATCTCTCTTCAGATTGTTGCAATTCCTTGCAAAGTGACAAAATCTAAAACAGTTGAAACATTGAGTTACTTTTATATAATCTTTATAAATCGTACACTCGTCCAACCAATATATAATCTATTTTTATCCTTTATATTTCTATAAGTTGAGCTGCCGACGTTTAGAACACAATTGTTGTTCTTTCTATCTTTAAATGAGATATCAACTTTTGTCTCTGAATTCTCATCTAGTTCATTTTAGATTTTAATTTTTGACAATATTTTCTCCCTTAATATCTTGAGCCACATCATATAATATGATTTTGGTTTATTAGGTTCTGGCTTCTTTACATTTAACTGTTTTGGTATTTTATCCGTTTTAGTAATCTTCTCTATGATATTGTCTAAGTCATGTTCATTCTTGGTCTCCCTTATGATTCCATCTGTTCTTATATAGGTCTTGTTTTAATAACATTAAGTTCAAATCTTGTCTGATCCAATTGGTCTTTTATTATTTTCTTGTTTCATCCGATGATATGCCATTCTTTGGACATATTCTTGCAATGTTTTTATTACGTTGTCTAGATATTTCTCTTCTGTTTAATGATGAGCTTCTTTCACCTCTTTCTGGATATGAAAACATATAAACCACTTCGGCATAGGATTTAGTTGTTTGAATTTGATATTTTAAGTATGCAATTTCCTTTATCTGTAACATGATTATTTTCATGAATTCATTTATTGCATTCCTCATTTTGACTTGACTTGGGTTTTTGAGTTTGCTAGTCGTGAGTTTGCTTGTAGTTTTTTTCTATTTCTAGTGATATATCTAAACTGCAATTTTCAACTTGTATGTTTACCAAAATTAAACTGCTGTTCTCAACAGTCTGAGGTCCAGGTTGCACCGTGATGTTGACAAATCGTGCTCAAACCACTCTCGATGTTGTTTATACTTGTTGTATAGAAAGTCTCTATTTTATGCCCCTTCGCCAGCGTAAGCCACCAGGGATTAACTGGTGTTTCTCGGAGCCACTGAGAAGTACTGGTCAGATTTGACGATAACAATAATCAATACGTGAAAAAGAATTAAGCTAACAAAGCACACACGACCAAAAATATGGTAGCTCATTAAAAGTTCAAAAGATGCTAGATCTTTATCCCAGAATTTATTCGGGAACTTGTCTCTGGGATGAATTCTTCTTTCTTCTAAATTGCAACTCTGTGAGGTGGCCCCTTCGTGAGAGTATAATAACTTGATAAACTCAAAGCAATGACGCGCGATGTGCTCCCCAGGAAGTGTTAGACAGAATTTTCAGAATGTTAAGTGATCGCTCGCAATTTTTTCGTAGATGTAAAATCTGTGGAAAAAATGTTAATTTCTTGTAAAAAATTACTCTAAGAAATAGTACCTGATTAACTATGGGAATGGACACAATGATAATCTTAATATCAGGCTCTGGATGAAAACTAGCTTTTCTGCAAAAATGCACACATCTACTCTTACTTGGAGATAAAGTATAGCCATCTCTATTCCAGCAACCAACGAAGTCATTAACTGTTTTCTGCAACTGACCTTATATGAGAAACTTTATTCTTGGCATGATATTTATAAATCATACCCCCACATATATGTTGCCATGTATAGATGCTGGAAGCTGATGGAGAATGTCTCTGACATGTAAATTGAAAAAGTACGCTCAAAATGTTTCCTTTGGAACTACTTCAGATTGAACTAGGAGATCAGATAAAACTGATCCAATGCAGACTCTAAGAGTACACAACTGCATAAAGTTTGGAATGAAGATTGGCAGGTTACCATTTAAGCCAAAGTTAAACTTTGTTTGGAAAACACCATACCGCCAAGTATGGTCATTCGCCTTTTATATATCGAAAAAGATAGAAACAAGATGGTTTCTTTAGACAATAACATTGAGTATTTGTGCTTCCAAATGTACAATGTTATCAAGTGTTGACCTTCCTTTACGGACACCACTTTGGTAAGGTGATGTATACTTATCTTTCTCTAAAATATATATAGATGGGAATTGACCATACGTTTAAATGTTTTACCTTGGCAACTCGTAAGAGCTATTGGATGGTAGTTCAAAGGATCTGAAGAACCATTACCAGGTTTTAAAGAAGGAATAATTACTGCTTCTCTCCACAAATTAGGAAAAGTTTGTTTATTCTAGATTCTATTAAGCAAAAGTAGTCGATTTGAAAAAGAATCTAAGCTAAGATAACGTAACATAGCATAACATATGCCGTCAGATCCTGTAATTGTGTTGATTGCGTTTAATATGTCATTTTTCAATTAAAAAATCTTGAAGTTACAATTGTATAGGTATGTTTGTTGACTGAAGAATCTTTTCCTGGTATTATCAGCAACATATTTTATCTTCAGATACCTTTGACAATATGATTCCTCACAAGATACATTAACACAATATTTGGCAACGCCACAATTTCTTGTTTGATACTGAAGATGTTATAGATAAAATGTATGTCTTCCCTGATTCTCTTTCAGCATGACGCCTGGTTTTTTCAATCTACAAGGTTCTTACTGGTATAGTATCGCCGAAATATGCCCAATAGTTTCTTTTGTATTCTATAGACCAATTGACAATCTTCATTCCAACACGGTTTATACAATTGGGGATAATACGGGGAACTCTTAGGGATAGCTATGTTAGCTGAATTTATTAAAACTGCAGTATAAATTTTAACTGCTTCATCACAGAATTTGACTTTACCATAGATTCAGAAATCATTGCTAGTTGTGAGAAGATATTCCAGTCAACTCGGTGATATAGGTATGTAGATCAACGATGTGTTTCATGTTGGACATTATTACAATTGGCATTGACATGTTCTAGAAAAAATGGGAAAAGGTCACTGTCACGTAAGTGAGTTCCAGCTCTTAAGTTAAAGTAAGAAACAAGAAATTGTGAACATAGCGTAAGGTCCAATGAGTGAAAATGTTTACTTTGTTTGATAGAAGTAGATTTCTTCTCCATTACTAAGCAAGCAAGGATTGTGACCATGAATGAATTTCTCAATTTGACAGCCTCGAGGACTTATATTTTTGTTGCCGCTCCACAATTGACTGTGGCTATTAAAATCCCCAATAATGAAAAAGGAGTAAATACATCTTGTACAAGTTTGTCATGATCTCTATCTTCTATATGAGTATTTGGTGGCAAGTATCGAATACAAATAGTTATTAATTTGAACGACATGGTTCTAACTGTCACTGCTTTCAAATTTGCTTATAGTGGGATTACAGATGAGGAAATATCATGGAAAATCAAAAAAGCAGTACCTCTAGATGCTCGATCAAACTTATTTTGATATTTTTTATTAATATTGTAGCCTTGGAATTTTAATGTATCACAAGGTTTCATAAATGTTTCTTTTCATGCGATGTAAATCGGATTCACTTCTTGGAATAGGTATTTTATGTGGCAAATTTTACTACGAGATCCACGATAGTTCCATGAAATTACTACTGTCATCCATATTGGTTTTATTTAAATGTGTGTGTTTTTTCTTTTTTTGCCTTTGAAATGGTCTGTGAAGTAGAAGATAAATCCATTTCCATTTCTGTTTCCTGATTCAGAGGAAGATATATAGATTTTTCATTTGTAATATTTTTCACGAGAAATTGGTTTTTTAATTTTTGTCTCGTTAAATTTAGATTAATTAGAAGTTTATACAGGTTTCTTTGTATTGTTGATAGTTGAAGGTATTGTAGTCGATTTAGATGGCAAAGTATATATATATATATATATATATATATATATATATATATATATATATATATATAATTTCCTTACAGGAAGGCTCTTTACTTTAGTTTCAGTTTTTAAAGTATTAAAGTAGAGGTGTAGGAAACATCAACTTTTGGAGTTCTGTTTTTGACAATTTGTCTTACTTCTGTTAATATTCTTCTTTATCTTGGTTGAAATTACTTCTTTTTTTAGGATCAAATAGAGGACAAGATTTTGAATATTAATGATGTGAACCAGAAAAGTTACAGCATTCGAAAATCCCTGAAGTACATGCAATTATTTCATATCCAGATTGTGCACATTTTCCACATATAGGATCAGTTTTTCTATATGCCTGTTGAGAATGACCATATCTCTGACATTTAAAACATCTAAGAGAGTAAGAATGAATGGAAGAAGTTTGCAACTAATATAACCAGCTTTTATAGATTTTGGCACAATACTGATAATTGAGAAGTTAAAACAACATGTTACTTGGGGATAAATCCACCATTGCGTCGAATATTTATTCGACATGCAGCATAGACTTCTTGATCACGTAGTTCTTCAAAAATTCGGTTTCTGTTACATGTATGAAGTCCTGGTTTGTGAGAACGCCCCGGTACACATTCAGAGTTTTGTAAAACTATGTTTTAACATGATATGAGTCCAAGTTTTAATTAATTATTGATTATCGAAGTTTGTTTCGTATCGACTTTTAGAGAAAATCTAACAATCGTTATTTTTTAAAATTCTGTAATTCACCCAATCAAGATAAAAGAAGTTTTTGTTTGGGAAATGGTGATACCTTGTGAAACGTTTGTGTCGTTTTTATCAACATATAACAAGTAGATTGATTTTAAGTGAATAAAGAATTAGAAGCCATTGGATATATTTAAAGGTTCAGGCTGGGCTGCACCGCTCACCATGGACCCTACAAGGGATGGCAACCACCAGCTCTTGACATTTCCTGCTCATATCATTCATACGCTAAAAGTTATCCCCGGGAAAAGTGAGCAATCTTAATGCCAAGCCCAAGGATATGACGCCTTCGCTTGATCCTTATTAGACTAGTCGCGACTGTAGCTAGTTATCAGCCGATTGATACAGTGGGCACCACAGTGTACCAGCCATCCAAAGGATTGCCACGCACGGCCAACACATGAGGATATTGACTGTCCATTAAAAGCAAGAAGCTAAAAGCAACAAGAAGCTAAGGGAGAGAGTATAGATCCCTGGATATCTCGGAGTTGCGAGATCGGTACTCAAGTCCCATGAGGGGAATAAAAATTGGAAGTGCGAAAAAAAGGTTTAGGAAAACTCTATGACTAATCTGCTCTAAACTAATAGCTAAATTAGGAAATCTTGTGTAAGCATTTTTTCTTCTTTTCGGCAGTTTGTGGATTCAAATACCTCCAGGGGTGTGGATGTACCGAGTGACTTTTATTTCATTTGATCTGTGGCCATAAGGCAATTAGTCATTGTTCGTGAAATAAACAAAAAAAAGATATCAAAAATATATAATATGCTTTTTATTAAAATAGTAAACAAACACATAAAAATTCATCGTTATTTTACAAATAAAATAAATGCAATCCAACATATTTAAAACAATTTTCTTACTCGTAAACAACTGGCAGAAACAAATCCCTAAATCCAATAATATTTATGTAATGATTTTCGTCGACATATTAAAGTCAATATCAGGCAAATCTATCAATGACCGTAACTAATTCATTATTAATTTTTATTAAAAAGAGGCAATTATAATTTACAGTTACATATGTGATTATAATAATACTGTTTGTAGTAAAACAAATAAAAACTGAATTTATAATCTTATTGAAATTAAATCAATTACTCTTTTGAAACATATATAGAACTATCAGTTTCATCTTCTTTTACTTTTATAAATAGTTATACAGTATTTTTCTTTACCTTTCTCTTTAAATAGTAAATTTTATATCAAAACAGATTTACAGTATTGTTTTCAAACTAAAAAAATTTTAGTTACTATATAAGAACATCAAAGTATTTAAATTCTACAACATCGATTGAGTAAATTAATACAAGGAGAAACAATTTTACAAAAAAATTTTTATGTTCATTGGATATGAAACTGTAAAATTAATTTGCATAAAAATATATTTTAATTGAAATTTTTACTTTCCATAAGCTTTTTGTTTTAAGCAAAATTAAAAAATTAGGACGCAGAAATTCCAAATTCATGATCAGTTTCGGAATTCAATATTGTAGATAATAATTCCAAGGATAAACTAATAAACTAGACTAGAACCGAATTACTCTTTCATTTGCATTCAATTTGGCTAGAGTCCGGCCCATTCACTTGTGTTTACTTTGGCTTCAAAACAAAATCGCTAGAGAATACCAGAGGAGATAGAATGCCAGAAAGATGGGCGAATCCTTACGCTCTTGGCGTCGTAGCATTTTATTGAGTTATCTTACTAGAAAAGATTTAATAATTCGCACCATCATAAATTTCTTAAATTGAAAGCAAGCAATTTATAAGCATTTACCTGCTGAGTATTTTAGAAATTCTTCCCCAGTGTTTCAATTACTCTACAAAATAATTAGGTGTTCTGTGCAATATATAATAATCTATTAATAATATATTGAATGCTACATGAAATTAGGTATTTTATTGTTGTATAATATATCAAACTGTTACAAAAAATAATAGTTCATATAAAATACATTAATGTTACTACAGAAACAAGCATTTTTCGCGTAAGAAAACTGAGATAGTAATATATTTGATTTCATGTAAGATAACATTACTTATGGTAAGATTTATTAATGAAACAACAATTTTAACTTTAAATGCACATTTTAATAAAGGACTTAACCAGACACATAAAATGGTTTCAAGGCTAATGAAAATTGAGAGTTGTTTTAGATACTTCTCGATCATATTTTAAAGCCATCATCAAATCAAGTTTGGTATTTATTACAAACCAAAATCAATTTTTTCAATCTTAGTTTGTTAAAAAAGTTCTGTTCGAGCTAACTGTCTATAATTCTTCATTAGAGATCTTGTATGTCAAGGTTTCAATGCAAAACAATATTAAGCACTGTATACATAAGATGAGTTTCTTTTTCTGTGTGCACGTCTATCGGGGCCTGTCCTAAAATAAATATTGAGAATGGATGTTAGGAACATAATTGGTGTTTTTGGTTGATAATCTTAAACTACATAATGCTAAAGATGTTTCCGGCTAATGAAAAGAAAATTTCAGTGGGGGTCATATTTGAATTGATGTCAATCCCTTTTGAACAACGTGAGATAACTCTTACATTTACACTGCATCATGGCTAAAGCATCGATAAAGATTTGTGCTTGCGTGTTTGTTTTGGGAGGATTTTTTTTTATCAGTATGTAAATGCAACTCAAATAATATCTTTTCGCTGAATTATTCATCCTCTTCAAAGTAGAAGTTCCATTTTAGTCATTGCTGAGTAATGAATGTTAGATGCAGTGTTTCCAATTTCCAAATGAATTTCTAAGAGATGGATGCGGGGAATTATTACGTATTATCTTTCTTTCTATGCATGAATGTATTTTGCATGTTCGAACAACTTTTCGGAAGACATTACGGTAAGGTCCTTCTAATTTATGAAAAAAGGAAATAATCACCGGATGCTATGTCTAGGGTTTACGCGGGTTGATTCTAGACTACAAAATTGCAAATATTGTCTCTTAATCATAGATTTGTTCAAAGGAAAAGCATTATCATACAAGGGACGTATAACTTCACTTGACTTTCACGGATAATTCTGTGACTTTCTTAAGAGCTTAAGATATGTACACATCCATTATCCATGATAAAAGAATTATGACATAAGTCTATAAGGAAAATGACACTTTAATAATTTTTATGTGCTTGAAAACTTGCACTAGATTGACCATAACTGCAAACCATCATCCTTTGCTACTACTTTAAGGAAGGTATATCTGCAATAACAGCATTTAAAAGGCTTTTGCTAGTAAAAGTGTTTTCCGTATGCATCTATAAAACTTATGTCGCAGAAAAAAATAAAATGCACAGAAAACATATTTTATAATAAGCAAAACAAATATTGTAAAATACAAAAATTACAACTAAATTAAAAAAAAATTAAATAAATTTTTTTTGACCTAAGCAGGAATTGACATTAATTTTTTTATATTACTTCTCATTTTAGAGGAAAGGGGGTGTAACTATTGAAAAATAATATATGATGTTCATGAATATGTATTGTACTGAGAAAAAAAAATTAGATTATTAAAGTGATTAAATTTGCCAAATTTTGTAAGCATACATCAAAATGCATTGATTGAGAGCAACTCAATATACTACTGAGCTCTTCCCCCCCCCCCACCTAAATAACAAAAAACCCAAATCCAAACCTTCTCTAAATGACCCAAGCAAAAGTAATAAATACTAAATCAATGCATCCAAAACACTAATCTGTGAGACTAAAAATCTGCATGTAGGTAAGATAAACTTATGTATTAAAGAAATATGGGAACTAGAAGGATATCCGCCTCCCATTGGCAACCACTGCGAATCTTTTTCGTCGCCAAGTTAAAAACATGCTTTTAGAGCGGAAAATTTCTTACAATCTCGAAAATACGCAATTCAGAAACTTTTAACTCTTATAATATCATAAAAATCTGAAAAGTATTACTGGAAAAATGAATAAAAATCTGTTATGTTGGGTATAGCTTCTCCCCAAATCAACTGGTAAAAGAGATAAGTAAATAAAATTAATGGACTTACTTCATATAACATCAAGCTCACATGTCGAATAGGTCGGTGATATTTTCTGTTTTATGCATTCATTGTATAAACTGTGTTAAATTTGAATATCCCAGGATACAAGTAGGGTTGATATTTATTTCTAGGTTGATATTTATTTCAACAGTTTGTTCGTTTGTCTCCAAGCTATACTCGTAATTTTTACATATCAGAGAAAATAATTTTGTAAAACTATAATAAAGTAAAATTGTGACAAAATTTAAACAACAGATTTATTTTGGTTAAAATAAATGTGTTGTTTAAATTTGTATACATTTTTTTGGCTAAGTTCAACATCATTTATATCTAATGGAGTTAATTTATAAAATATCTCTGAAAAGAGTTGCTTATTTTAATAAATTGCTACATTTAACCAGACTATTAAATTGTGTTTTAAGCAACATCTAAAAGGTTTTTTCTTGAATTGAAAGTTCTTACCAGCAAATAATGTGCAAAAAAGTATATATAATGGATAGTGAAAAGTAAAATTAATTAAATCGAAGATACATTTTTATAATTCACAGCAAAATACATTATGATGTAGTTTTTCGAAACATAGACTTTAAATCTTAAGAATATAATGGATGTTTGTAAAAATAGTAATAAATCATTTCAAATAATAATTTATGAAAAAGAATAAAGCGATAAAATTTACCATAACATATGTAATTAAATAATGTTTTTGGTAATTTTTATTTCCGAAAATGCATTTTCAATTCTTTTGAGTTGTATCTATATGACAAAGGATCGAGAGGAAAATAAATTAATTTTAGTTGAGTGATTTTATTATACTTTATAAACTGATTACGCTGAGAAAATGAAAGTACCCATAATTGTGAGCATTTTCAACTCACAATAACACATTTAGTAATTGAATTTATTATCTAATTAAGCTATGAAATATAATATTTTAACTTAATTTTAATATTAAAACGTTGAGGATACAAAAATTCCTAAAAAGGCTTAACAGATCAATATATAAGAATAAAATACGTCTGAGTTACCACGGGTGCAATGATCTACAGAAAATTTCCTCCCCCTTCAGATCGATGTCAAAATTGAGGGAGTGGAATCTCTGGTGGTATCACCTATCGGAGGAGTTTAGAGCAAAGCCATACTTTCACATTCGCGGTGCTCTGGTTAAATGAAAGAGGAACTTTACTAATTTAAATTCGCATATAGCTGTCGGTAGAGCAACCTCGGCTTGTCCAAGTATCATATGTAACAATATATATCAGAATACTTTTAAATAGGAAATTAAGTGAAATATAAAATGTACTTCAGTATTATAAAGTAAGAAGAATAAGATATCTATAGAATTATATGGAATATATAATTCTATAAGATATATACACACAGAATTTTAATTCAAGTGGTTTGTTTGAATATTCAAAACAGTTATGGGAGCCTATATACATTCTCAATATATATTTTACAATGTTTATTTATTAGTTACATTAGTGGAGGTAACAACAAACATTTGCAATGGCAATGCAGTAAAGCATAAGTGACAGATAATTTCTTTCAGAAAAGATTACATATATTCCAAAAGTTTTTAGTCTGAAGAAAAATACATTAATAGGAAATTAATTAATCAGTGATTTAAGAATAGCAGTTGAATTTATTCATCAAAATTTGCTAGGGATGCTAATGTTGATTTATAAATTGCTGGTCTTAAACTTACCCATCTCAAATATTATCAAGAAAAGCACATTACAGTCAGAATCTAAGACTTAAAAGCAGTCTTTAATGTCGTCGCAGTAGTCCTATAGAAACCTTAAATAAACACATTTTATGGTACTCTTTTAGGAAGATCAGATATTTTCAGTTATTTTAGTAGCGTATGTGTGCATAATGTGGCTAATATTAAATCAAAATTGGTAACAAAAATCACATAATCAATTGAGATTCATTAAGAAGTACTGGTGTGATTTTGATTCAAAATCTTCTCTTTAAAAAAGGTATATTCTCTCAACAAAGTGAATGTCCACAATGGATATAACTATTTAAAAATAAATCAAAAGGCAATGTACAGGTGGTTAATAACGCAATGAAAGTACGTATGAATAAAAGTGATTTTTCGGAATGCGTTTTGTAAACATTAAAATTATAATAATAGCTACATATATTTTTTATGAATAGAAATGAGTATATTCTGGTAGGATGTGGTAAATTTACTGGACCCTAAGTTATGGGCTTTTATCAAAAGCTTAAGATATCTGCCCATTGAGATTATCAAAGTGGCCCAAATTTTAGGAGGCCATCTAGTTGGAACAAATAGTTAGAGTTGGGGTGATCAAAACATCCTAATCTCTTTTAGGCGTTTCTAAAAGAGTGGTGTCTAAAGTCATGAAAGCATACGGACAACACATACAATAAATCTAAATAGTGAACAGAAAACGAAGCACAATGTAAGAGATTGCCTAGTATTTAAGCTGATTGTAATGCATAAAAGTGAGCAGTTGGATCATAAGTGGCTTTAAATTCCAACCAATATCTGGATTCTCCAGCTTTTATGATTACAGTTAGAAGCCTCTTCTCCCAAATGTTATGCAAAATGTTGCCTGCAGTAGTGTTATCTTGGAACACTTTGTCAACTGATGAATGAAAAAAAGTAATATGTCTTAAGAATCATCTTTCAAAATATCCACCAAAACAGGATGTTCTCATTAACAGAAGGTAATAAGTTCGAATCCCAGCTTAACCGATCATCCATCATGTTTACTAATAACGTCTGGGGAAAGCTGAAACTATGCGTTATCGCAGTGTCTTTTAAGAGAAATGATATCACTAGAGTGGCAGGGCAAGGATTGGTAATGTCCTGCTTGGCCCATGCTTCAAAATCGCGAAGATTCCATCCAGCTGCTTCTTTCTAACAGGTAGAGTCTAACTCAAGGCAAGGTAGAGAGAAGCATACTTGTGCAACAGCAAAACAGTTGTATGATTTCAAGATATGTGTACAATCCTATGATCGTCCTTCCCATGATCAATCATGTGGTATGAGTGTGTTATGATAAGGTTAGTCTTGTTATTTTCTGTTAATCGTAATTCTCAAACGAAGGATCATTGAGAAAAAGCTTTCATACGTACATAACGATGCAGGTGAAACCCAGTCTGTTTCTTAATGTTAACGGAATTAGAATTCATGCTTATCACCATGCGCCTCGTCCTTTTGAATCACGGTCAAATGACGAAGAGCTGTAACCCTATTTTTGATATTCAAACCTCTCCAGCCAGAAGAGATTGGGCGTCACAGTTTAATAAAGACAAGTGCCTAACCCTCGGACTTCCAATAACTTCAGTAAGGAAAAACGTGCACACACTCAATGGATTACTGTCTTAACTGGAACCACTTCTCGCGGTGCGACATTTTCCTCGTGTTAGATCAGTAAGGTTCTACAAGTTGATGATCTTACACGAACACCCGGGGGAAACATAAAAACATTTTAGCTGAGCAGATCCATCTCATAACGCATAATGTTTTGGAGGAGATGCTATTTTCCAAGATTAAAAGATACGCTTCAGATGTTGTGGGATAGTTTGCATCGTAATTTAATGGACGCAAGTATGAAATCATTCAAAATCAGTATAATTGAGTTGTCACAGGTTATTTTTCACCGCTCAATATGGAACCAATATCTTCTATCTATATTTCCCAGATCTTTCATAATAGCTCCAAGAAAAAATAGTGTAATTACCCTCTTACCACTCTTCAGCATTTGTGCTATTTGTTAATGATGACTGAAGACCGTTAAACATGTCGTTGTCGCAATATCTTTTATGTGAAATGATACTTTTGCGAGGTTTCAAGCTATAACAAGGGATCTTATGCTTGGGCTCTGCTTCTAATTACGAAACCCCTTTTTGGGGTGAAGACAGCCTTACTATATTATTATCCTACTGCTTAAAAACTACAAAAAGTTCCATGATTTTCGCCTCTTATACTGTTCAAATGTGAACAAACCTAGTAGTTAGCAGAGGAATAACAACAATTGAATGAATCAATTTTTAGGCAAATCTAAACTTTATTAAAAGCCCAAAGTTGGTCCTGCACAATACTTAGAATGAATTTTGTAAAAACCTAAAGAGTTTCGATTTTTTTGATAACCACTTGTATGTCAGATATCTAATGTAAGCAAGCAAACTATCTATTTCAAACAGGCATTAAAATCGTTATGAAGGTACAATTTTCGTGCGGAAGATTTCAAATTTTAGTTTAGAATATCAAAACACTTGTACTGATCCATTTCACTGTCAATAAAAACAAGATTACCAACTCGAGCAGATGACATACATCTCCATGCCATAACTCCTCCTCCACCATATTTTACTTTTGGCACCAATAGTTCTGCTTACGAAATTTTTCCCTCTGTTTTTTCCACACCAAGATTCTACACCGTCAAGACCAAATATATTAAATTTACTCTCATCAGCAAATATAACATCAGAATCAGTAATCAGAATTTTTTAAATATGTTGGATTTTGCGAAAGCCATTCTGACTTTTCTATTCTTTTCACTGTGAAGAATTTTTTCCTGGCTACTGTACTATGATATCCAGCGTGCAAACAAACAAACACACACACACACACAGAGAGAGAGAGAGAGAGAGCACTCATACTTGGAGTTTTTTTAATAATTCGAACATCCATTCGATTGATTCCATTGGATAGCTTTGATGGTGGTAGAACATGTCTTCTTTTATTGTAAATCATGATTCTTTTTATGCCATTTAATTATACTGAAAACTGTTGAAGGATTCTGTTTCAGAAGTTTCTCTAATAGATTTTCAACTTTCAATACGCAAATTAATAATTAAATTTCAAATTTCAATGCGCAGTTTCTTTTCGTTTAACAGTCATGGCTGCGCACAGCTAAAAACCACAAAAATTCCAAAACAATCTGGAGAGAAATACGGCAGACGATTTCATAAATTATTGCCAATTGCATTTGAGTAAAATTAAAACATCCAAAAAATATTTTTATTGCTTATTTCAGACTATTTTTGATGCATATCTAATGGTGTCCCATCAATTATGTGAGCTATTTTTTGCTCCGTTCTAAACAATTGTATTTTTATTTAATTATATTTCAATATTGTAGCAAAAATGTATATTATGTAACAATTGTTACTACATTTAAGTATGAAACACATGCACAAAAAATTTGTACTTGTATTTTTAATTAATTTCATTAGTTTCCTGTTGTAAAGTGCAAATTTCCCATGACTTTTGCGAGACACTGTGTATAAAAATATTTAATTAATGATGAACTGTTTCTATATTGTTAATAAAGGGATAAATCTGATAAATAAGTCCACATTTAAGAAAGAGTTTATTTTAAAATTTCAAAAGAAATTACAAATTACCATAAAGTTTCACGTTACTTTTATACATCAAGTAAAAATTTCTAGCATTGTTCACAATATTCGAATTAGACGTGAATAAAAATTCTTGGAATTTCAAAGTTGCATGTATAATAATTTCTGATAAAAAAGGATGTTTAATTCACAAATTAGTTGTTTAATTAAATTGCAAGGCTTCCATTCAGATTCAACCCTAACGTAAACATTTTATACATTAACGAAACAGCAACATTGATATTGATTTTTAAATTACAACAACGTTTTTAATATAAAAAGTGAAAATGGAATGCAAAAACTGTAAATTAAAAAAGTAAAGCTCCAATATTATGTATGAAAATTCTGTTTTCAAATCATTTGTGCTAAAAATTTAAAAATACACGTAGATGTTTTTAGAAAGTATATATAATGAATTGCAATATATATATATATATATATATATATATATATATATATATATATATATATATATATATATATATATAAATTTTTATAAATGAAAAATTTTAAAATATGAATAATGAATTGAAATTTAAAAATTTAGATAAAAAATCTTTAGTTTCATAGAAAATTTAGATTCATTTAATAACCCAACACAGAGAAGATTGAAACTTTTGAAACTTAAATTAGGACTCCAGTACACTAAAAATTTATTTCCATTTCGAAATTTTGTGGCTACTCTGTTTCTAATTATTTTAAACAGTATTAAAACCTAATTTGACTGCACAGTGAAAAATGCTTGTCATGATATGTATCACATTCCGGAAGTGCATTCAAGACCAAAGACAAGTGTCTGTAATTGTTTTCCTGATTCCATGTATTAAAATTGTTTGTTATGAGTACCAGCCAGCTCTAGAAGAAGTTGATACCGAATTGCTCGTTCTTGCTGCCTTCTCACTGAGTAAGTTTTTGAAAATATATTATTTTTTATTCTTAAGAATGTATTGCTTGCAATTTCTTTAGCGAATGCGTTTTAGGTTTTTTCTTGTTGGTCACCTCTCAGAAATACCATTGAACAACGAATTTCTAGATTTAATTTTTACTGAATTTTTCCTTCAAATGAGTTTTCCTCTCATTTATTTACTTACATTTATATTTAAACTTACTTGAAATGTGAATTTGTGATGCAAAACCACATTTAGAGAAAATGTTAAAATATTTTGTTAAAAATGCGGTTTCATGTGTAATTACAGCTTTATGTTTACAGCAAAGATTTTATTGATTCTTTTTGTCATTCTTTATTTCAGCATGGTATATTTAAAATTTATCTAATTTAAGCTTTATTTTCCTGGTATTATTTTAATGCTTGTGTTTTCAATTCAAAATGTAGATCCCCTGGTAAAATGAAATCTAATCCGGAAGTCTGACCATGACATCAATGGACAAATCATAAAATCAATCATAGGGTTAAATGAATCATGTGCATTCTGCTAATATATATATATATATATATATATATATATATATATATATATATATATATAAAAATATATACATATATATATATATAAACATATATACATATATATATATATAAATAATGTTTTTTATGTGAATGTATGTGTATGCATATATGTAAATTAAATATCATGAGGTGAAATTTTACATATCTGATATTAAAAAAGGTATAAATATAATTTATCAACACTTTTTCTAACTTCTCTAATAATATTTTTGATAATATATATGGGTTTTATTAACTTCCACAGAAAATACGTTTTTGAGATGTATTTTTACTAAAATATTTCTACTGAGAGACGAGATTATTTCTTACGTTACCAAATATCATATGCGAAATTTCAGAATGATTTTTATTTGATGTTCTGTATTTCTGTTACATTTTAAAAACTTTTCTTGTAAAACAAATAGCGTTATTTTCAATAATACAACTTAATCTCACTTTAATGACAAAGTCAGGTAAAAAATTCCTTTATTTCAAAATAAAAACATTTAATTTCATAATCAAACATAGTATAAGAAAGATAAAATTAACATGTATTTTGTCGTAATATTTATAAACTTCTGCAATTAAATTCTAAAATGAAGATACAATACTAAGATAAAGTGATAATTTGTCTAGTTAACTCTTAAATCTGTATTGATAATTTGAACATATATAAAAAAAATGTCCTAGCAAGTGTCTGATGTAATTTTATATGCCTAATCGTATAGTTTTAAATATGTATGTTATTAAATGCAACATAATACTAGACAGTTCAAAATAACCTAGTATAATACATTTTTTATAATTTGCTCACAACTTAAAATTTTTATTCCCTTTATTCGTCAGTATTTTTAATCCTATGATTAAGTAAATATTTGATTTCGAAAACAATGGCTGGAAAAAAATTATTTTGTTTTGACATTATGCTAATTGGTATACTGAGCTGTCTTTGGAAAGTAATTTTTGTAAGAAGATTACATAAATGATATGTTTGATTTCAATTATATTTGTCAATCCAGTTGGTAATAATCTATAATAACTTTAATTACTCTGCTACCTTTTCTTGTTATTTTTTCCAAACAAGCTTACTACGCTTCATTGCTCATAACATTAATGATTCTTCTCAAACCTACAAAACTCAATTGCATCCTTATTTTCAATTATCGCATTAAATAGAAATGAATCTATAATCAGTTTCCTTTTTGAAATTTTATATTGCTTTTTAAACGCCCATTTCTCTCAGGTTTTTTCAAACTTTTATTTTACTCTACGAGTATTTTAAATATTATTAATTTTAAATATTATGTAAGATGGTGGCAATTGTTTATTGGTTTTCTCATTTCATTAATTTTGCAACGCATGTCAAACATTTTAGGACTATCTTTTACAGTATGCTAGAGATTAGATGCATTTATTTTAAATTCACTTAGAAATTATAAATTTGCCTCTAGAAAATTATATTCCTATTTTTTCTTTTATAAATAAATTAAGAAGAAAATTATGGAAATTATCGGAAGAAAATTATGTATAAATATGTGCAGTATATAACTTTTCAATCTTGGTATAATTAGAAAAATAGTAAAAAATGGTTACTTATTTTTTCAAAAAAAGCGGGGAATATTTTTTTAAAATTTTTTGCAAGTTGTAATCTATATGTAAGCAAATTACTCTATTGATGAATATGAAGAATAAAATCAAATAGATATTGAGAAATAT
Organism: Latrodectus elegans; assembly: GCA_030067965.1. NCBI lineage: Eukaryota > Metazoa > Arthropoda > Arachnida > Araneae > Theridiidae > Latrodectus > Latrodectus elegans. Next base: position 478,380 of record CM057811.1, read on the forward strand.
TTCCTCACTCTTTCATTGATATCCTTTAAACAGAGCTATTGTAAAATAATTTTATTCAACATAACATTAAGTCAGTTTCTAAAATATGCTATGATATATATTATGATGTTTACATTAGAAAAAAAAGCATATCTGAGAAGGAAAAAGAACAATTAATCATGCCGATCGCCTTGCCTCGTGGTCAGAGTGCCTGACTGCGGATAGGGAGGTCCTGGGTTCGAATTCCGGTTCCGGTATGGATGTACTTTCTTTCTATATGTATCCTGTCTTTGCCCTTTCTGTGTATGAATGAGTTGTGAATGGTTGCCTACCCTATAAACGGGTCTCTATGGCATGTGTGTACTGAAGCAGTTGGACTCCACACCAAATATGGTTCAGTATAGTAAAGTGGAGCAGAACACCCCATATTGTCAGCCTAAGCTGGCACAAGACACACAAAAAAAAAAAAAAAAAAAAAAAAAAAGAAAAATAAACGATTATTCATTATTCGCTAAAGATTTATTGACAATAAATAATAATCATTCTGTATTAGTTCCTTTTTGCGTATGAAATTATTACTTCATAAGAATCTTTACAAACCAACACATTACATCTATTGCACAAAAATAAATATCCGTAAAACACTCGGAAATGAATTTTTAATCTTTGTTCACGTAATTTCCCTACGTTTGTTATTATATTATTTATCAAATAAAGAAATCGGTTTCAAAAACTTCGCCGTGATTTGTTTACAACAGAATTATTTCAAGTTCTTTCGCCAATTTGAATGAAATTACATAATATTTTGACTTTCTGTTAAATATATATTTTTTGCTTCATAATTAAAGTATTATTTAAGCATATACTTTTGATTTCAAGCAATTAAAATTTTCTAGACTATTATACGTTTTAAGGTCCATAATATCTAGCATCCGGGTTTTGATTCTGTAGTCTGAGCTTTTGACTCTCCATTACAACATGGGTGTTTGTAATGGTAAAGAAAATTTCTTTAATTATTTATTGTATAGTTCATGTATATTTTTCGGTAAAATTCAAAATTTATCTTCGCTAATTTAAGTAAAAAGAATAAAAAATCAAATTATATTGTATTAATGAATATAAGAAAAACAAATTACTCTATTACTGAATATAAAAATAACAAATTACATTATTAATGAATATAAAAAATAAAATCAAATATATATTGAGAAGTATTTCCTCATTTTTTCATCGATCTTGAATGCTTTTAAGAAATTAAATATTTAAAGTAATATCCATTAAAAACGTAATTGGAATTTTAGAAAAATATTTTAAAGCCAAGTTTAATGAATAAATATATTTCATTTGTATTAAAATCTTACCATAAAAAGTTTAAACTTTATAAACACAAATCCCAGTCTAATCTTTAAGTTAAACATAATTTTATAAAAGGTTTCAAATAATAAATTATACAGTGGCTTGTGCGATTCGTTGCTTTCAATTTAAGAAAAAAATCAAACTAACAAAATACTGGAATTAAATTTACGAAAAAAAAAAAAAAAAGTAGAAACTAACTTTTTGCTTTTACTTTTTCCTGCTTTTACTTTGACGTGAAGAAACGGGATTATTTAGTGCAATCTGTATACTTAGAAGTATATTCTTTGTTTAATATTAAAAGTTCACAATATTTATTTCGTAAATTTACGTCCTATTGTAAAAAGAAGACTACCGATTTTCGTCAAAATTTTAATTTATATTATAAATTATAATGACTCATATTGAAAACATTATATCATTAATAAATTTGTGAAATGGGATTGAAGGATAGGATTATAACAATTGTGTGTGACAAAATTAAGTTTTTGTTTCCAGTGCCCGGCTCTTCTCCTTGAGCATACATAGAATGGTACGCCGTAATATGTTGAAACTTCTAAGGAACCTGTTACCATTTTCTGAAAACGGGAATTTGTAATTTAGAAGCACAAGGGTCTAGCAGAAGACGGCGAGACATTCCCAGTTCCTCCCAGAGATATCATTTCACGTGGAAGATATTGCGATCATGACATAATTCTGATTAATTCTTTAGAATAGACTAGAATTTTTCATAGAAAGCGATGTATGTTGTGTCCTTACAAACATAGGAGATTATTTCTACTATCTCATTGCCATGGATTTACTTCTAATTAAACCTAAGGGAAGTTCAATGAACGGCTGTGTAAGCCTCTTAAATATCGCCCCCAGAAATTCCGGGAAAATCTTACAATTTTCCTCGAATATGACTCGAGGGAAATTTGTTTTCTCTTGGGGTAGTTCAGATTTTGGAAAATTGCGTATCGAAAAAATTAACTTTGCTATACATTATCTTTAAGAGAAAAACATATATCCAAAATTTATATTTTTTATTATTACAGTTAATAAATTTGGAAATGAAAAAGCAAAAATTCTTAGTAAATAAAATCGTTTGTGGGTTTGTACTATCTATATAAGTAAGCAAAATATCTGATATCAATCAAACGATTGATGAAAATTAACAAATAAATTTGTGGATTTAGTCTTACTTCACCTGACATTACTTTTAGTCATATTCTGTAAAGAACTATACAAGTGTTGTGTAACCACAAATAACCACAACAGTTTATCATATCATGTACAACCACATGCGTGTCTAATATAAATACTTTTCATATCCATAATATTCCCTAGAACATCTTGGACGTCTAATAGACATTTTTTTACTAGACACACCTCTATTAGATGTCAATTTCAGATCCATATGATTCATTAGATGTCTTGGAGGATATTTGGAGGTCATAAAGATGTCCATCATTAACATGAATTGGCTGGTGCTCTGTGGACAACAGATGGGCATCCATGATTGGGGAGATTTTGAGGCCTGATATTTGGATCTTTAGCCTACCATACACGATGCATTTTAATGATCAGTGCAGTATGGCATTTTGAAAATTGAACCATTTGTGGAGTAGTTTGACGAGTTGAACAAGAGTTGATTTTTTCTCGAACTTCGGCTTAACAGGAACTTTTTGCTGTCGAGTGTCCCTTTCCACTGTAAAGTATTGGCGATATTTATGCTTGTTGAATTTTTCCATTTTATTTGTTGAAATATATACAGGGAGCGGCAGAATTGACTAAGCAGTTCCTATCAATTACCGTTGTTTGAGTAGGCAGTTGTATATGGTCTGCCTTTGTTCAATCGGTGACCCCCTTTCAGTAGCTAACATGCTCTGTACTGGTGCACATCTTAGTTTTGCAATTCGCGCTAATTATGAAACCAGCAGATCCGTGATCGCTACATAACGAGCTTTTCGACGGCAGTTAAACATTCCACAACAACGTCATTCCTAATGCAAACACAATTTGGTTATGGGTTTGGCAGTTGGAGGACACTGGTAACACACTAAGAATAGATAAACATGGCTGATACAGATCCATCAGAACGACAGAAAATGTGCAGCGTCAGAAAACAGCAGTTCAAAAATTGCGATAACTTTCTGCTTGACGACATTCTCTGCCATTAGTAATTTCATACTGTAATTTAATGTGATTTGAAGTTGCGTGACAACTTTCTTTAGAGATATCTGAAGGAAAACGTTTTCTAAAACCTCTCTCACGCCCTACCAGAGTGAAAAGAGCTTGTTGGCTTTGCTTGTTTTTCGCTCAACGGTCATTTTTTTGCATACGAGGTCTAATTAGACCGGGACCTACGGTTTAAAGTGAATTCCGAACCACTACAAACATCCATGCCCAAGGTTGAACCCACGAAGTGCTGAACCGAATGCAAGAGCGCTAACCATTCGGCTGTCAGCTCGGTGAGTTAAAAGAGCGAATTATTGACGAAGTGAATGCCATAACTCCGCGATATGTGTGCAAGAGCTGTTCAAAACTTCAAGGATCGTCTACAACAATGTATTGATGCTAACAACCGGCATCTTGAGGAAATTAGTTTCAAAATTAAATGAATGTAAAATGGTATATTGCCCTAATTTAGAAAATAAAAACATTTTTTCTCTATACATCCAGGTATAATTTTTAGTGCTGCTTAAAACTGCTTAGTTGGTTTTGCTGCACCCTGTATAAAACAAATAATGCAAGATTTCACAAAAGTATACAAAGGTTAGCCTTGCTTGTGGCCTGATCATTCACCACACGAATATTATAAAAATAAAGTTGGTGTATGAAAAATTATTAGGTATTCGTAAGAAATTGACTAAAATTTGCTACTTAAACGAAATAGAAAAGGAACTTGTTATATTCTATTATATTAAAGTATGAAATATTATTAAAAATGTATAACAAATATTTAAAACCCTTTGATTTTCCATACACTATATATACATAAAAGGGGAAAAAAACCATTAAAATTCAGTTTATGTGAATTGCATTAATATTTTTTATTAATTCCTGTTAATGTAGGTGATCATCATCTTACCTTATGTTTTAATTAAAGAAAAAATACAAGAAAAATTTAAATTGAATTTATTCAATCCAATTTACATTATTTTAATCTAATGTATTAAAAATAATTTAGTAAATCAATAAATGGTTTTTAGAATTAGTTTTAAATATTCCTTATGGATATATTTTACATTTGACTCTTAAATCAAAGTTTGATTTTAATGATATTATTTGTATCAAAGTTTGAGGCGAAATAATTTTTAAAATTTTCGGAAGTACTAACTATTGCTACAAAACGCAAAGTTACCATCAATCGTTCCTGAGGTCGTAAAACAGAAGGCATGAATGTATCATTTTTAAAATTAAAAGTGTTGCTTTATCCAACAAACAAACGCTCACTCACTCAAGCAATCAATCAATCTCTGCGCTTAGAATAAGTATAAGCGAATTAAAAATTATTTAAGTAACTCCTTTACTATCAAATTATTTGTTATGATTAACAAAAATGTATATATAAGCCGAATTTAGAGATTTATGTATAAATGCTTAAACAATATATAAAACGAAAAAATTAATAATTTGACTTACCTTGATTTAAATTATTGCAGTTGTTTTTGTTTAAAGTTACGGTTTTTATTTTAAAAATATTTTTGATAATAGAATAATAATTTTCGAGCAATTATTGTTTTAGGAAATAATTAAATTCGCAAAATATTTTAAGTGAAAAAATACAAATATTGAGGACAAGATTAAAATTACAGGAAAAATTTTTTATGGAAAAATAATTATATCATACGTTAAAAAATCATTAAATGCCCGTGTCTGCAAGTATAATATCTTTCTTCTAAAATTAATTTGAAATAATTTTTTGTCAAAAAACCAAAAAAACAAATTGTCAAACAAAGAAATGGTCAAACAAGTATTTATGTATTTATTACTCATTAATTTTCTTATAATAAAAATCAAATATTATTAAGAACTTATCAAAACTTATAAGCTAATGTTTATAACTCTTAATTGTTGCTGTTTATGACCTTGGACAATTCAAGCTCGCTTTGCCGACCGTTAAGAGTCTTTTGTTTAACCAGATCACCACGAAGGTGAAGTATGTCTTTGCTCTAAGACTTCTCCGGTAGATGACGCCACCAGAGAATTCACTCCTTCAGTTTTGATATTTTTCTGGAGGGGGGAGAAATTTTCTCCAGACTTTTACACCCATAGTAGCTGCTCAACGACCGATCACAGCACTTTCAATTCCATGGATTTAACGAGCATGTGTATCGCATGTACTCGGTGGTTCTTTGGCGGTATTGAGAATGGAATCCAGCCATATATAAGACAAGGACTGATGGCATAACCATTTTGCCACCACGATCCTAAACGGTGACACGTGACTTAATTCTAAGCATTAATATTGGATTTAGTTATCTTTCAGCATTGAAATTAAAAGTGAAATTTTTCTTTTAAAATATGAAATATAAATTCAATAATTTATCACTTCGTTTCTTAGAAAGGAAAAAGAATATCACCCCCACGTTAAGTTTTATAACTGATTAGTATTTCAAGTGAATGGTTTTAAATCTTTTTTAAATTTTAATATTTTTGTATTTTGAAGTCTATATATATAAAGTAATAAAATATGTACTACTTATTTCTTGTGCTATCTTTAGAAAAAATAGTTTCTTAATATATATATATATATATATATATATATATATATATATATATATATATAGTGTATGTATGTATGTATATATATATATATGTATGTGTATATATATATATGTGTATATATATATATATATATAGATATATATATAGATAGATAGGTAGGTAGGTAGGTAGGTAGGTTGATTGATTGATTGATTGATTAGTTTTCTACTGAAAATACTTTCAAAAGTTTAGGTGGGTATTGGGTAAATGTATTTTTTTAACTGAAAAAAAAATTTATCACTTTATGGAAAAATTATTAAATGCGAAACTGTATACATATTTGGTAATTTAGTTGTTCGAATTATCTCTGAACAAGATATATTATTAGAATTTTTGTTGAATTAGTATCTAAGCAAATAACATGTCCGTAACAGGTCTGGAATCGATTCCTGACCTAAGTATACAGTAATGACACATTACACTTAGCATAAAATTTGTAATGATACTTAATTTATTTAAATTGTAAATTCAAAATAAATCAGAAAAAAATAATCGATAAGAAAAGCTAACTCTAATTAAACTGATGCTAATAATTATTAATTAGAGCGTGGCTCTCAAAAATACGACCCAATGTATAAACATAGAACGCCAATTTTAGCATTCTGATCTGTGACGGAGAAAAGCTTATTGTTGCTGTGATAATTTGGAAAAAAATACTGAATGATAATAACTTTTATTTATTTGCTATGTAAAGCATAATGAGAAATATCATGGAAAAAATTTAACTTAAGCATAACAATTAACAAAAAATTTAAATGTATTTCATTAACATTATAAACTACTGAACATCTCGTTATGCTGCGTTAAAGTTTGTCGCATAGGTTTGTATATCGACGTTTGGAACACACACACACATATATATATCCTGAATGAAAAAAATGATTTTTATTTTGAACTTAAAAGATAAATTAATTTGAAAAAAACTGCAAGGTATCAACTTGTAGAGGAATACTAATGAAATGTAATTTTGAGTTTTCTCTTCCATTATTTTGTAATTGTGGGTACGTTTTACTTGAATCAATTATTAAAAGAGAATTAAGACACTCATCAGTTAATTTAGATTTGTAAACATTCTTTGTGTTCTGCTTTTTGGAGATCACACAGATAAGTATGAGAGAGACTGACAGTGTGACTTCACAGATCGATTAAGCGAGAGTGAAAATCTGAAAAGTAAGAGATATCCGAGAAAGCAAGGGCAGATCTGTGCCAGCAAGGATGTCTGGAGTTCCGTTACCTAGTCATGTCTGCATAGGAAGGTATCAACTGTTTCGCAGGAAAGACTTTAATGCTTGTTCAAAGCAGTCACGCTAGCGTTGTCTCTCCTGTCATGCCGTTTTAAAAGATGTTGAACTGGCTATCACTCAAAATCCAGTTGTCTTTCAAATTAGCAGTTTCGACGGCAAATATTTAACGGGAAAAGATAGGACTGCTATCAGGATAACTCAATTTGGTATGTGAGAATGTGTTTTTGGATCTTTTATAAATTCTGCTACCAAAGTATGAATTTTCACCCCTGCCACTGTCTATATGTATAAGGTCTGCCTGATTAAACATTTTGGAAAACAAAAACTACGGAATTCTTCAAAAATGTTTCGTATATATTAACAAACATAGCTGAACAACAGCAAGTATTAAAATTTTATATAAATGCGCAGAGTTAAAAGTTTTATGCATTGAGTTGCCTCTTTCTAAACAATCTGAGAATGATGAATTACATTGATTTGTTTCCTGATTTCGTCTAACATTAGGAAAATTACAATATTTAGCTGTGTTTTTTTTTATCTAATTTTATGATTCACATAATGATACTTAAGGAGATAAATTCAAGAATCCTTTAAAGTGTGTTAGAAATAATTAATTCAGATAATTGCTAGATGATACGTGAAAATACAGGTATTCTAAAATAAATGATTAAAATATTTACATTATTTATAAAAAATATCATTAAATCTGAAAGAAACAAATATAAAGTCAGGCATTTCAAAGTATAACTCTTCAAAGTGAAAATTTTAAATTATAAGCATTTTTATTTATTTGTAATGATAGTTAATGATTTTTAATTTTGTTTATAAAATAACAATAAGTTGATTAACAGAAATGAACAATCTAGTTTTTTGTCTTGTCATTTGTAAAAAGATTACAGCTTAGTTATTGTAATTGTTTAATCTCTAACAGGAAATGATAAAATCATGGTTCTGTAGCTTGAAATCTAACAGTGTTTTCTGGAAAAAAAGTTTTTTACTTTTCTGCCTGTTGAATATGCGCCAGTAAGCGATTGATACCATATTCTACGAAAGCTAAATTTATTTGTAGAATATCATAGGTATATGTATATCGATGTTATAAATGTAAAAATTAATTGCAGGATGATAATCAAATGGATGCAAAATTTTCCTTTAGACAAGATAACATAACATAAGGGGAAATAACTCCAGAAATATTTCTAAATTTATCATTACATCATTACTTATTTAGTATTGCGTAATGATTTACAATGAAGATAAAAATTGATTTGTGGGTTAAATATAATTCTATTTATTTTCATATTTCTAATTTCAATAAATATGTTAATTTTCTAAAATTAATTTTAAACATTTAATGCTACCATAGTAAAAACATTCATAATTGCAGTTCCAAGTATCTTAGACTTTAAAATGTAATACAAACGAAGTGATATTCTAGATGAATTCCCCATGCTGAAGTTACATTGTCGCAATAATATAACCCCAGTCTGGTGACTAATATACAAATTTAAAATGACTGAAATGTGAATTTCCCGTATATAGTTATTATAATTGACTTCTTGAATTTATAGTGTAGGCAGCATATAATCATAATAAAAACTAATATATCATATTTGCAATCATTTTTTTATTAATAACCATATTTAGATGACTAATGTTACAAATAATCTTAATATTTAATTCCTTTTAATTTCCAATGTTAAATATTTCTTAAAATAAATTTATAGCAAGATATTTTAAGGAAGATTTTATGTACATTTTATTAAATGTTTTAATATTTTGTAAAAATTTATAATAACCTATCAAATCTCTTTTTTTATTTTTCTGTGGAATATTCAAAGCCGACTACTGATAATCCTAAAAATATTTTTAACTGATGAAAACAACAGTGTTGTAAAATATACATCTACATATTCTTTATGTGTTTTTTATGATTTTTTAGATGTGTTGCTCAAATAATAAAAAAAAAGTTAATAAAAAAAACTTAATTTTAATTTTCCAATAATACACTAATTAAATACCAAGAAAATATTTAATCCAAATCATTGAAATAGAATTCGATTATTTAAAAACATATTTTAAACAATTTTTTAATAGATAATGCTCCCATAGATTCATATTATATACATTTTTCACGATTTTTAAATATTTCTTTCTCAATAATAATATTACTTTTTCTAAAATAATTTAGTGGAAATATTTCTTGCGGTACATTTTCAGTAATATAAATATGATGAATTAAATTCTGAATTATTGACTAAAGTTTTACAAAATATGGCATTCCAGTTAAAAAAAAAATCTTTATTTATTATTTACAAATTATTAATATCAAAACTAAGCTTTAATGATATTTAATTCTTTAGGATATTGAAATGCACTGTGTAACGGGCTAAAAAGACGAGAATCAGGGATCTTGGGAAAAGGTAAAAAGCAGGACTTGTTAGTTTTAGCTTCGGAGCTCGAGGTAGATGTTGACTCAAACTTATCTAGTATATCTATTGATCTATTATTAAAAGTCCTAACTATGAAGAGGATTTTGTGAAAGAATTGTTCCTTTCTATAATCGAAGAAAGAAAAAAACAAGAACAAATTGAGAAAGAAATAATTCAAATAGAAACTTAAGAATGGAGAACAAAAGCTGAAATAGAGACTGAAGAACGGAGAAGAAAAGCTGAAAAGGAACATGAATTAGAAAAGCTGAGATTAGAAGCTCAATTGAAACTTACTAATGGATCCTCCAGCGAAGATGCGCAACATTTTTGTAAAGATCTTCAAGGAATGATCCATAGATATGATGTAAAAGAAGATATTAGTCTATATTTAATTCTTTTTGAACGCCATGCACATCGTGCCCAAATACCTAAAGAATCGGGGGTTTCATATTTATTAGGCTTACTGCCGTATGAAATCACTCAAATAATTACACGTGAGCCAGAAGAAGAAGCACAGAATTATGATTATGTTAAAGAAGATTTATTTAAAAGATTTAAATTGACCCCAGAGAAGTTTAGACAATTGTTTGTTAAACATCAAAAGGAAAATGATGTTACTTGGATAGGTTATTATCATGAACTTTATAATTATTTTTATGGGTGGATCAATGGACTTAAAGTTGATACTTTTGAAAAGTTAAGTGATTTAATCCTAACGGATCAGATTAAAAAGAGAGCTCTACAAGAATTTAAGGAATTCTACTTAGATTAATGGGGTAGTATAAACAATCCACTTCATTTGGCAGAGAAATTAGAAGAATTTGAAGACATTAAGAAAACTATCAAACCAATTAATGTGATGAAGAAGAAAACTATTCAACATCAAAATCAAATATCATATATAGCCCTCCTCACAGGTTTGTGAAACGTGATAATAATCATAAGAATGAAAATTTTAAGACAGAGAAGAAAGATCGTAAGGAAGGATTTAAAGATAAAAGTTTTGAAAAAAGAAGACTATTGAAATGTTTTGAATGCAATTCTACTGATCATTTGAGACCACAAAGCCCTTTAATTAAAAGACGCCCCTAATTCTATAAATAATGTAGGAGAAGAAATGGTTAAGGAATTACTCAAACCATATACAATTATTGGGAAAGTGAATAATATTAAATACGAAATTTTGAGAGATACTGGAGCCCCAATAGATATTGTTAGTAGGAAGTATGTGTTGCCAAATGATATGACTGGTGAACATGTTTGGGTACAGCAACCCTTAGATTTGAATCCCACATGTTTACCAATTGCACGAATTGTGTTGGAGTGTGATTTAGGAAATACAAAGGCTGCTATTATTACAAATGAATTGGATCGCGGTAGATACCTATTAGGAAACCGAACAGCCTCATTAATAGAAGAAAAGAAGGAAAATAAGAATTTGGCAGATGAGATAAATAATGTGCAGACTAGAAGTCAAAAACGTATAGAAGAGGAGTTGAAGATGAACTCAAACAAAACAAAAGAGGGTTTGAATACAAATTCCAATGACGAGGTTGTGGATAAGGAAGACTTAACAGTTTTACCAGAAGCTCAGTCGGATGATCCTTTAGTTTCCTTACTTAAAATTGATAAAGAAAAATTCAAAGAATGCCAAAGAACAAGTGAGGATCTCAAACCATTGTTTAAACAGGCTAAGAATATCGAGTTTGGAGAAGTCAATAAAACAAATTATGTAATAAAAAATGAACTGCTACTTAAAAGAAAAGTAGATAAATTAGGACATGAAAATTGTTTATTAGTTGTTCCTATAGAGTTCAGAGAAAAACTAAAAATCGCTTGTCATGAAGGTACATCTGCTCATCTTGGAGTTACTAAAACAAAAGACAGACTAGCTCGTAATTTTTACTGGCCAAATTGTTACAAAGAATTAGAAGAATTTGTAAGATCCTGTGATCCTTGTCAAAGAGCCGGAAAAGTTGGAGAGAAAAAGAAAGTTTCTATGAAAATAGTACCAATAATATCTGAAGTTTTTAGAAAGATAAATATAGATGCTATAGGTCCTTTGCCTGTCACATCTTCAGGAAAAAAATATGTTCTTACTGCTATGTGTCTTGCATCCAAATATCCAGATGCTGTTGCCTTAGAAGATATATCATCCACATCAGTTGTTGATGCATTACTTCAAATGTTTAGCCGTATGGGCTTTCCTAAAGAGATCCAACATGATCAAGGGACCTCTTTTATGAGCGCTCTAACTACAGAATTTCTTGAAAGGTTTGGAATAAAAATAATGCATAGTTCGGTGTATCATCCACAATGTAATCCTGTAGAAAGATTCCACAGAACTATCAAACGAATTCTTAGAGTACTATGCTTAGAATATTCCCCAGATTGGGAGCCGCATATTCATGCAGCTTTGTTTGCTTTAAGAACTATAACTCATGAGTCAACCGGATTCAGCCCTGAAGAATTAGTTTATGAAAGAAACTTAAGAACACCAATAACCTTACTCTATGAACACTGGTTACAGCCTGAAGAAGAGCAAAATTCTGTTTTTGAATATGTTTTAAATCTAATCAATCGACTAAAACGATGTTAAAATCTAGCCGTTGTCAAAATGGAAGAATGTCAAGAAAAGTGAAAGACTTATTATGATAGAAACAGTGTTAAACGAGAATTTAAAGAAGGAAGCCAAGTTCTTGTTTTGGCACCTTCTCCTGCAAATAAATTAGCTGTTCAATGGCATGGCTCAGGAAAAATTGAATCAAAAATCTCTAATACTAACTATATTGTCTCCTTGCTTAGTAAGAAAGAGAAATCACAAATTTATCATGTGAATTTACTAAAGCCCTATTACAGTAAATCCAATGTTATAAATCTTGTTGAGTTAGATGAAATGAAAGATCCTCCAGATTTAGAAATTGAATTCCCATTTATTGAAAACAACCCAAATATTTTTAATTGTTCTGAATTAATTCAAAAAAATAATTTAGTAGAGAGATTAAGTAAAGAACAGATTCGAATCTTAAGTGAATTGCTATGTAAATATTCTGACATATTTTCGAATGAACCTTGATTAACAAATATTGTAGAGCACGATATCGAATTGATTTCCAATAAACCAATACGTGCCAGACCATATAGAATGTCACCGCGACAAAATGAAATTTTAAAAACTGAAATAAATAAAATGTTAGCTAATAAAATTATTGAGGCGGGAATGTCTAATTTTACTTCTCCCATGATATTAGTAGAAGTTCCTGGTAGAGAACCAAGGCCTTGTATTGATTACAGGAAATTGGACTAAATTACAAAAACTGAATATTTCCCACTCCCTAATATTGAGGAAAGGATTGAAACTGTTTCAAGTGCTAAATTTATTACAATAATCGATTTAGCAAAAGGCTATTGGCAGATTCCCCTTACTAAGAAAGCTCAACAATTGGCGACTTTTGTAATAAATTTTGGTTGTTACAGACCATTTAGAATGCCATTTGGTTTAAAGAATGCACCATATTATTTCTGTAAAATGATAACTGAATTGTTACAAGGAATGGAATCTTTTGCGATTCCATATTTAGATGACATTGTCATATTTTCAAATTCTTGGGAATACCACCTTAAGCATCTAGATGATGTTTTTCGACGAATTGAAAGAGCAAATTTAAAGATCAAACCTTCTAAATGTGTTTTTGCTCAGAAATATGTCATATATTTAGGTCATATGGTTGGCCAAGGTAAAAGAACTCCCTCAGAATTAAAAATTGATGCCATTAAAAATTTTCCAGCTCCGACAACTAAAACAGAAATTCTGGCTTTTCTAGGTTTTTTCTGGTTATAATAAAAGATATTTTCCTAATTATTCCATTATAGCAGCTCCCTTGACAGATAAATTAAAAGGGAAGTCAAGGAAAGAAAAGATAGCGTGGTCAGAGGAATGTGAAACAGCTTTCAAAGAACTGGAAAATAAACTGAGTGAAAACCCAGTGTTATACGCTCCTGACTATGAAAAAGAATTCATATTGCAAACTGATGCATCCAATGAAGGAATCGGTGCAGTATTTTCTCAACTGGATGAAGAAGAAAAAGAGCATCCTATCTTATACCTTAACAGGAAATTTACAGAAACAGAGGAAAAATACTGTACCACAGAGAAAGAATGTGCTGCAATCGTCTGGGCAGTAAAAAAGTTGCAATGCTATTTAGACGGACAAAAATTTAAAATTGAAACTGATCATAACCCATTAGTATGGTTAAATTCTAATGCTAGTTCAAACCCTAGGTTAATGCGTTGGGCATTAGCATTGCAGCCCTTTAATTTTGAGTTAATTTTGCAAAAGGGGGTTTTGCATAAGAATGGTGATGTTCTTAGTAGAATTTATAAATAGAAAATTTTCAGTTATTATTTTTATTAACATTTTCTCTTTATTCATATTGTCTTATTTTGTATCATATTAAATTTCAAAAATAAAAAATTCTATTCTTTAAAATACTATACCAAAAATAAAAAAAAGTAGCATAAATTTTTCATGTTATTTTATAATTCTGTGGTTAAGCTTATTATGTTTTGTTATTAGTTATTTGAGTATATATATATATATAATTGTAATTGTAAGACTTTTACTCATGTAAAAGTCCTTCCGGAGGGGGAAGGCGTTGTAACGTGCTAAAAAGGCGAGAATCAGTACAGAGCATGCGCGCCAGATTCTGCCTGCCACCCTCCTCCTTTCCGATTAGATTGTTTTTTGTTTACTTTAGAAAAGTGTATTCTCAGAGAGACAACCCACTGGAGGTGCGCTTGTGGCGGTGTCCGCCAATGACATTGTCATGATCATTAAGTGGAAATTTATTTTAAAATATTTGTAAATAGTGAAAATTATGTATATACTTAAAATTTATCCTCATCAATAAATTAAATTTAGTTTAATTGAAATTGTCATCAATTGCCCTACCACCTCTGTACGTTACAACTGATATATTTTAATCCATAAAATGTAAATTTAAATTTATAAGGAAGATAAAATCATTTTTTATGCTTAAACAAATTGATACACTTAATAATTCAATCTTAAAAGGAAATTTACTTTAATTTTATTAATGAAATGTCAAATAAAACACTTATGTACACAAGTAGAAAATTATTTTGCTCGAACAGTTTACTGACAAAAAACATTAATTTAAAGATAATACGTTTGCTATATAGATTTCGCAATCTAAAATAATTATTTGTATGGCTTATTATTTATATTATTTGTATTTTATGAACTAAATTATCTCTAACGATGATTTCTTTTTTTATATAAAGTTTTATATGCAGTCAATTCAAACCATTCGAATGAAATATTATTTGAACTTAAAGACTATTGTTGTGGCAATTCTTCACATTATTTCTTTTGACTGCCCTTCTTGAGTTTAGCTATGGAATAAATTATTTGCCATTTAATTGTTGATGCATAAGTTCATTTGGTAAAAAAGAATTACTACCTTGACACTAAATACTTTTCGTAATGTCAGTTTTCTAGGAATGTTTCATCAACCGCTAATCTAAAAAGATTAAATTGAAGGAATATATTGCAGTGGTTAACACAACAGGAGCAATATCATGGCTCAAAAATAGATTGGATCTTGTTAATTAGAAGTTGGAAATTAGCAAAAGAGTTATATTGCGACCTACAGAAGTATTTTTCTTCTTACAAGATATTGCGAAATTAGCTTATTTTATAGATCATCTTGCACATGAAGGATAATCGAATATATTGGAAGCAGAACTCATTGCATTCCGCTGCACTACAGCTGAGAGCCTTGTATTTCCTTCCAATTATTATTAACTAAGTTCCCACTGACAATAAATATAAGAAAATATAGAATTATAAATTATTTTTAAAGCAATTAGCTCCAATAATATCTAGCTAAATATAAATCCGATATTGCATTAAAAAAAAGCAAGATATGAAAAGTGCGAATCAGTTACAAAAAATGAATGAATAAAAATACAATTTTTAGTTTATTTTTTAGCATCTGGTTCTTTTGCGCACAGAATAAAATTAAACACTTAATTGTTTTAGAAGAAACTGTTTTTTTCGCTTATTGTTTTGCCAATCAAAACCCCGAATCACAATTTTAAACCACTATCAAATAATGAATATAAAAAGTTGCGTGACTGTCTGTGTGTATGTGTGTTTATGTATGTATGTATGTAATTACACAACAAAGATAAAATTAAAAATATTAATAATTTAACATATGTAAAAAACGGAAAATTAATATTATATTCGTTGCTTTTAAATTTTAATTGTTAGATACCCTTTAATAATTAAAACTAAATGCGAATAAATATAGAAAAGTAAAACGTAAATAACTGTTCCTTCTATGAAACACTATTGATTTTCACTCCCATTATTTAAATTAAATAACCGTTCAGTTAATAAGTTCCCCAAATACGATTTCACGGTAATCCAATTTTAGGGGTTGAATTTAAAGCATTGCAGTGAAGCCAATTGCCCCTACTAAGGGGCTCGGGATAGTCGGTAAACACACACAAATGTTTGCCCGAATTACCTCGGGATAGCCTAAATTTATAAGTTCACCCATGGAAAATTCCTTTGAAAATTGCACACACACACAAGGACTTCTTTTTATATTAACTGAATAGATTTATTTAAATATGTATTGCACTTATTCAAAAACAATTACTTAAGAAAGTAATTGCACTTGATTTAAGTACACGCTTTGACACACGTTCATAAGTTCAGTTAAGGGGTTAAGGGAAAAAAAAAGGTCATTGCATTTTTCAAAAGTATTTGCTATGGGTAAACATTTAAATTAATCCATTCAATTACTGAAAAGCATTTACGTGTAGCAGCGCATGTATTTAAGTCAAGTACAAATAATTACTTACGTACTTGTACTTGAATACTTAATCACTTATACTTGCACAAATGCAATAAATGGTTAAATAAATCTATTTAATTAATAAAAAAAGCCATTGCAATTTTCAAAAGTGCTTCCCATGGATCCACATTTAACTTTAGTGCATTTGCTTAGAAAAATGCATGAACATGTATCGGTGCATGTAACTAAATCAAGTGCAAGTACTTACTCAAATACAATAAATATTTAAGTAAATCTATTTGATTAATGTAAAATAATGTCATTGCTGTTTTCAAAGGGTCCACATTTATTTTACTGAACTCGCTTACTGAAATCATGTATGCGTATCACAGTGCATGCACTTAAAGTAAGCACAAATTTTCACATAAGTACTTGTACTTGCATAAGTAAATATTGAAATAAGCCTATTTAATTAATGAAACAAAAATGCAATGCAATTTTCAAAGTTTTTTCCATGACTCCACATTTAACTTTAGCTCATTTGCTTATTAAAACGCATGAGTAGTTATCGGTGCATGTACCTAAATAAAGTGCAAGTAATTATTTAAGTACATGCACTCGGAAAAGTACAATAAAATATTTATGTAAATCTATGTAATTACTGAAAAATGTTGTCATTGTTGTTTTCAAAGGTATTTTCCATGGATCGAGTTTTAAATTTAGTGCATTTGCATATTGAAATGGATGAACAATTGTTAATGCGTGTACTTAAATCAAGAGCAAGTACTTTCTTAAGTAACTGTTCTCGCATAAGTGCAATACATATTTAAATACATCTATTCAATTAATGTAAAAAGAAGTCTTTGTGTGTGTGCAATTTTCAAAAGAATTTTCCAAGGGTCAACTTTAACTTTAGTTCATTCTATTAATTGAAATGCATGTACATGTATCAGTGAATTTACTTAATTCAAGTGCAAGAGCTTACTTAAGTACTTGCACTTACATAAATACAATATATATTTAAATAAATCTTCTAAATTAAGGGAAAAAGTGGTCATTGCATTTTTCAAAATTAATTTTCATGGATCAATATTTAATTTTAATGTATTTCTTCCTAAAATCATGTACATATATCAGTGTGTATACTTAAATCAAGTACAAGTACTTCATTACGTACTTATACTTGTATAAGTACAATAAATATTTAATTAAATCTATTTAGTTAATGTAAAAAGAGGTGATTGCAATTTTCAATAGTATTTGCCAATAGTCCACTTTTAAATCAATTAATTCAATTTCTGAAATACATGTACATCGAGTACAATTACTCAAGTGCAATTAAATCAAGTGCAATTACTTACTTAATTGCTTGTACTTCCATAAATACAATGAATATTTAAGTAAAGCTACTTAAGTAAGGAAAAAGTAGGTTATTGTAATTTTTAAAACTGTTTTTCATGGGTCCACATTTAAATTTAGTGCATCTACTTAATGTAACGCATGAACATGTATCAGAGTGTGTACTTAAATCAAGTGCAAATACTTACATATGTACTTGTATTTGATTATTTAAGTACAAGTACTTATTTAAATACTAAAACTTGTATCAGTACAATAAATATTGAATTAAATCCATTTAGTTAATGAATAAAGAGGGCATTGTAATTATCGAAGGTGTTTTCCATGGACCCAAATTAAACTTTTTTGCATTTGCTTACTGAAATGCATGAACATGTATCAATGCATGCACTTAAATCAAGTGCAAGTATTTAATAAGTACTTTTACTTGATTACTTAAAAACAAGCACTTACTAGAATACTTGTACTTGAATAAGTATAATATATATATTTAAGTAAATATATTTATTTATTTATTGAAAAAATGTCACTGTACAAATATTCAAAAGTGTTTTGCATAGATCCACATTTAAATTTATTGTATTCTTCGGGCTGAAATATGCATGTGTATGTATCAGTGCATGCACTTAAATCAGTTAAATCAAGTACAAGTATTTACTTAAGTATTTGTACTTGCTTACTTAAGTACAAGTACTTACTCTAGTATTTTTAATTGCATATATATATATATATGTATATATATAAATATGTATATATATAATATAATATATATATATATATATATATATATATATATATATATATATATAATATATATATATATATATATATATATATATATATAATATATATATATATATATATATAATATATACAAATTAATCTATTTAATTAAGGAAAAAAGACATTGTAATTTTCAAAACTGTTTTCCATTGCTCCATATTTAACTTTAGTATATTTGCTTTTTGAAATACATGAATAGTTATCAATGCCTGTATTTATATCAAGTGCAAGTAATTACTTAAGTACAATAAATATTTAAGTAAATCTACTTAATGAAAAAGGAAGTCATTGCAGTTATCAAATGTGTTTTCTATGGGTCTACATTTAAATTTAGTGCATTGACTTACACAAATACATGTATATATGTCAATGCATGCACTTAAAATTCATGTACAAAAAATTACTTAAATACAATAAATATTTAAATATATCTTTTTAATTAATGAAAAATAATGTTACTGTAATTATCAAAAGTGTTTTCAATGGCTCAACATTAAACTTCAGTTCATTTGCTTACCGAAATGCATGAACACGTGTCAATGCATGCACTTAACTCAAGTACAAGTTTTTACTTAAGTACTTGCACTTGCATAAGTACAATAAATATTTAAATTAATCCATTTAATTAATTAAAAAAGATATCATTTCTATTTTAAAAAATATTTTCCATGGGTCCACCTTAAAACTTAATGCATTCACTTACAGAAATGCATGTGTATGTATCAGTGCGTGTACTTAAATCCAGTACAAGTATTTACTTAATTGCTTGTACTTGATTACTTAAATAGAAGTAGTTACTTAAGTATTTGTACTTGCATATGTATATTAAATATTTTGCCCAAACCAGTGAGGAATGCGACTTAAGTCATTATGTAAGTCAAATGTAAGATGATATATTAGAAGAGTGTAAGATAAAGTAGCAATGTGGGCTCATAATTTTTATGAAAGGTTTTACACTGGGTGATCGGTTAGTGAACAGTTTGTGCTTCCATCAAATCAGCCAACCAACGCCTTCACGAAAACGTTTTGCGCTTGGACAGAGAAAACATATTCTGATCACGAACTAAAAATAATTCTAACGAACATTACTTGGCTCTTGGAGCATGATGTGCAGTTTTACCAAATCCAAAATGCGAAATTCGTTTTTTTTTATTACTTGAATTATGCTGCTTGCGTATTAAATTTCAATGTTCAATATTGGAAAATTAAATTAAATAGAATAATTATAGTCAAATTAGACCATGACTTTTTTTTTTTTTTTTGATTTTGATTTCATTCAAAACCGAAACTTTATTCGTATTGAGTGCCTTTATGAAGCCGTTGTGATCTGGATGATTAGAGTATCTTTCTCATTATCGGAAGATAATGAGTTCGAATACCCACCTAATCGAAGATTTATAGTGTTCGCTAATGGTGGTTGGGGCACGTTAAAACTGGGTTAGTTCGCAATATCTTCCAAGTTAAATGATACTTCTGAAGATAGCGAAAAACTATTAGTAGCTTCTGCTTGCTTTTTTACTTTAAAATCACGGAAAATCCACCCGGCCGATTCTATTTATCTGGTGGATCCCATTTCAGGGTTAGGTACAAGGAAGCATGCTGATGCAACAACGACTCCAAATTCAAAGCTTTTGTTTTATAAAAAAGATAAAAAATAGACATCGATAGAAATAGCAAACTCTATAAAAGGCTGTAATACTATAAGTGACCATTGAGCTCCAGTGAATCAATTGTTTCACACTGCTTCCCGTTATGATCAATAAAATAAAACATCATTTTCTGCTGGCAATGAATGGGAGTGTGACCGCATTATTCTTTACTGAGCTGTTGGAACCTATTGGAATAGGAACAATGCAACTTTCATCTGTGACATTCTAATACTTTTCGCTGGTGTTGTTTGGATGTGGGGAAGAAGATGCCGTCTTAGTTTCGATCTCATCATATGAGTGTGGTTAAAAATTACATCTGGGGTTGGGCGAGTATTTCAAACCTGTTAACCTTAAACTACAGTCCAGGGCTCACCTGCGCCATTATTCATGAATAAAAGACTCTTGGTATAATGCACTGTCGCGGACAGTGATTTTCTCAATGATAGTTTATTCACAATATAACTAGCATTCTATTAAAGACTTTGTTATGGAAATGAATTTTTGTGCAATGTGTGGAGAACACCGCAATGTTGCCGATGATTATTGTGTTCTAGTATTTCTTAGGATGACAGCTGATTTGATCTCCCAAATTATTCCACATGATTACTCACTTTAAGAAAAAGAATGTACTTAGTAACCACACTTACGCATTTTTGATAGGGATTGATGAGGTGTGATGGAATTCTTTATTAATCAGGTATCACAGACTTTATCTTCAATGACGTGCATAATTCAACCACTACATTGACAAAATCAACTTCAATTAACAATAAATCTAAGACTGATGGTGCAAAATTTAAAAAACCAAAATCACGAGAAAAAGTTTTATGAGAACAATTCATATATATTCTCTTCTGCAACATATATTGAAATTTATACGGATATGGAATCCTTTTCTACATTTCAGATATTTTAAATGTGAAGAAAAGACAAGCACTAAAAACAATCAATTAAAACCTGCTCTGAATGATATTAATCTTATGAATTTTTCGTTTTTCTCAAAAAACATCGAATTTTTTATATAACATTGATCAGTTTCATCTTTCTGACTTTCATGATATATTTTTTATCAATTTTGAATATTGGTCGGTAAAATTGTATTAAAAAATCATAAACTTATACTATGGATTTCAATGGCATTTGTTTCGGACTGAATCTATCTTGTAGCTAATGAAGTGAAAGGCAGTAACGCAGCTATTACTTATATAAATTTAGCATCTAATAATAAAAGAACCAATAATTTTTTAATTACTCTAAAATTAATTATTTTCAAATTTCTGGAATTGAATTAATGTTTACTTAATTAATCCAAGATTCACTTGGCTACAAAAATTAAAACTTAATATGCTCACCGATTTCATTATTTAATACTCTAGATTTTGCATTTTGTACAAATAGTGTACTTGGATTATTTTTCAATAAAGCAGCAGCTCGAGCAGCAGCAGTCTCTAGGGCTAGATCTCATCTGTATCTCTCAGTTGATTTATGACCGTTAGAGTACGTTCCTCTGTTGCAAAGTCGAAAATAGTTATGTAGTAGGAGTTATTCCTCCATTTTTTGTAATTACCTTGATCTTGGTATTTTAACCATAATTTGGAATATGTGTACTGAAAATTCGAGTAGTATTAAGCTAACAACAATATGATAAATTTCAAAACATGTTTTGTCAAATTCTCGAGTAAACAGGAAATTAATGCACTCGTAGTTAATTTTAATTTATTTACAAGTAGAATGAAGATAGCAGAAACATCGATTGGATTTTCTGATTATATCAAATGGACATCAGGATTAACAGTATTGACAAATTCTTAAGTAGTGGAATTTGGGATCTTTCAAATTCCGTGGGAAATCGATAAATGTAAATTTAAATCAATAGTAGCACTTTTGTAGTGGATGCACATTTCCCATCAAGTTATCTTGGAGACATCTGTCTAATTATGTATTCCAGATGAGCGTGTCAATAAATCGCATTCAGCTGGCCAGAACAAATTATTGAAATGCCATATTGTCAATTCCTTATTCTTGTTTGCATATATATATATAACATGCATACAAACATTTATATGAGTGCTGTTTCACTCTCAGTAGTTATCCTAGTAAGTAATTGTATATGTGGAAATATTACCGGTTTACGAACATTATGTTTTATTCAAGCAGGAAAGAAGAATTTCATTTTTATTATAAAGAAAAATCTTTGGGCAATTTGAATTTGATGATCTTTCTGGGGCTAGCAATTAGAACTCAGTGGACAGTTAAACAAATCAATTTTTTAACTCTCTTCCCTATAAATCAAATAAGCATTTAAAATTAGATAATTGGTTGCAAGTTATTCAATTTATAAACTAAAATTAGCTACACTGTGAAATTAAATAAAACCTGAGTGATCACAAAGATCAAATATTCGAAGAACAAAATATATAATCTAATTTTAATAAAATGTAATTCTAAAATGTGAAAAAAATTTTATACTAATATTTTATTAAAATTAGATTATATATTTGGCACAAAAATTATTGCAGAATTTTTCGAAATACTAAAATCATTCAAAAGTTTAAAAAATTAGTATCTAATTTACGACTTATTTTATCCCTTCTAATTTTAAACAAAACATTTAACATTATAAAATTTTATATTTTTAACAAATAAAGGAAAAAAAAACATTTCTTATATTTTAACCTTGTCGTCAAGTCACATATTCTTATACTATGAAGTTTACAACTCAGGATATAAATATATATATATATATATATAATATACAAAGAAAAATCTAAAAATATTAATAATTGAAAACATGATGAAAAAGGGTGTAAATTAATATTATATACGTTGCTTATAAATTTTAATTGTTAGATAGCCTTTAATAATTAAAACTAAATGCGAATAAATATAGAAAAGTAAAACATAAGTAACTGTTCCTTTCTTGAAACACTTTCGATTTTCCATAGGATTAGTTAAATCAACCGTAACCGTTCAGTAAATTAAATCCCCAACTACGATTTCACGGAAATCCGTCAATTTTACTGGGTTGAATTTAAAAGCATTGCAGTGAAGCCAGTTTCCCCTACTAAAGGTCACAGTATTGCCGGAAAGCCCACAAAAATGTTCTCCCTAATTACCTCGGGATAGCTTAAATTTAAAAGTTGACCCATAGAAAATTCCTTTGAAAATTGCACACACACAAGAACTTTTTTACATTAATTGAATACATTTATTTAAATATGTATTGCAATTATGCGAGAATAATTACTTAAGAAAGTACTTGCACTTGATTTAAATACACACATTGACACAAGTTCTTAAGTTCAGTTAAGGAAAAAAGAAGTCATTTCATTTTTCAAAAGTATTTGCCATGCGTCAAAATTTAAATTAACTCATTCAATTACTGAAAATCATTTGTATATATCAGTCGATGTACTTAAATCAAGTACAAGTAATTACTTACGTACTTGTACTTGAATACTTAATTACTTGTAGATGCACAAATGCAATAAATGTTTAAATAAATCTATTCAATTAATGAAAAAAAGCTATTGCAGTTTTCAAAAGAGCTTTCCATGGATCCACATTTTATTTTAGTGCATTTGCTTAGAAAAATGCATGAACATGTATCGGTGCCTGTAACTAAATCAAGTGCAAGTACTTACTTAAGTACAATAAATATTTAAGTAAATCTATTTGACTAAAGTAAAATAATGCCATTGCTGTTTTCAAAAGTGTTTTCAAAGAGTCCACATTTAAATTTATTGAACTCGATTACTGAAATCATGTATATGTATCACAATGCATGCACGTAAAGTAAGCACATGTATTCACATAAAAACATGTACTAGCATAAGTAAATATTGAAATAAGCCTACTTAATTAATGAAACAAAAAGGCAATGCAATTTTCAAAAATGTTTCCATGACTCCACATTAACAATAAATATTTAAGTAAATCTAATTTATGAAAAAGGATGTCATTGCAGTTATCAAATGTGTTTTCTTTGGGTCTACATTTAAATTTAGTGCATTCTCTTACAGAAATACATGTATATATATCAATGCATGCACTTAAATCATGTACAAAAAATTACTTAAGTACTTGTACATGATTACAAGTACATGTCCCTAAGTAAGTATTTGTATTAAGTACAAGTACATACTTAGGTACATGTACTTTTATAAGTACAATAAATATTTGAATATATCCTTTTAATTAATGAAATATAATGTTATTGCAATTTTCAAAAGAGTTTTTTATGGCTCCACATTAAACTTCAGTTCATTTGCTTACCGAAATACATGAACATGTATCATTGCATGCACTTAACTCAAGTACAAATACTTATTTAAGTACTTGCACTTGCATAAGTACAATAAATATTTAAATTAATCTAATTAATTACTAAAAAGGATATCATTTCTATTTTAAAAGTATTTTCCATGGGTTCACCTTAAAACTTAATGCATTTCCTTACAAAAATGCATGTGTATGTATCAATGCGTGTACTTAAATCCAGTACAAGTACTTACTTAATTACTTGTACTTGATTACGTAAATATAAGTATTTACTTAAGGTACTTGTACTTGCATATGTATATTAAATATTTTATCCAAACCAGTGAGGAATGCGACTTAAGTCATTATGTAAGTCAAATGTAAGATGATATATTAGAAGAGTGTAAGATAAAGTAGTAATGTGGGCTCATAATTTTTATGAAAGGTTGAACACTGGGTATTCGGTAAGCGGACAGTTTGCGCTTCCATCAAATCAGCTATTTAACGCATTTGCGAAAACATTTTGCAATCGGACAGCGAAAACATATTCTAATAACGAACTAAAAAGAATTCTAAAGGAACATTACTTGGTTCTTGGAGCATCATGTGCAGTTTTACCAAAACCAAAAGGCGAAAATCGTTTTTCCTCTCCCTTGAATTATGCTGCTTGTGTATTAAATTTCAAAGTTCAATATTAGCAAATAAAATTGAATAGAATAATTATTGTCAATAGAGATCATCACTCATATATTCTCTTCTGCTACAGATATGGAAATTTATACAGATATGGAATCCTTTTCTACATTTCAGACCTTTTAAATGTGAAGAAAAGACAAGCACAAAAAACAATCAAATAAAACCTGCTCTAAATAATATTAATCTTATGAAACTGTCGTTGCTCTCAAATAACATTGAAGTTTTTATATAGCATTGATAAGTTTCGTCTTTCTGACTTTCATGATATTATTTTTTATCAATTTTGAATACTGGTCTTTAAAATTATATTAAAATATTATAAGTTTTTATTATGGATTTCAATGGCATTTGTTTCGGACCTTGTAGATCATATGTTGAAACGCAGTAAGGCTGTTATTACTTATATAAATTTAGAATCTAATAATAAGAAAACTAATAAATATTGTTTTTAATTCCTCTAAAATTATTGATTTTCAAATTTTTGAAATAGAATTAATGTTTACTTAATTAATCCAAGATTCACTTGGCTACAAAAATAAAACTTAATATGCTCACCGATTTCCTTATTTAACACTCTAGATTTTTCATTTTGTACAAATAGTGTATTTGGATTATTTTTCAATGAAGTTTTACTCTACAATGTGTGTTCATAAAATATATTTGTTTGAAACACAGAAAAGAACTATAAATGTTATGTAAAAATGTAGAGAAAATAAATTTATTTAAAAGGAACTAAATTTAACTAGCTATCAAAATAAAGGTAAAATATTCATGAAATTAAAACTGAAATAAAATTAATTATGACCAAAGCTTATGTTACATTGAAAGTGAAATAAATATTGGAATGAGCGAGAGTTTACTTGGTGAAAAATTGGCAGGTTAAATCCAGAAAATAAGGAAAAGTATCTTTTTTAAATCATTCGTTAAGGAAAAATTATAAAAGATGATTAGTACTTCAAAAACCGATATCCGCTTGCATGGCAAAATGATTGTAGCTCACACATAGCTATAATGGGCACTGCAATAAACTCAATTCAATCCATTTTCTACCGAAAGAGATGAGATTTCGTGTAATTTTCAAAGAAATCTCAATCGGCTTTGCATTATACAAAATATTATATACAATAGGCATTTTTCTTGTTCTCGTTTAATTTTATGGTATAATTACATCTTTGGATGATTCTGAACGTTTAGTGTGTTTCAGATGGTATGTTTCTCGGAATTTTGACTGAATAATATGAAATTTTAATAAAAAGAAGTAAAACATTATTGGTTTTTTCTTAAAATATTATCAGCATTTTATTATGAGATTGAATTACTTAGCTCGAAGGATAACCAAATAAACTGAATTAGTTAAATATACTTTCTGCATAAAATAACAAAACAAATAAAATAAACTGGCTTTTTAAACTTTCAAAACAAAATCAAATTACCAATTTTGTCCGATATATTTGCTAACTTATAAAATATTCATTGTTTGAACTGAGTCTGACGGAAAGTTCTGTCTATTTTTGGACTAAAACAAATACAATTTTTTAAACGTCAATAAACTTTATTAAATAATATAATTGTCATTATTATTAATCATTTCTCGCAAGACTGAAATTGACTTGTGTACCCGATTTTTGAAAAAATGATTCATATTGTCATGTGAAAAATAAAAACAGTGCTTGTTTTATATCTTCTTCATTTTTAAATTTTTTACATTTCAAAAAGTTCTGCAAAGACAAAGACGAGTGAAAGTTGGATGGTGATAATTCCGAAGAATACGGTTTGAGTATAGACCAGAATTTCACATCTTAGTTCTGAAATATTTTGACGAACTCTTTTCTTGGCCTTTTTCTTGGAATATTTCCGGCCATTTTTTTTCTGGACTCTTCTTTTTACATTATATAGTTGCTGACAATATCATTCCACATTGAGCTTTACGTTGAATTTTTTATGTTCATAATGTATTGATCACCAAATGTCCCACTACATATACAACATTCTTTTTTCATAATCAAAGTTATATCTGAGTTTAAAGAGCTAGGTTATCTGCACAATATACACTTTTTCTGGCGATGCTTTCGTTGATAATCCATTTTTATCCCAAGCTATCATCCAGTTCAAGAAGTGCTCGATTCAATTTCTTATTAAAGTAAAAACTAGAGTTGAAAATACCGTGGCATTCAATATTGAAAAATTCATTAGTAGAAGAAGTTAGTTGCTGGATTAAACTAATTTTTCACAATTTCTAAATTTTCATTATATATATCAGGCTCTAGAAATTTATTTTATATCAAGTAATGAAT
Organism: Latrodectus elegans; assembly: GCA_030067965.1. Lineage (NCBI taxonomy): Eukaryota > Metazoa > Arthropoda > Arachnida > Araneae > Theridiidae > Latrodectus > Latrodectus elegans. Next base: position 506,012 of record CM057811.1, read on the forward strand.
AGCCCATTCTACAAGATAATGGGTGCAATTTATGTGTCCAAGAGAGAATATCCAGAAAACTCCCAAAAACTCATCTACCGACATGAGTGAGGAAGCGCAAAATCTATATTTCAATGTCAAACATTGACTGGAATCGAGCTTAAGATATTACATTAAAAGAAGTGATATCTCCAAGAAAGGCAATAATGACCGCAATCTTAGAGTAATTTTAGAATGATATTCCTACCGTTAAAGGGATGGTATTTTTCCTTTCTTTCGTTGAAATTAATTGTATGAAATACACAACATTTGGAGATCAATTTTTCTGTAATCATTCTCACTGAAGTAAAATCCCTAAAATACACAATTACTTTGGGATCTAATTTCCTCATATATCCCAGATTTCGTTTTTTTTTTCTTCATGTATTAATAGGTTTGTTATACTTATAATGTATCGATTTAAATTTAATTTCATAATTAATTGAAAAATAAACGCATTATTAAATATATATATATATGTGTGTGTGTGTGTATGCATGCATGCGTGCGTACTCGATAGAATAAAAAATGTTGGGAAATTATTAGGTATATCCCTAAGAATGTTTTTAAATTTGATTTGAAAATTGCAGTTGGGGTTATAGGTACTCATGAATAATTATCCTAAAAATATCAAAATAACATACTATTAGTAATATTTCTTAAAAGTGTAACCATGAATAAATTGAAAAATTAAACTTTTACGCATGAAATTTAGTTATAGAATTTACTTTCATAAAAACGATTGAAGTGTAGAAAATAACATACGGATAATAGCAGTTGTTATGAAAATATGAATCACGAGTTAAGTAAATATTGAATCGTTCTAATTATATTTTTTGATTATTTTTTTAAAATTATAAATAAAATTAAAATTTAAAATATTTTAAATACATAAATTCAGTTTTCTTTACGATTTTAAAAAAAATAAATATAATTGATTTCCAGCTGCAGAAAATAATTGGAAATAAGTTTTATTTAACTCCATAACTGTGCCACCATAGCGAAGTGCCATTGGTTTTTCTACAAATTAAGCAAAAAAGGGAAGAGAAGAACAAGCTTCAGAAACAAGTGATCACACAAAAACTAGGCAAGAAAGAAATTTAGACTAAACTGCTTTGCTTGATCATTAAAAACGAGAAAACAGAGGCAAGCTAGGGAAGAAAGAAACTGAGTTTACACTGCTCATGTTTGATCATTAGAAACGAGTGAACAGAGACAAGCAAGGCAGCAAAGAAATCAAATTCGTACGACACAGACAAGACGAACGATACATACTAATTTCAAATTAAGTTGTTTCAATTACATTCCCCTTTACAATTACAGTCTTCATCCAATTCTAATTATTCGAAAAAGGGATAAAAATTGTACGTATTGTGGTCGTCAAAAATTTAAAAATGAAACACAAGGTATGTTCTGTTCAGGTGGAAATGTAAAATTAGCAGACCTGCGTTCACCACTTGAACAATTATTAACGTTGGTATCAGATAATACAAGTCAATTAAATATTTTTTTGAAAAATATACGCAAATGCAATTTATGCTTCTAAGTGACATCGTTCGGAGCAGCGAATATTGTTAGAGCATATAATTATATGCTAAAATTTAAGCCCAAGGCAGCCCAAGACACATGCACGAATAAGCACAAGATGTAATAAATTATATTCGTGCATATAGTCGTCCAGATATTTCATCATATCTACATGCAACCCAGAATGGGATGAAATAAAAAAGCTTTCATTAACTGGACAATAACCATCAGATCATCATGATATTTCTGCCCGTGTAAACAAAATTTAATATCTTTAATTAATTTTTCTGTCAAACACCATACATTTGGACAGACTCGCCGTTGGATGTATTCCATTGGATGGTAAAAAACTGCTTTCAACATGCGCATATTTTAATATGGATGATGGAAAAGATAATACCAAACAAAATTGATGAAATTATCTTTGCGGTAATACTAGACATTGAAACTGATAGACTTGCATATTGTCTCAAAAATATGATTCATGGTCCATGTGGCTCATAATAAATAATAATTCACCATGCATGTCAGAGGGAAAGTGCACAAAGCGTTATCCTAGAAACTTACTTGCTGAAACTAAAACAGGCAATGATGGGTATCCACTTTATCTATGACGATCTACCGAAGTTGGTAGAAAATTCATTAAACAAAAAGTATTCAACAATACTACTGATGTTGATAATCCATGGTTAGTACCATATTCTCCATTACTACTAAAAACGAATTATGCACAAATAAATGGTGAGTACTGAAATTCAGTGAAAGCTATAAAATTTATTTTCAACTATGTGAACAAGAAAAAAGAAAAAAAAAAAACGATATGTCAGTGTTTGGAGTGGAAAATACAACTGCATCTATTGATGAATTCACTCAATATCAACTGGGACACTACACATGTAGTAAAAAGACTGTATGGCGATCATTTCCATTCATTCATTTATCATTTTCCATTCATGAGTGATGTCCAAAATCTATTTAGCAGTACATGTTGAAAATGGACAGCATGTGTATTTTACACCAGAAAATGTTCGTGCAAGAGCAATGTCTCCACTGCCAATAACATTAGCTGAATTGTTCACATTATGCAGAAATGATAGCTTTTCAAGGACACGACTGTACTCTGAAGTACCAACTTATTTTACAAGGAATACGTCAACAAGAATATTTCAGCGTCGTAAACAAAGTAGATTAGTACAAGGACACCTAAATTTATATTTCACAGATGCATTTCGTCTTCTGTACACTGTACATCCAAATAACCCAGAATGCTTTTACCTAAGATTATTATTGATCAATCTGCGTGAACCAACATCTTTCCAAGAATTAAAAACAGCCAATTGCTATGTGTATAATTCAATATAATACATTTCGATAGGCTTGTCAGAAATTAAGTCTCTTAAAAATGATCCTCATCGGGATATTTCACATACTAATGCTTCTAATACAGCTCAAACTTAGCAGATACTTATATTATTTTCTTTCATACTAACTGCATGTTTTCCGGCTAATCCAAAGGGTCTTTGAGAAAAATATAAAGATATGAATAAAGTAATTTTACATCACACGCGCGCGCGCGTAGAATAAATGCTAATCCCAACACTCAATTTACATCAAATATATACAATGAAGCATTGAATTTAATTGAGGATGTATATTTTACAATAGCCAACAAATGATTGACAGAATTGGAAATAATTGCTCCAAATAGATCTTTCAATTGTAATTTCAATCGTAATGTTCATCGATAAATGCGCTTCCGTGTTTAAATTACAAACATTTATTCTAATTATAATGCTGAAATTTGTATTAGAACAACGAACAGCATATGACACAATTATGATTGCAATATCTAACAAGAGTTGTGGTTATATTTCTTAGATGCACCTGGATGTACTATACTTTCAACTATTCTGGCAAATATAGGATCACAAAATAATATTGCACTTACTCTTACATCATCTGGTATTGTTGCAACTCCTTTGGGCGGTGTCGAACAGCTTATTCAATTTTGAAATTGCCATTAAATATGCAGGTAACTGAAACTCCAACATGTAATATTAGCAAATATTCTGGGATTTGAAAAGTACCAAAATCCTGTCAGCTTACATTAGGGGATGAATGCATTGTGGCACACTTGAAATCATTGGAAGCAATCAATCGCACATTAAGAAATTTGAGAGGAAATACGCATCTCTTTGGTAGTGCATGCATTTTGCTAGCTGATGATTTTCGTCAGACTCTACCAGGTATACCACGCTCAACACCTGCAGATGAATTGAATGCATGTCTCAAAACATCAGTGTTATGGCGGTATGAGAAGAAAATATATTTAAAGTCCAATATGCGTGTTCAATTAAAACAGGATGAACTTGGTGAACGATTTGTGTAACAATTGTTAGATATTGGGAATGGTAAAATGGAAATGAACAAATCGACAAACTGTATTACATTACCAGAATAATTTGTCACATTCTAAAATCCACTGAGGAATTGCTTGCAAAATATTTTTTTAATTTATCACAGAGTTATAAAAATAATCAGTGAGTTAGTACGCGTGTTATATTGTCAGCCGAAATATTAATATGAATTTTATAAACTGCACAATTTAAAATGAAATGCCTGATGAAGAAACAACATATAAATCCATAGATATTGTTGTCAATCACGATGAATCAGTTAATTATCTAAAAGCATTTTTAAGTTCATTCGATCTATTATGAATGCCTCAGACTATTTAATCTTTGAAAACTGGTTCTCCAATCATCCTTCTACGAAATATAAATCCACCACGACTATACAATGGGACTAGGCTGTCAGTAAAATAAATAATGAATAACATAGTTGAGGCAACCATTTTAAATGTAAAACACCAAACGGAACATGTACTAATACCACACATTTCCTATGTACTATTCCACGCTCCATTTGAAATCAAATGTCGTCAGTTTCCTGTACGACTAGTATTTTTCAATGAATTTAGCAAAAAGTTGGGACATTTATTGCAAGTATGTGGATGAAATTTCATAAAACCATGTTTCTCACTTGTACATCTCTACGTTGGGTGTACACGAGCTGGAAAACACTCAAATACATTTGTTCTTGCACCAGATAGGAAAAAAATGTTGTATATTTACAAGCATTACTAAGATAAAGTTCACCATCAATCATCAAATATCATTCATTTCATGATGAAATTTAATAATTACCAAATTTTTGATCAGTTGAAATTCGTTTGCAAAATTGTTTAATATCACAAGTTAAGAAGTGTGTTTATTCTATCATTAACTATGTATATCTTTGTTTTGTACATATGTTATATTCAAATGAGACATGTAGAGACAATTTTATAGTTAATTTTTACGTTACGTTTGTCTGGCTCGAGATGTAGCTGCAACAAAGAGACATTGTTAACTACTTACAAATGATATATCCGTCCAATAATTTGCTATTGTTGAGAGGTTCTCATCGCAGCTCCAGAGAATGTAGTTAATACTCTTGAGGTTTTCCAGAACCACACACATACACAAGCATTGCGAATTGTTAATGGAGCTGTGAAAACTACCCCTGTTCTTGCAATGCAACTCCTAACCGACTTGGAACCTGTTTATCATTTTATTAAAAGAAAGGCAATCCTGCCACACTAAAAACTTGTGCGTTTACCGGGCAACTCTTTCTGGAGGAACTATAACAATGAGATCCATAGAAATCTTAAGACTCAAATTGGCTTAATCCAAGCTGCCTACAGAGAATACGATTCTTTAAATTTGAGTAGAGACTATTTAATTTTACTTCCTCATACTTTTCCTATAGATTATTTGAATTTGAATATAAATCTTGATATTATTCAAAAAAATGTTAAAAAAAGAAATGAGTGATTTACAATTAAGATCTTTCGCAAAAGAACCTATTGAACTTCGTTATCCTGAAAATGAGTGGTTGCATGTTTTCACTGATGGTTCTATTTTAGAAAGAACACATGGTGCAGGAGCAAGCATCCATTGTGAGCTTTTCAGTTTTTATTCACCAATGTGTCCTCTTTCTACAGCCTTTGATGGTGAAATTGAAGCTACTACAGTGGCTATCCAACAGCTATCGATTCGCATTCAATTTTTTAAAAGAGAAGTCATTTTGTCAGATTCTAAGAGTACGCTTCAAACTCTTTTGAATAATCAAAATAGTTCCGAAAGAATTTTAGAATGTAGACCTTTGCTTAAGGCTCTGGCACACAGAATTTCTTTCCAGTGGATCCTTGCCCATTGTGGTAATTTGGGCAATGAAGAGGCTGATTCACTGGCTAAAAAGGGATCCTTGATCGATCAAAGATGAATCACCCTCTTTCATTTCATTCAACTAAATTGTTTGTTAAACTGACTCTCAAGAAGACTCTTAAACAAGATATGGTTCAACGTACGACGCACAAAAGATGGAAGATTTTGTGGAAGGAAAGAGCTGTTCCCGTTTTTCCAAGAATGACTGCGGTGGCCCTTTTTAGAAGTTTAACTGGACATGATTGTTTGCGGGGCCATGTCTCTCGGATTGGAGTGTTGGATTCCCTGGACTGTGTTTTGTGTGACACTGGTCAACTAATGACCTTTGAACATTTAAATAATCGTGTGGTTCTTTCTCAGTATGAGGGCATTGTTGAAAAGTATTGGAGAGCCCGTGAACTAATGGCTTAGGCCCTAATGTTCGGCATTTGTAAATAATATATATATATATATATATATTATATATATATATATATATATATATAATATATATATTATATATTATATATATATATATATATATATATATATATATATATATATATATATATATATATATATATATATATATATATATATATATATTATATATATATATATATATAATATATATATATATATATATATATATATTACAGATTTAGTCATAAAAGATCGGAAAGATGAAAGACGGGAAAAAAATATTTTTCCCATTTTTCCGGTTTTTAATTTAGGTATTTTATCCAATCGAAAAGTGCCTTACAATGTATGCCTTAGAAATAGCTTTTCTTTTGATTCATTTGAAAATTTAACTTTTCCTAGTAATCATTTAAAAGATTGATAATTTGCTAATGTCTACCAAGCAAAATGGTGTCTCTGGGGGTGACGGGTCAAATATCTTCGTCATGTCCTGTTTTTAAATGAAGATCCTTGCCTGGCAGCTTCCACTAATTGGTATAGACTTCATCAAAGCTATTTATAAGGAAACAGCTAAATATATTGGTGTAACAACCACTACTAATAACTTACGTGCTTTTTTATGTCACCTATATTACTTCCCCCATTTGATTCTGAACCAATCACAGTATTTTATTTCTGGAGGGTATATTTTAGTTTTTATGAAAAAATTAATCTTAATGCGATGGGGGCAGTAATTATTAATTCTTTAAAAATAAATTTCGACAGATAAGCCATAACGTTTTTTTCATAATTTTTATCCTTCCTTCTTTTGTGGCTCAATAACTATGGGTAGGGTATAGTATTCTCACGAGTTTTCCTGCCACGGCCTCTCAATTTTTAATTTAATTAATTTTCCAATCAATCAGTCTTAAAAAGGTGATATCCATTTCTATGCGATCGACCCATCTAAGATTGTGTCGACCCCCTAGCTCTTGTGTCAGAAGGCCAAACCAAAAATATTTTCCTTTGCAAAAGTTCTTTATTCATTTAACAACATGACCATCCAAAAGCCAGTATAATGCTTTGGAGTTCTATATATTTGACGATGGAGAGTTCTCTGAAGGAACACTATAGTTCTGAATTGGAACGTCTGTAACTTAAGACTTATACCTCCAAAAATGGCTGTTAGTTTCCTCGCTCAAAGTTTTTAATTTCCTTTTTAACTTTTAATATCAGTGTCACGGTTTCTGATGAGTATGTAAGTATAGGTCTGATTAGACATTTATGATTAATAATTAGGTTTGATTTTAATTCTTTGATTCTGATTCTTGATAATTAGTTTCTTATTTAATTCATAAAAGCATCTCTGTGCAGTATTAATTATCTTCATTATTCATATAACCATATGAATATATTAAATAGTAAATCGAATATGTATTTAAATGGTAAGTAATTCTTTTATAAATAATGAAATTAAAATATTCAATATTTTAGCATAATATTTACTTTTACATGTGTAATCTACTTGATCAACTTTTAAATTTTGCAGTTTTACTGTTATTTCATATACCATATTAATAAGGTTTAATGAATAAAGATATATTATATAAATTTCATTTATGCTGACAATAAAATCATGTTTAATTATAAAGAGAAAATTTTCCATTAAACTTATTGCTGAGAAAATTATAATTTTTACTGCAACCGTTGGTAAAACATATATTACTTCTCATCTTTACAAACATGTGTATTTATATTTTTTATTTAAAAACCAAACAAATATAAATATTAAAAATAAATATTGTAAAACTCTAAATATCCGAACCAATTGTAACTGGACATTCATTCCAATAATTAATGATTCGGATAAAACTTTGTTTTTTTTAAAAAAAGATCTTTAAATTAAAGAAATGAAAATGCAAAACTTTTACTTGTTAAGGTACTTACAAGTGCTGTGAAGAGCTATTGAGGAGGATTTAGAATTTCGCAAAACTGAAGGTATTTTCACTCATATTTGGATTTTGATTGTAAGTCACAACTCTTTTAAGCATTTATCTGAATGGTGAAGGCATGGGGGTCGATCAATTTGGAACATCTTCAGGCTTTTGAATCACTTCATTGCTAATTTTAAGTTCACCTTTCAGTGAGTTTCATCGCATGTGGATGTGTACGGTAATGAAATTGCTGATGGTCTGGCCAAAGAGGGCAGCCGTAAGGATACTGCTCATGGTGGCTGTCTTACTTTTTCAGAGATTTCCCACCCAGATAAGGCAAGATGTTCTGTTTTTCTTTGCAGAGAGCCCCCGTACATGAATGGGATAGAGAAAATCACGCTAGTGATGTTCTGATTTGTGTTGGCAACAGCCGCAATCAGACAACTCATGCGAGATTTTGAAGTGAGATCACTTGTGTGCAACCTCATGTGAAGAGCCACGAAGTTTTTCCTCTGTGTCCAAAATTCAATGCGACTCAAGCTAGTTCTGCCCACATTTTGGCCTAGATTGTTTTAAAATAATGCCAGTTATTCTTGGGCACAGAAACTGTGCTTCATTGTTTGAAGGCGTTCTGGTTCATGGACCTGGTTTGATGCTGCTTTTAACCAGGAGGGAAAAGCCACAACAGCAAGTACTGTAAATAAATATACTGTGTACGTGCAGCAGTGTAAATTAAAGTCCTTGATACAGAAAATTTCAGTCACAGTAAGTTTTTCACTGCCTTTATCCGTTTTGGGGCAGTTAAGTCAAGCATCTGTTTGCCAGTGAGAATTTGCATGTTGTCACACCCGGGTTGATTTACTTCTAGGTAGTTTTAAAATAAGCCAATGCTTTATTAGCTGATGGTATTGTGTCTGCTTCAATTTGTTCATTTAGATCATCTTCATATTTAACACTTTGAAAAAACTTTATCATTTTTTTCAGTTTGAAATCTCGAGTTTCACTCACTATGTATTTTTCTATATCTTCAGCACTTACTTCTGAACATCCAGGAGTTTTCAAAAGAATGTTCTTGAATTCCTTTAGCGCTCCGTCTCTTTCTCATTCCCATATTCTCCCTTCTTTTACTATTCTTTTCCTTGAGCTTTCTGTCTTTTTTCTTCTCTTTGTCAGTATAATTTATTTGTCCGAAATTTTGAAAGTAAATCGGTTAATTGGAGTTATACTGTAATCTGTCGTTATATATTTGAGTCACTTATTTATTCATTTTTTAAATATTAAATCCTGGTGATTATTTGCAACAATAAAGGGTGGAAAACATAATTATTAAAATATTTTACTTATGACTCAGTTAATAATTACTTATATATATATGTGTATCTTTTATATCTTCAGATTTATAAAACTGAAGAAATTTGATCTTCTAAAATAATTAACATTTCTTATTATTAATTATGAAAACTTTCTCGTTAGACAATGAAAGGAAACTTCATTTTGCTTATAAAGTGTTCCGCTTTATACCACAGATTTCCAATTGTATATTGATTTAAATTAATTACATAGAACTACAGTTCCTATAGCATGGTTCTCTAATAACGCATTTTCATACTTCGCTATTTCATGTCCCTCTATAACACGTATTTTCCCTATTATAAAGCATAAATTCCCCACGTTATATTTCTATACTGGAAATATATAAGAGTTTGTACATCGCGTACGCTTGCACAGTGAGTCAATGGTGTTCTTACCAAATTAAATTAAAATATATTATTTATCTTTGAATACTCTGTTGAAAAAAAGATGTCGGTGGAACGTCATTTCAGATCGCTCCTACAGCGAATAAACATGTAATAAAACGGTTTTTATAATTATGTAATTTATTTGAAATGAACTGTTTTTAATTTACATGTGTGTAAATGTTTTATTTAAAATATTCTTAATTTGATTTTATATATATATATATATATATATATATATATATATATATATATATATATATATATATATATATATATATATATATATATATATATATAATAAAACTCACAAATTTCGCTCATAACATAGTTTTCCTTAATTCTCGATTTAGTTTTTCCTTAACGAGAGAAATTAAACTTGAATTATTTGTACACAACGCGTTATACGAGGTCTTACGAGCGCGTTATTGTCGAATATTGTACAACACGTTTTCCTGTATACCGGGAACTTATATACCGTAGTATAGGAGGGATTACTGTATTGCTTATTTTAATGTATATTACATTTTTAGGGTTAACTGATTTTTTTCACGAAATGAGCAAAATTCCAGATATAATTCAGGAGATTTCTTTACTTTGTATGTTGATAATTTAACTATCAAAAAGACTCTAAAATTTATATATAAGATTACAAAATTTAACAGAATATTTTATTGCTTAAAATTTTTATAACGGCAGGGAAAACAGAAACATATTTTCTAAAACACACACACAAATGAATCATTCGTTTAGTGCTTTGATAAAACAATAAGTAATTTAGAAGAATATGTAGTAATATATTTTAAATGTAATGCCAAAATCTTTTATTTAAAAGAAATCTCGGCTAAAATTTAATATAGAAATAATTGTAATAAAATTTAACTCTAATTATGTATATTTCTGTGTTTAAATAATCACCAGGAGTTATCATCTATATGTCTGAGTTTAAAACAAACTTCATATAAAATAACAAATTCGAATATTTAAGAGATAATTAAAGGGAAATTTAACTTTCTAAAATCTGAAAAAGAATACTAAGTAATTTAATTATATGATTTCACATATTATATATAATGACAAACTTCATATACTTAATTAACAAATTTGCATAATTTAATTCAAAAAAATATATTTCTAAAAATGTTTAATTTCGTTATTTTCTTTTCTTGAGTTAATAATTACTGTTATATGAATAATCAAATAACTTTTCATCATGAGCAATTTAATTTAATATTTTACCCAGATAAATAAATTAATTCCAATGTTTAATAGAAGAAAACATTATCAGAATTCATTTAAATTAAATTTATTTTATCAACGATATAAGAAGATAAGCATTTGAATGAAATGTAGCATTTTACGGAAATTAAATCTGTCAAAGGTTATCATGAGAAAGAGGGAATGGAAGTATTACAAAAATTCTAATCTAATCTAGTCTGTCTGTCTATATATATATATATATATATATATATATATATATATATATATATATATATATATATATATATATATATATATATATATAATAAAACATTTAGTGAATGCATTTAGTAAATGACTGTTTAATAGGATTTCAAGAACAAACAATATTTGTTATTTATTTAAGATTTATGTGTGTTTCAAAATATGAAAGTATAATCAAAGTATTATCTGTAAATAATCAAAATTTCAATTTAATTACGATTAAAATTAACTTTGATTAGTAACATTAACTACAATTAAGTTAAATAGTAAAAGGAACGATCTTTTTACTTTTATTTAAAATTAATTTTGATATTCCATATTTCCGTTGTTAAACGAAATCTCTGAAATTTGTCACTTTTAAAAATCTAAGACTAAAATTGGGCTTGTGAAAAGATCAATTATGGAAAGCCCTCAGACAATTCAGAATATGGTCAGGAGTGGCCTGATAGTCAGCACACCTCAAACAGGTTAGGAAGACTATTTTCCAAGTAGGACATAGATCTCAAGTGGCCACTCCAACTGGACCTTTCTACAGCACTTGTGAGTGATAACACGCCTAATGAGTAGTTGTTTCTAATGTAGCATTGGAAAACAGGTGGGATTGTATCGCTTTTAAATAACTAGTCTTGTAATAATAATATTAGAACACAACTACAAAATGAAATGTTTTATATTGTATTAATAGCTATGAAGAGTGAACTGAAATGCATAAGATAATTTATCACCTTTATTTATCTGATAAAATAATTTTCAAAATGCGGCAAAGGAAAACATTCCTCCATAGAGATAGGGCCTGAATTTGGGCACTGTCCATACGGCTGAAAAGACATTCTTTTTCATTCATGGTTTAATTTTTCGCAGATTTTGTTAGAATCTACGAACCATAAGCTATGACTATTTCTTTTCCGAGCTGTATCTGAACCAGGACTGCTCCAGGACCATAGCCGCTTGCATCTGTAATTTTCGTTCTAAATTCCTAATACAATTCAATATCAGTGACTCCTTTAAATGGTTGAAAGCATCCAACTATCATGGCTTATGGCACACTGCCACTGGGCTCACCACCTCAACGAAATTTAGATTCACCTTTCAGAAAAATTTGCAATAACTTCGCCAGATTATAAAAAATTTGGATGAAACGTCAGTAATAAGGGCAGAGTCCTAGAACACCTTGACATCGTATATATTTTTCGAACTTAGAAAATATTTCACAGCTTTCACTTTTACTGTGTCTGGTCGAATACTTCCTTCCGATACTAAGTGTTCCAGAATCTTAATCTGCGGATCCCCGAAAAAACATTTTTTTTTATTTCAGAGCAAGGCTAGCTGCTTGAATACAATTAAGTACGATATTCAGACATTTTAGATTGCTATCGAAGTTCTCAGAGAACACGGCAATGCAGTTGGGATAGGAGAGACAAATGATCCTTTCCCGGTACCATAGTAGATTGTTCATCATTCTTTCAAAGTTTGTCAGAGCATTACACAGATTTTAGAGCGTTACAATGAACTCGTAAAGCCCCTCTGCTGAGCTAGAAGTCTTCTTTACTCAGTATATGTTGTCCACCTCAATTTGCGAATAGAAGAATAAAGATCTTCGGATGAATAGAACTTCGTTTCTTTTAAATTGTCTAAGCTGTCATCAATGCATTGGAGTGGATTGGGGTCTTTCTTCATGATTTTGCTTAGATGGCAATAGTCTATGCAAAACTGCCAACTGGTACCCTTTTCCTTCATAAGCACAGCTAGTGATGACAACATTTTCTTCCTTTGTCATACTTGGATTTATTTCATGAAAAATTCCAAGATCATTTTGTATATAGGACAAAGTACTTTCTCCAGGCTTTTGTGCCCTAACTTCAAGGTCTTTTCACTTTTTGCTTATGAAGACAGGAATCCCAAAAAGTCATTTTTAACTGACTTCAAAATTTTTCCCAAAATCCAAGACGGTCTTCAATGTTTTCGTACCATTGTCTAGCAGTACCATCAAAGAAGAAATATGCGTTAACTAGGCAGATAGTGTCATTCCATCAGTTAAACTTGGCCACTCACTCCTATTCCTTTAGTAATTTGCATGGATCTTGATCAGGATCTCCTCTGAATACGGATGAATTCCGTAATTGCAGTGAAGGTTGAGTGACAACCACAAGTTTGGCTTCAGAGTCTGGCATATTTTTTCTTCTAGGAGTAAGAAAATAGCGACCGTAACGAGGAGAAAGTCCTTGCAACCAACGACTTTTTCGTAGCTCGGAAATTTCTTACCCTGATATATTTCTTCTAATGATGTACAAGGTGCCTCCACCAAAGATGTCGCGTAGAGTAATGGGGAAACTTCTAAGGCAAATATTTTAATTTAGCACTCAAAATTATTTCACAAAGATGAGAACTAACAATATATTGAGCTCCTTGTTCTTTTATACTATATCAGAAAGTTCTGGAACATCATTTCAGTAAATCAAAGAATTTTCCAGAAAAGAAAGCTAAGAAATTAAACTAAAAAATGTCCACACCACTTCTGCAAATTTCAAACCTTGGCTAATTTGATGGAAATCCGCTGGCATGATCACTGCACCAGAATGTCCACGGCAGCGAAATCTTTTAAGTGGAAATAGATAGATAGATCAGATCAGATCAGATCTATATATATATATATCCATCCTCAGTTGTAAACTTCATAGTATAAGAATATATGACTTGGCGACAAGATTAAAAAATAAGAAATATTAATCGAAAATATAAAATTATAAATGTTTATTTTTTTTAAAGTAAGAAGGGATAAAATAAGTCGTATATTAGATACTAATTTTTTAATTTTTTGAATGAATTTAGTATTTTAAACAATTCTGCAATGATTTTTGTACCAAATATATAATATTATTTTAATAAAAGGTAAGTATAAAAATTTTTTTCACTTTTTATAATTACATTTTATTAAAATTAGATTATATATTTGGTTCTTCGAATAATTAATCTTTGTGATCACTCAGGTTTTATTTAATTTCACAATGTACCTAATTTTAGTGCATAAATTGAATAACTTGCAACCAATTATCTCATTTTAAATGCTTATAATATTTATATAGAAGAGAGTCAAAAAATCTAAACTGCTTAACTGTCCTCTGAGTTCTAATTGTTAGCCCCAGAAAGGTCATCAAATTCAGTGTGTCCTAAGATTTATCTTTATAATAAAAATAAAATTCTTCTTCACTGTTTCAATAAAACATGATGTTCGTAAACCGGAAATATTTCCACATATACAATTAGCTACTAGAATAACTTCTGAGAGTGAAACAGCACTCATATAAATGTTTGTATACATAATATATATATATATATATATATATATATATATATGCATGCAAACAAGAATAAGGAATTGACAATATGGCATTTTAATAATTTGTTCTGGCCAGCTGAAGGTGATATTTATTGACACGATCACCTGGAATACATAATTAGACAGATGTTTCCAAGATTACTTGATAGGAAATGTACATCCACTACAACAGTTCTACAATTAATTTAAATTTACATTTATTGATGTAAACAATATCCGAACAATATAAAAATCCAAACAATATTCCCACGGAATTTGAAAATTCCCAAATTCCACTAGTTATGAATTTGTCAACACTGTTAATCCTAAAATCCATTTGATATAATCAGAATCACCAATTGATCTTTCTGCTAACTTCATTCTACTTGTAAATAAATTAAAATTAACTGCGGGTGCATTAATTTTCGATTTACTCGAGAATTTGACGAAACATGTTTTGAAATTTTTCCTATTGTTGTTAGCTTCACACTACTCAAATTTTCAGTACACATATTCCATATATTGGTTAAAATACCAAGATCAAGGTAATTAAAAAATTGAGGAATAAATTCTACTACATAAGTATCTTCGAATTTGTTACAGAGCAATGCCCTCTAATGGTCATAAGCGAACTGAGAGAACCAGATGAGCTCTAACACTATGGACTGATGCTGCTCGTGTACGATTGTCAGATTTTTTTTGTTTTAATGTTCTTATGTTTTCGTTTTTTGTGTTTTGTGTGTGATTTCTCTGTGTTGCATAGATGTTAAATAAATATAAAAATAAGCTAGCCGTGTGTAATATTATTCCTCACAACTATGACACAGAAAATTTGACGGCCAAAACGTGAGGCTGAATTCGAAACGATAAGTATACTTTTGTTATTTACATTTTGTTAAATCGTTGGAGCTGATAAGTTTACCGAAACTCATACAACTTAAATTCATATTAATTAACTAAACAATCATGATGAAGAACTTGTGAAAAACATGATTAGTGTTATAATAGAAGATCGCTTAGAAACTGAAAAGTAACAGAATTTGAGAGATTAGCAAAAGAAAAGGAAATTAAAGAAGAAAGAACGCGTAAGTTACAAGTTGAAGAACAATTGCGTTTACAAAATGAACGTGGTTATGAATTGGAAAAGCTTAGGCTTCAGCTCGAAACTCAAAAGGCATCTACCTCAAATGTAGGCTCTTTTGATTTTGAATGTCCAAAATTCGACCTTAATCGTATCATTCCTAAATTTAATCCAAAAGAAGATGAAATTGGATAAATTTTGATTATATTCGAGAAACAGTTAAAATTTATGAATCTTCCCGAGTCTTCTTGGGTACCATATAATTGGCTGTTTGCCAACTGAAATAGCTCAACTTCTTGCTAGAGAATAGGAACAAGATGCATAAAATTACCAAAAAGTGAAGGAAATGCTCATTAAAAGATTTAGGGTTGTTGCTGATAAGTTTCGACAATTATTCTCTCAACACAGGAAAAGCTCTGATACAACATGGCGAGATTTTTACTTTGAATTAGCTTCTTATTTTGAGGGATGGATAAAAGAAATGAATATTACAACTTTTGATCAACTCAAAAACTTAATAATTGCTGATAAAATTAAGGAAAAACTCCACCAGAAGTCAAAGATCATATTCTTGTCTCTTGGGCAAACTGGATTAATCCCCTAAATATAGCTGAAAAACTGGATGCTTATGAGAATGTCCAGCAAAGAACAAAGAAGCAATTGAACCAGTCTCAATGGAAAACATATTCAAGAGATGAAAGCAGAAAAACTATCCCAGATAGAAAATTTCGTCCTGTGGTTAATGCTCCAGAAAATGCTCAAAGTCGATATTCAAAAGTTACAATAACTCGTTCCTCTACTTCTAGATTCGATGGAAGATCATCTATTCAATGCTTCGGTTACGGAACGCTTGGAGTAAACAGATCAAAATGTCCCCTTTGCACAGATTCTAAACATGAAGATACAACTATTAATTGCATGAATTTTTTCACTGATAATATAAATACATGTCTGTCTGGTATGATTGTCTTTGAATTGTTTGGTAAAAAGATTGCAGTTTGTACAAATACTGGAGCTTCACATTCTATTGAAGGAGAAAAGTAATAACACTTTTTACGAAATAATGGAGTTGCTTTTGAGAACAAAAAAATTTCGCTCACTCTAGCTGATGAAAAACTTCAGTCCATGATTGCCCTTAAAACTATTGTCGATCTGTGTATAGAAGGTAAAAGTGTGCCAACAGAATTTCTAATCCTACCTGAAGCCAGACATAAAAGTACACTCTTAGAAAGAAATTTTCTCCATGCAAAAATCCGCAGAGACAGTATTTGTTCTACGTAAAACCTGCTAATGCAAGAAAAGCATCAAACATTTCTAAATCTTTAATAGTGCTTGAAACTACAACTGTAGTTCTCTTGAGAAATGACGAAGGGAGAAATCTAACAGAGACGCAAAGAGGAAAACTAAATTGCTTACTTCATAGTTAGAAGCATTGCTTTAAAAACCAAGGGAAGAGCCCACTCTTTTCATTAAGCGCAGAATAGAGACATTAGACCCTCATCCTGTATCTGTTCTCGCATATCGTATGTCTCAAGCCGAAAAAAAATACTTGAAGAACAAATTGATGAATGTTTAGCAAAGAATATAATCGAACCATGTGAATCAGCTTATGCTGCTCCTGCTGTACTCGTGGAAAAGCCCAATGGGAAAATCCGATTATGTGTAGATTACAGAGGTCTCAATGCTGTTACAAAATCTGACGCTTACCCATTACCTCGAATGGATTATCTCTTGAACGAGGCGACACCGACATACTATATGCCTACCATTGATTCTGGTTATCATCTGGTTCAAGTAGATGAGGCTGACTTGGACAAAACTGCTTTTATTTGTTCTTCTGGCACTTATCATTATCTACGTATGCCTTTTATGCCTTTTGGATTAAGAAACGCACCTACCACTTTTCAACGCCTAAGAGACAAATTCAGAAGTGGTCTGAAGGGTGTCTTCGTACTCTCATACTTGGATGATATCATAGCCCTATCAGATAGATTTGAGAAGCATTTGAAAGACATAAAGAATGTTTTTGAAAGACTTTCTTAATTTAAACTCCATGCAAATAGAGATAAATGCAATTTTTCCTGTGAATATTTTAAGTACTTAGGATTGTGGATCACCAGAAATGTAATTGAAACTGATCGAGAGAAAATTGCATCTATTCAAAGAATTCCTGTTCCAAATAATGTCAAAGAACTCCAATCGTTCTTACAAACCTGCTCATGGCTCATGTTCCGAACTTTGCGGACATAGCACAACCTCTTGTAGCTACCTAACTAAGAATAAAGTCGATTGGTCGTGATAATTCAAACAGCAAAATGCTTTTGAAACTTTGGAAGAATGCTTGACAAAAGTCCCTGTGTTGAAAAAATCGGATGGATCTATACCTTTCGTAATTAGCACTGATGCTAGTAACTATGACCTTGGTGCAGGCCTTCTACAAGGAAATAGCCCAGAAGAATATGTTATCGAATATGCGAGTTGTTTGTTGACCCCAGAAGAACGCATTTATTCGTTTACTGTACGCGAAACTTTAGCAGTAGTTTATGCATTGGAAAAATTTTGTAACTATATTTACCATCAAGAAGTGATTATCACTTCTGATCATCAACCTCTTATATGGCTTCTGAGCGTAAAGTCTCGCTCGAGACGCTTAGCAAAATGGCCTTTAAAGATCCAATCATTTAACTTAAAAATAGAATATACACACTTGGAAAAGCAAATATTATGGCCGATATGTTATCAAGACCAACTTACTTTCATGATGATCCAAATTGTGAAATATATGCAATTTCTCCCGATATGCCTACTATGAAATCAAGTGATATTCGTAAAGAACAGTTGGCAGATCCAGATCTGAAGAAAATTATCGATTGTCTGGAAAACCATGATAAGGATGAAAACTTTGCTAACTATATCAGTCGAGGATATATAATGAACAAAGGTATTTTGTATCGTTATTCGCCTAAATTGGATTCAGACGATGCCCAATTAGTTCTTCTCATCCAAGAATGACAAAAAATTCTGCAAGAACACCATGATGCTCCTACCGCTGGTCATTGTATCGTAGAAGGTACCTACAACAAGATAGCTTCCAGATATTATTTCTCAGGCATGAGGAAGTACATCTCTGATTATGTCAAAACATTCGCAGAATGTAATCGGTATAAGCCAACAAATCAGAAACCTGCTGGTCTGCTTAGAACACTTATTTATGAACAAATATTAGAAACCCTTGCTATTGATCTCTTTGGTCCTCTCCCTGAAATGCCAACAGGAAAGAAATGGATATTTATTGTGGAAGAGACGAATACCAAATGGGTTGAGTTATTTTCGCTTAATGAAGCCACAGCGTCAAACTGTACCAAAGCGCTACTTAATTAAGTTAATCTACGCTATGGACTTCCTCGAAGATTAATCAGTGACAAAGGATCTCAATGTTTTAGCGCCGTCATGAAGCAAATTTGTCATTTGTAACATATCAAACAAGACCTCATCTCTGTTTATATTCCTCAAGCCAATCCGTCTGAACGTAAAACAGAGATATGAAACCTAGATTAGCCATCTTAGTAGGTGATGAGCATGATACCTGGGAAGAACATCTTCCTATGATTCGTTTTGCCATGAATACAGCTAAATATTAAACCACTGGTCATACTGCCGCTTATCTGAAATTCACCAGCGAGCTTAGGACGATGGATGATGTTCGTTAAGACATGCAATCAATTATTAACAATGATACCTTTGTCCTTGAAATAACGCCTTATTTGAAAAAGTTTGCTCCTCTGAGTCCTCAAATCAGGGAGCAAGTAGAACAAAAACAATATAGAAGAAAGGTTTATTTTGACAAAAAAACATGGACAGGCTTATTATAAGCCAGGTGACAAAGTATGGATTACTTTATATCAAATAAGTAATTCCAAGAACAAGAAAACTAAAAAATTTATTCCAAGATGTGAAGGTCCATATCTCCTACTTAGAAACAGGTCTCCTATCACATATAATGTTGCAGATCTTGCTACACCTGAACAAGTGTTAGGTACATATCACACTAATGTGATAAGGCAATACCAACTTCCTTCATCAAAAGACAGAGGTCCCGTTGCTCTCTTAAGAAAACGGGGGAGAACTCCAAAAATCAGACAATCAAATCCTGGCTCATCATCGAGACGATTTCAGAGCTAGAGGGGGAGTCTATAACAGGGCAACGCCCTCTAACGGTCCTAAACGAACTGAGAAAACCAGATGAGCTCTAACCCAAGAGTTTGCTGCTGCTCTAGTATGGTTGTCAGAGATTTTTTTTGTTTTAATGCTCCTATGTTTTTGTTTTAGTGTTATGTGTGTTATTTCTCTGTGTTGCATAGATAGATGTTAAATAAATATAGAAATAAGCAAGCCGCTTTAAAAATATTCTTCCTACCTATGACATAATGACATAAATTTGTGTAATTCTATTAAAACAAATAGTATTGTGTTATATATATATATAGTGGGTTGTGAACACTTTTGGAAATTTTTATGTTTTTGAAATTTATGTGATTATATAAAATGTTAAGTTTCGCAAAATGCAAACTTCTATTTATCATTTTAATGAGAATTTATTACTAAATTCAATACAAAACACAAAATCCAATTATTTTCAATACAAAAAAGTTAAACGATAATAGTTATCGATATTTTTTTTAGATAGGTATGATTGCAGTGAATTATCAGTACTTAGTAGAGTACCATTTATTTTTGATTACAGCTTCATATCGACATTTAATTGAGATGACAAGAGTTTTAATTTCTTCTGTCGTTATTACATGATGGCAGGAAACAATTATAGCCTCAATTAGTTCCCTATTATTTGATGGGCGCTTCATTAGGCTAAGAGTTTTCAAACCTGTTTCTTACACACTGCAATTACAAGTAGGCATTTTTTGTAAAAACTTTTAATATTTAGTCAAGAAGCAATGACATCAAATAAAAGAGTAGATTGGACACCTATAAAGTAAAGATGTAATAATAGTGTGTTACTATAAAGTGGTATTTCCAATGTTGAAATCGCAAGTAAGGTGGGTGGTTCTGTGACTACATCTGGAGTCCGAAAGTTTTGTTTACTATAGCAGGAGACAAATTCAATAAAAAACAAAGAAGGAAAAGGTGCACCACATTTATTGATGACAGAAGAATAAAAAAATTATGTCTCTAAGATAGAAAAATGTCATCAGCGGCCATCAGAAGTGATATGAATGATACTGGTGTTTCTGTCAGTTCAAAAACAATCAGTAGAAGATTAACAAATGTTGGACTGAGAGGTAGAAATCCACGAAAAAAGACTTATCTTAATTTTCAGCAACGAAAACAAAAGACTACAGTAGGAAAAGGAATACATTAATTGGACATATGATCAGTGGTCACAAGTTATATGGAGTGATGAAACTAAGCTATCGTTATTCGGTAGTGATTTGCGAAAATGTGTAAGACGTAGAATAGTAGAAGAGCTACATCCTGAATGCATTCAAGCAACTGTGAAGAATCCAATTAGTGTTATGATTTGGTCATACATGGCAACAGCTGGTATTGATCACCTTCATGTCATCTATGGAACACTGAATGCGAGAAAATACATTGACACTATTCTAGAACCAAAACTTCTACCTTCCATCAGAGATCTCTTTCCCAACAATGCTTCGTTTATATTTCAATAGGATTCTGTCCTTGACACACGGTCAAAATATAGAAAATGTGGTTTTGTACAAAGAGCATTACATTGTTGTCATGGCCAGGAAACAGTCGTGACCTCAATCCTATCGAAAATTTGTGGTACCGTTTCAAAACTCTTGTTCAAATGAGGCAATTTCATCAAATAAAAGGAACTAGTTGATGCTATAATTGTTTTCTGGCATCATGTAATAAAGAAAGAAGAATTTAAAACTTTTGTCAGCTCAATGAAACGTTGATGTGAAGCTGTAATCAAAAATAAAGGTACTGTACTAAGTACTGATAACTCACTGAAATCATCACTATCTAATGTATATCGATAATTAATATAGTTTAACTTTATTTATATTGCAAATAATTGAATTTTGTGTTTTGTATTGAATTTAGTAATAAATTCTCTTTAAAATGATATATACAAATTTGCATTTTGTGAAACGTAACGGTTTCTATAAGCATACAAAGTTCAAAAGCATAAAAATTTCCAAAAGTGTCCACAATTTTGGACACCACTGTATATATATATATATATATACAAGGTGGTTATAATTAAACTTCCCCTGTAAACAGCATCCCACAGAGCAAACGGATGAACGGAATGCAACGAAATTTTGTATATGGGCTGTACACGAAATGCGCTCACGGAATTTCGAAAAAAAAATTTTCAGTTCCAAAATGTCCATCAGAGGGCGCTTTTTTGCGGAAAAACATGAAATTTAACTCAGTATCGGCAAAAACGGAATGCAGAAACAATATTAACAAACCAGAACAAAAATTATGAGTAATAAAATGCAAAATCGGGAAAATCCGTCAGTTGTAGGAGAAAAATGCCGAGATTTGCATGCTTGGGAAGTAGAGGAAGCTTTATGCAAAACAGGTTTGGGTATAAAACGTTTGCAGACGTTGGCATGTTTAAGTCGATGTTTCCGGCTGTATTTATGGTGGTCTCTTTAGTTGAACGTGCGTTATTGGTGAAGCTGGTTTACGAAAACAAGGGGAATGCTTCTGCTGCAGTTCGTGAATTTCGTCGTAGAAAGAGTCTACGGCGTGGACCAATGTCAACTAACCGGGCCACGATTAAAAGATTTGAAGAGACGGGGAAATTGGGAGTTCAACCTGGAAGAGGACTCAAACGTGTCACACCTGTACTTGTTGATGCCGTAAAGACAGCTGTTGACGCACAGTCACAGACATCAGAGTTTGGGGGCAGTAGCGCATGTGCAGTTTCTCGACAGACTAGCTATGCTTACAGCACCGTCAGAAAAGTGCTCAGAAACATAATGCACTATTTCCCATACAAGATCTGCCCTACCCAAGAGATGATTGATAGGGACAAAGCACAACATCTCTCATTTGCAGTCAATTTCCTCAACAGAATGACTGTTGATCTGTCATGGCCTTGGAATATTCTGTGGAGCGACGAGGCTCATTTCTACCTCAACGGGACTGTCAACACACAGAATTGCCGCATTTGGGCTAAGGAACATCCTCGAATGCACAATGAAAGTCCCCTGCATTCTCCAAAGGTGACTGTCTGGTGTGGATTTACGGCGACTTTCATCCTTGGGCCATTCTTCTTTGAGGAAATCACTGAACGTGGGCCTGTCACATGTTCCGTTACGGGCCGTCGGTACCATGTCATGCTGCAGACGTTTGTTGTGCCGCAACTACAGCAAAGGCGAATCCTTACATCGACCATTTTCATGCAGGATGGTGCACCCCCACATATCCATGAGTCCGTGAAGGCGCTATTGCTCCAACACTTCACAGAGGAGCGTGTTATTAGTCGCTCCTTTCGTTATCCATGGCCACCACGTTCGCCGAATCTAACTCCGAGCGATTTCTGGTTATGAGGTTATTTAAAAAGTCGGGTGTATCGTGGAGGTATTACGACGTTGAGTGACTTAAAGAACTCCATAAGGCTTCATGTGCGAAGCCTCACAATTGATCAGTTACGATCTGCTGTTGAACACACTGTGCATCGACTTGAAGTTTTGCTTGTGAATGAGGATGGTCACGTGGAGCAACTTTCCCTACATCATCCTGGACACGATTAACAACTGCTCCGCTTGTGAAATTTCGTCCTAATGTGTTCTTGTTTCGGCAAACTGAACTGTTTTTTTGTTTCCCAAACAGCGTACTGTTCTTTTTTCCTTACCTTTACTTAATGTGGTTCGATGACAGGGTGATCAGACATATTAATAAATGTTAATTTTTTCTGTATTCCGTTTTGGTCGTTTATTGTGTCACATTTCATGTTTTTCCAAAAAAGCGCCCTCTGGTGGACATTTTGGAATTAAAAATTTTTTTTCGAAATTCCGAGAGCGCATCTCGTGTAAAGCCCACATACAAAATTTCGTTGCATTCCGTGCATCCGTTTGCTCTGTGGGATACTGTTTATAGGGTAAGTTTAATTATAACCACCTTGTATATATATATAACACATATCATGGTAAAAGTGATTCATCCGGTAATTATTCAAAATGCCACTAAAATCGGTACATGTGATAAATTATTAAATACTTATCCTTTTCACCAGTAAATATATATAATTAACAAGTTGTAATGAATCGTAGAGAAAGGTGATATTTTAATTTAAAAAAATAAATTCAAGAAATATTAAACATTTCGTTCTTTTCATGAAGACTTAATGTAAAACCAACTCAATAATGTTCAATTTAAAATATTAAGTGGCCCTTTTGATCTTTCATTTCAATAGATATTTTAAGAACGATGTAATAGATAATAAAATAATGTAGATATCTTGCAAAATAAGGTGTTGAAAAATACAAAAGGATTAAAATTACTAAAAATAAAGTCTAGCTTGTCATTTCTGTAATTGCCTTATCTTTATCGAGAAAAAAAAGAACTTTAAACTAAATATTAACAAAGAATTATATAACTTTTATATCTTGTTAAATAAAAGGTCCAGAAAAAAATCAATTAAGATTATTAAAATTTGTAAAAAATTTCGTGTCAAAGCAAATTAAGCCGATATTACATTTCTTATTAAAATTGTTAAGGTACAGTTATTAAATTTAATAATTGGTTTTCACGAGGAATAATATTTTGGTGAGGAAGAGACGCAGTTGCTTAGTTTAATTATTTGCTAAATTCATTTGTTTGCTTCTAAAGTGGTTCTTAATAGGCTAAAAAAAAGAGCTCTTCATAAAACATCAACTAATTATAATGCATTTGAACTTGAATTTATTATAGATAATTGTTACTCACAAAAATTCCATACAAATAACAAGATTTTCTTTAATAAATTACAGTCGTGATGAAAAAATGATAGAATTGAATTGAAGATTCCTTAATCAATGAAGAATATTTGAAAAAAGAATTTGGTGTATACGTTATTCTATCTTATGAAGACTAATTTATAAATGTAACATATTCAACGTGCAGTGAATTGGAAATGATGACAAAAAAAGTCAATGTTATTCCTTTGGGGAACACATGGTTTCAGATACTTTACAAACAAGTGATAGGATTGTTATTCACTTGGTAAGTACTCAATGTCGTACGCTCCATCGTGAATATTTAAATATTTTTGAGGAAAAACACCTAACTTACATATTTATAATGAAATCTTTTATATTATTTATTCTTCATTTATGATACATATGAAATTTTAAACCAAATACTGAATACACTCTTTTTGCTTTAAATTTTACATGAATGATTATTCGTCTCATTTTTTAATTGAAAACATAAAAAAATATACCAACGGAAATACGACTCTTCAAGAATTAGAGGCGTTTGTTTTATTCAAGAATTAGAGTCTTTTGTGTATTCTTGACAAGTGCTAAAGCGGGAAAAATTGCATTGAAGTGAAAGCCAAAACTATGTTGCCACAGCGAAGCAAAAATGATGCACTTTCTACTCAGGACCCCAGACAGTTAATGGGTTAATTAAATAGATTTTTTAAAATATTTTTTGTACTTATGCAAGTACAAGTACTTAAGTATGTACTTGCACTTCATTTAAATAGATGACCTCATACATGTATATGCATTTCAGTAATTAAATAATCTAAATTTAAATGTGGACGCATGGAAAATTCTTTTAAAAATTGCAATGACCAAATTTTTCATTAATTAAATCAATTTACTTAAATACGTATTGTACTTATGCGATTACATGTACTTAAGTAAGTAGTTGTTCTTGATTTAAGTACTTGCACTGGTACATGTTCATGCATTTCAGTCAGCAAATGCACTAAAACTTAATGTTGAGCCATGGAAAATACACTTTTGAAAATTGCACTCACACAATTGCTTCTTTTTTTATTAATTAAATAGGTTTGTTTAAATATTTATTGTACTTAGTGTACATGTATTTAAGTAAGTTATTTTACTTAAATAATCAAGTACAAGTACTTTTGTAAGTATTTGTACTTCATTTAAGTATACCCACTGTTACATGTACATGCCTTTTATTAAGTAGATGCATTAAATTTAAATGTGGACCCGTGGAAAACACTTTTA
Organism: Latrodectus elegans; assembly: GCA_030067965.1. Classification (NCBI taxonomy): domain Eukaryota; kingdom Metazoa; phylum Arthropoda; class Arachnida; order Araneae; family Theridiidae; genus Latrodectus; species Latrodectus elegans. The sequence goes on from CM057811.1 coordinate 531,924, forward strand.
AAAATAACAATAACCTATTTTTTAATTAAGTGGCTTTACTTAAATATTCATTGTTCTTATGCAAGTACAAGTAATTAAGTAAGTACTTGCACTTGTTTTAAAAACAAGCACTGATACATGTACATGCATTTCAGAAACTGAATGAATTAATTTAAATGTAGAAGCATGGAAAACACTATTGAAAATTGCAATAACTTTTTTTACATTCACTAAATAGATTTAAATAAATATTTATTGTATGTATGCAAGTACAAGTACTTAAAGAAATATTTCCACTTGAACTAAATACATTCATGATACATGTACATGCATTTTAGTAATCGAATGAAATAAATTTAAATATGGACACATGGCAAATACTTTTAAAATTTGCACACACACAAAATGACTTATTTTTTAATAATTAAATAGATTTATATAAATATCTAATAAAAGAGAGATCTTTTATTAGATATTTATATAATATAGGTTATATATGCATTATTGCACTTTTATTAGATATATATATGCATGTACATGTACTTAAGTAAGTACTTGTACTTAGTAAATCAAGTGCAAAGACTTAAGTTAGTACTTGTACTTGATTTAAGCATACACACTGATACATGTACATGCCTTTTAGGAAGAAATGCATTAAAATTAAATATTGACCCAAGAAAAATAATTTTGAAAAATGCAATGACCTCTTTTCCCCTTAAATAAGTAGATTTATTTAAATATATATTGTACTTATGTAAGTACAAGTACATAAGTAAGTACATGCCCTTGATCTAAATAAATGCACTGATACACTGATACATGCACATGCATTTCAGTAATGGAACGAATTAAATTTAAAAGTGGTGCCATGGAAAATTCTTTTAAAAATTGCACACACACACAATGACTTCGTTTTACAATAATTAAACATATTTATTTAAATATTTATTGCACTTATGCGAGTAAAATTACTTAAGAAAATATTTGCACTTGATTTAAGTACACGCATTAACACATCCATTTCAGTACGCGAATGCGCTAAATTTAAATGTCGACCCATGGAAAACTCTTTTGAAAATTGGAATGGCTTCTTTCTTCATTGGCTATATAGATTTATTTAAATATTTATTGTACTTATGTAAGTACAAGTACTTAAGTAAGTTTTTATACTTAAACAATCATGTAAAAGTACTTAAGTAAGTACTAGTATTTAGTAATCAAGTACAAGTAAGTAAATAGGTGTTTGTACTTGATTTAATTATACGCGCTGGTACATGTTCATGCCTTTCAGTAAGAAAATGCACTAAAATTAAATGATGACCCATGGAAAACACTTTTGAAAAATGCACAATGGCATTTTTTTTATTTAAATAGATTTATTTAAATATTTATTGTACATATTGTACAATTATTTAAGTAATTCCTTGTACTTAAGTTATCAAGTACAAGTACTAAAGTAAGCACTATTACTTAAGTAATAAAGTGCAAGTAATCAAGTACGCACTAGTATTTAAGTAATAAAATACAAGTACTTAAATAAGTACTTGTACTTGATTTAAATACAGTCACTTATACATGTACTTGCATTTCAGTGATTGAATGAACTAAGTTTAAAAGTGGACCCATGGTAAATACTTTTAAAATCACAATTACTTCTTATTTTCTAAAAATTAATTAAATAGATTGAATTATTTATTGTATTTATGCAAGTACAAATATTTGAGTGAATAAATGTACATAATTTGAGTGCATGAACTGATACATATACATGCATTTCATCAAGCGAATGCACTAAACTTAAATGTGGACCCTTGGGAAACACTTTTGAAAACTTCAATGACATTATATTTCATTTATTAAATAGTTTTACTTAAATCTTTATTGCACTTATGCAAGTACAAGTACCTAAGTAATTTCTTGTACTATTTATGCACTGATACATGTACATGCATTTACGTAAACAAATGCCCTAAATTTAAGTGGGGACCAATGGTAGATACTTTTGAAAAATGGAATGGCTTTTTTTCATTAATTAAATAGATTTATTTAAATAATTATTGTACTTATACAAGTAAGTGTACTTATACATGCATTTAAGCAAGCCGATGCAATAAATTTAAATGTGGACCATTGAAAAACAGTTTTTATACCTTTAATGCCATTATTTTTCATTTATTAAATAGATTTACCTAAATATTTATTATACTTATGCAAGTACAAATATTTAAATAATGCTTGCACTTGATTTTAGTACATGCATTGATACATTTACGTGTATTTCCGTAAACAAATGCCCTAAATTTAAGTGGGGACCCATGGTAGATACTTTTGAAAATTGGAATGACTTTTTTCATTAATTACATATATTAATTTACATATGAGAGTACAAATACTTAAATAAGTACTTGTACTATTTAAGAAGGGGCACTGACACATGTACATGCATTTCAGTAAGCAAATGCACAAATTTGATTGCGGAGCAATAGAAAACACTTTTGAAAATTGCAATGGCTTTTTTTTCATTAATCAAATAAATTTATTTAAATATTTATTTTATTTGTGCAAGAACAAATACTTAAATAAGTACTTGTATTGGATTTAATTACACGCATTTGAGTCAGCGAATGTAATAAATTTAAGTGTGGACCCTTGAAAAACACTTTTAAAACTTGGAATAACATCTTTTTTTCATTAATAAAGTAGATTTCCTTGAATATTGATTGCACTCATGCGAGTACAAGTACTTAAGTAAGTTTTTCCACTTGATTTAAGTACATGCCCTTATATATGTACATGCATTTCAGTAATTTAATGAACTATATTTAAATGTGGATTCCTGAAAAATACTTTTGAAAATTGCAGTGACTTGTTTTTTATTTACTAAATTAATTTACTTGAATATTTTATGTGCTTATGCGAGTATAAATACTTAAGTAAGTACTTGTACTTGATTAAAGTACATGTTACTGCATTTCAGTAAGCAAATGCACTAAATTTTATTTTGAACCCACGGTAAGCACTTTTGAAAATTGCAAAGGCTTCTTTTTTCATTCATTAAATAGATTTATTTAGATACTTATTTTACTTATACAAGTACAAGTATTTAAGTAATTACTTGTACTTATGTAATCAAGAACAAGTACTTAAGTAAGTATTTGTACTTTATTTAAGTACACGAACTGATACAAATACAGGCTTTTTATTAAGTTTTGCACTAAATTTAAATGTGGACCCATAGAAAACACTTTTAAAGTATGCAATAAAAAAAGTTTGCTTAATTCAGTAGCTTTATTTAAATATTTATTGTACTTTTGCAAGTATAAGTACTTAAGCAAGTACTTGAACTTGATTTAAGTACATACAGCAATAACTATTCATGCATTTTCATAAGAAATTCTACGAAAGTTAAAAGTGGTGACCTGGAAATCACTTTTGAAAATAGCACTGGCTTCTTTCTTATTAATTAAATATATTAACTTAACTAACCTTTATACGGAAAATTGACGTGAAGCAAGAAACAATCTAATGTTCTTTTAATTTTCATTGATCTCTTTATTCTAGTTATGTGATTCTTAATTTTTTCGTTTTAATTTATAAATCATTTTATACGCATATGAATAAATTAAATGTAATTAAATTTTGATTTATTTAAAATTTGGACAATCTGAGAAAAATATCAATAAAACTCTGAATTCTACACAAAAAATCTAATAGTAATATATAATACATACATACATATACATATATATATGCGAAATATTGTTATTATTAAATATGTACATATTTGTATTGTTTGTGATTTTTTAATTTATTAACATTTTGACATTTGTTTTAATATACACCAGAGCTTGTTTTAATATATAATAACCACAGCTTGATTAAAATTTTGCATAGAAAGAACATAGAATTTCTGTCTAAATTTAATATACCAATTATCATTTTCATTATTTTTTTCCATCATTTGGTAAGTAATGATTTCCCTCTCACTATTAAAAAATGTAATTAACAGTAAATATATATTTCTCATGCATATGATACATCAATGTATTATTCTTGGAACACCTTAGATTTTTTTCTACACATGACTTTTGCTTTCTGATGTCTTAAATGTTTCTATTTTATTTCTTAAAAATGCACACAATAATTTTTTCCATTAGATAGGTTTGAAACCAGGTGTTTTCAATTAGATATTTTTAATATAAACAAAATTGATGTATTCATTTTTATTTAACAAATATGTAAATGGGTTTAATAACATATTAGAAGAAAACACTGTAAAATAACAATCTATATTTATATATTTCGTCAGTGTCTGAGAAAGTATTAAAGAACCAATTTGAATAGAATGATCAAAACTAAACAAATATGATAAATTGCTTAGGATGTTTGTTGCTTCGAATGTATGTTTCTTAAATGAAGATATTCATAAAGGAAAACTAGACATTAAAAATGTATCTTCAGTACTTTGCCACATTAAGAATATATTTCCAACAAAATTAAGTGTTTAATGAGACTCCAAACGACTACATAATTAAGTAAAATACGTGAAAACATGAAGTTTATGATAGAACCAAATATAAAAGTCACTCTTCACCATGATTATTCAGCAGTGATTTCTATTCGTGCATAAAAGAAGATGAATTACTTAGAATGCAAGGAAAACTGATAATACTAACTCACACAAATTAAGAAAATACAAATAAAAATACAAATAAGTATCAGGTAATTTAGTTACTGTAAATAAAAAGGAAATTTTATTATGATAAACAGAAAAATTGAATGAGGTGGAATCGCTTTATATTATAATTTCTATTCAATATATAACAAGTATATTTTTGTGTTTTGTATATATGTATGCACAAGTATTCCTGTGTTTTTTTAATTAATTTTTTTAATAGTAAAGATTGTTATTTTGCATATTAAATGAAACCTTTGATACGAGTAAAACTATATAATTGCATTACAAATAAGAATTCTTTATTGATGACTTTTAAATCTATGCATTTAGTTAAAAAGAATAATTACTACATTTAATTTTTGATATTCTTAATAAAAATATTTCAATGAAATCAAATTTGAAAAACATTATTTTGATAAAAAAAAAAAAAAAAAAAAAAACACAGTTTTACTTGAATCTTTTGATGATTTTAGTCTAAAATGGGTTGATGAATCTGATTTTACTTGTTATTATTTGTATTTTATAGGTGATTAAGGTACCTGTTATTTTTATAAATGATTAAAAACAATAATGTTTAATATACATTTCATGGATTTGAGTAGAGGTGAAAGAATTGTTAAGGGGTTCTTTACCTTGAATACTTTATTATCTGATTGCATACTTTATTTTTGGTGTACATGATTGAATAAAAAAAAGTTTAAAAATCATTTTGTGAAAAAATTAAATGAATGGTATTACCCGTTAAAATTAATTTTCAACGAAGTTAATACGGTAGAGAGGCGAAATGAAAAACGTTGGAGCCGACAAAAAGAAAGAAAGAAAAAAAAATCCCGCCAGATGTCATGAAATTGTACTACATGTTCGGGTATTGTAGAGTTTTAACTTTAATATGAATTTAATTATCTTTTCTGAAAATTCTATGACCTACTGGAATTTCCCTCCCCCTGCTTCTCTTTTTATTCTAATTGAACAGAGTTCTACACTTTTCCATTACAGTAAAAATATCACGTTTTGAAACTAAAGACCAATTCAGCTTTTCAAATATCGTATGAATTTCATCAACGCTTTCTTATCATTAATTTCTTTAAGGATTAATATAATAACTTCTTCATTAAAACACAAATCATTTTGACACTGGATCTCATATTAAGCAAATATTTATACAATAATTGCAAATGGTTTTATAATAACTATCAATTTTCTCAAAATATAAGGTAAAATGAAAGAATTCTATTGCTTTTATATGATATAAGTTAATATTAATATTCTTCATTATTTTATTTTTAATGTATGTGATTTGGTAGTGCAAAATTTACTGGAAGTTTAAAATGCATCTCATATAACAAACAGAAATTTGAAATTGCTTAGCAATGTAATATATTGGAAGAACTATTTTTAATTTCAGCGAAACAATTAAGACAGAATAGTAACGCATCTTTTTAAAAAAGTAATTTATAAGTAGCTTATTTAAAATTGTTTTACTCAAAATAATAAGTTTGAATTCAATCAATATGTAGTACAATATAAGAGAAAATTACTTTTAAAAAGTATTTGATTTTAGTGATGTATTATTTTTATTTCAGTCAATTTTGCCGTATTCACAAAAATGTATAATTCATCAAAAATTATCATAACAGGTATTAATATTAAATTGATTTCTTTAGAATAAATTAGAAGAATGATAGTTTTATTGTCATTAAAATTATTCCAAAACGTACAAGATTTTTATTCATAACATCCAATTTTTTTCTTGTTTGTAACATTGACTGTAAACTAATTTCTACAAAAATGTACTCTGAGAAATTTCTCTCACACATTTTCAAGAATTATACAAAGGAAATTCACTATCGGAAATTTCATATATATATATATATATATATATATATATATATATATATATATATATATATATATATATATATATATATATATATATATATATATCCAATAAGTCATTTCCTTCTTTGTTTAAATAGATGTAATATATCACTTTCTGTATTTTATCAAAAACACTAATAATCTGTATTTAACAGCTTAACAGTTAATTTGTGATTCTGAGTGCAATCATAAATATTTTTCTTATAAATTTTTCTGTTGAGTTACTGAAGTAATTTGCATTTTCTTTTAAATACTCAAATCCAACTTATAATGATATACGCATGTGCAAAATAATAAAAAATATTAATATATTATATATTATCTTTTATATAATTTATTGATTTTACAAATGCTGAACATTCGAGTATAAGCATTTAGTTCATGGGCTCTCCAGTAGTTCTTGACAATATCCTCATACTGAGCAAGTTGTTGTTGCACCACCAGCATGCTTTTGTTACCTAGCTCTGAATTGGGCTCCATCAGTAAGACAGGAACTGCCGGGTGAAATCTTCGTGATTTACATGCAAGGATGAAATAGAATAACCCAATACTTAGCCTGTCACCTACAGAGATATCCTTTCTCCTGGAGGATATCGCGACCAATCCCATTTTTAACATATCCCATCCGCCAATAGTGAACACGAAGGATCTTCGTTTAAGTCACTATTCGAACTCCCTAGCTTCCAATACAGAGAACGACGCCCTAACCAACCAGGACACCGCGGCCCATACTGACAAAATGATCAATTATTTATAAGTTCAAAAATCATTGGTTGATTAAGTCACACAAAGCACAGTTCAGGAAATACACTACTCTAAATCTAGTGTGATGGTCCTGCTAGCAGTCATGTTTAGACAGTCTTCTAAATAGAGCCATATCAGTCTCTTTTGGAGAATTGAGAAAAGTTCTTTCCACCTCTAGAATTTTCCATATCCTATCCTTTACTCTGTGAATCATATCCTATTTAAGTGTTTTCTTGCAATCAGGTTAATAAGCAATTCGGTCGTGTAAAAATAAAGCAGAGGATTTATACATTGAACTATCAAAGCTGTCTACTTAGTCAGTGCAGCAGCTTTTTAATTGCTCATAATTCCTCCATGAGCAGGAATCCATTTTTATGAAATTATGAGTCCCAATACTTACTATTACGTAAATATATTTAACCCGTCAAAATAAATAGACATCAGAAAATATTATATTTTACGAATACAAATTAAAAATTGTTTAAAAATTAGTATAATTGCTTCTTTAGAAATAAATAAACCAAATTAATATTTTTCTACTAATATAAAAAAATTAATACTTTCCTTTGATTTTCTTGTTTAAATACTTAATTAGAAAATGCATATGAAGTTAAATAAAAAGTTGTAAACAGCAATTTAATCATACACACATTGATTATTTACCTTGTTCAGTTTTTCGTATATTTTAAAATATACAAGGCATTGATAAATAGCACAATGAAAACTGATATTTGAGTGAATTTTCTTTTGTTGCTTTTATTTGTATTCAGTTTCTTAATATTTTATAAATTTTAATTTGTAATTCACATTACGAAATTTACTAGCGCATAACTCACTTCACCTCTTTCGAAAACAAACTTTATGATAATTTTAAATGCACTAATCTTTAATCAGAAAACTTAATAAAAGTTATTAATAAAATGAAATATTAAATACAAGCACATATGCTAGATAAAAATATAATAGGTACACATCTTTTGATTAAGAATTAAGAAGGGTGCACGTTTAAAAGATGAATAATTGTTGATAAAGAGCAGTGGAATATATTTCTTTCTGGGTAAAAAGAAATTTAAATAATATTGTTAGTTAAGATTAGTTAAGAATTCTTTTATAATTAATGAAAATTTTTAAATTTTAATCGTTCTTGCTGATTTAAACTAACCATAAAGAAAATATTTTGTCTTGCCTTTTTCATTTTGCTTTTCCTTCTGTTGTATTTTCAACATGTTAATGGTTTGAATCAATGGAAAATAGTTTCTCAAACCAATGCTTTGTTCGCTATAGGAGTAATCATTTTATCAACAGAATGAACTTCGACACTATTTTCAGACTTTCGATGTTAAATTTCACCTTGATTGCTGCCGCTCCAAGAATGCAATTGGAAGACAGGCAGCAAATTCGATGAAAAGACGGATATACGATGTCGTTATCAATTATGTGTGACGCAGAAGAATCCTTATCTGACGTTCATGGATTCTTTAAGCCAATGATAATTGTAATAGAGTCATGTAGCCATACTCTCAACTGGAACGAAAGAAATAACCATTTTACCGTTAATTATTTTTTACTTGAAAAGATGGTCATTGTTAAACACACCTCAGATAATGTTTCCATTTGAATGTCTATACGAAATTTTATATTCATGAGTTAATATTTACAATATAAATTATTTTCAAAACTTGTAAAAATATAGTTAATCTAAAATCAATCACTGCTAATGTAAGAAATATGAATGCATCTTTATCGTAAGGAAATTTTACAACATAAATATACCATAAGTACCTGATAATATGATTCTCAGTATATTCTAGTTTAAATTCTTTCTATTAATTAAGTAAAATATTTTAAGTGTTCTTTATTAGAGTTTAAATAAAGCATATTTATATACATACTGTTAATTGCTAAAAAAAATTAAAATACTTTATAAGAAAATCCAATATATTAACATGTATATATGTAGGTATACGTAAATATTTATATTATCAAACATGGAAATATACATTTTGAAATTAAAAATGTTCAACTCAGAAATTGTCTTTAACCGTTAGTATTTTTTCTTAAAAGTTGTCCCAAGGAAAGAAATGAGTTCCTTCTGTGGACACAAATATTTATTTCATCGCCACTTCGAACATGCATTATTCATGAAATTCTAATAAGAAAAGTAGAAAAGTTTCAGCCAAAGAAAAATCGTATAAGTAGGTAAAAGCTTAATGAAGACAAAAAACATACTTTGCAAAAATTATCTGGAAATTTTTGAAAGCAAAAGTTTAATTTCATGGAAACAATTTTGAATTTTAGATAGGAAAAAGTATTATGAAGCAATTGCTTGCTTTCTTCTCATATTAATTTGCGTCGATCTATCCGACATGTAGTGTTTAACTACAGTATTTAAACTTCTTTACACATGCGCTAGTAAACCTTAGAATGATTTTTAACAAGAATCGAATCAGAAAAAATAAAATATCGAAAAAATATTTGTGCGTTCTGACTTTATTTTTTATTTTTCTGAATATAAAAAATTTTTATAATGTTTAAGAGAAAATGAATAAATTCAGAAAACAATTATTTTGCTAATATAAAATGACATACTCTATAAATATTTAATAAGTATTTCACCTCTTTGTGATCCTTCAAAAATATATAATTTAATAGTTCTTAAATTAAGATCTTGCCTGCTGAATGGTTAGTGGGTCTAAAAAGAAAAACTATATCGTTGTTCATTTGACTTTAACAAATTTTCAGTCTTTGCTAATTCCTGGAATTACAATCATATTTTTTATTGCAATCCATAAATATCTAAGATGATTGTAAATTTAATCATGAACATTGAAGTGGTTATGAATAATCTAAAAGGAACCTTCTAAGCGGGGCAAGATATCATACTCCTACTTATCTCCTACAGTTAAGAATCTATAGTTATCCCTAATTTTTATATGGCTTGTAATGTTTACTTAGGAGATTTAAATTTATATAAATTAAAAGACTTTTGACTTGGAGATTAAGGAAATGCTAGGAATCAAATGTTAAATATAGTTAGATAAGTTGCATTGTATTGATTGAGATAGAATATCATGCGTAAATATTTTTGTTCATAAATGCAATAATTATTACAACTTATATTTTTTATATAATACAAAGTATATATTAAAACTGCATTAGAGAACATTGAAATTAAATAAATATTTGTTCTCACAGTATTTACTGAGTTTTATTATTAGTTGTTTTAATTAATATTTAAAAAGTTACTGTATTTATTGAGCACCATAATATAAAATATACAAACATGAAACTAGAATCTTAATTCTTCGAGGAATTTAGGTATCCAAATATTCACTGTAAATTAATAAAAACAGCCTGTATAATTATTTACTGAATCTCTCTCTCTGTCAACGGCTCGAGAGCTCATGTGTGGGCCGAGGTCTACAGTGCTCATTTCTTTTTTTCTTCATTCGAGAGTTCTGGGGTGTGAAACATGCACCTCAATTACAGCGTCTATCTAAAACAAAACTCCCAGTACTTAATTTTATTGACCCGCTGTAATGATGAAAGGCTGAATCAACCTAGCTCAGTCCTAGAATTCGAACCCGTGCTAGGAGAGTGTGAAGCCTTATCACTACGCAACCGTGCTTATATTATTTCACTACCTTTCTTAAAAATTTATATACCTATCAAATTAAGACTCACAAGCTTTGTCATGGGTGTAATATTCTTCTTAAAACTGGGTTTGTATGTCATTGGTCACCTATGCTTTTATCAGTATTTTGTACTGTTAACTCCAAACCCAATGTTTCCTAGTTCCAGTCTGATAACACTTTAATGGAGTTTAGGTGTATCTCTCTAGTATGGAACGAGGACAAGGACCTCGCATTCGTAAATGATATGCTTGGTCGTTTCTTCATGCATATGACATTTCCTGCAGATAGACCCTTGCTGAATCAGTCTCATTTTATGGAGGTGTTTTCTGAAATAGTAGTGTCTAGCTATAAAGCCTACGATTAAACGCATCTTCTGCTAGAGCATCTTAGAATTTCAGAGGCATTCCTCGCTGATGATCCACAGATCATAATTTTAGCGTGGGTTTGACCAGGAGTGTTGAGCCAAGCTTCACAAATCTTCTGTTTTTCCCTTCTAATAACATTGGTTTTTGCGGTATTCAAATTGATCCCACAAAAAAGTTCTGTACCGATGGGAACAAAAGACGATCCTTGTTTAGCAAGTTCATCAGACCTTTCATTGCCTTCGATACCTTTGTACCCTGGCACCCATACAAGGATTACCTTGTTTCTAGTTGCCAGTTCTTTAAGAAGGTTTCTACATTCCAAAATCATTTTAGATTTGATTTCAAAAGAATTAAGCGCTTTTAAAGCGGCTTGCCTGTCACTAAAAATGAGAATCCGCTTATCGTGGTAGCCCTTCCTCTTATTTAGTTTAAGGCAGTGGATAATGGCCAAAACTTTCTTCTAGCGTATTGTCCATGGCTTACAGATAAGCTGGTTCTTGGAGACACATCACATACTCTCAGTCCTGAGAGGCTGTTTTTCAGTGAACCATCTGTGTACCAGATTAGATTTTCTATTTAATTTCGATAATGTTGTTGCCCCATTCATCCCTAGTTGGAAAAACTATATCAAATGTCCTTTCAAACATGTACGACTTTTTCATGATGTCTGAAGGCATCGGGAAAGTAGGATCTTGATTTTTCCTGGTAATACCCCTTTGCCCTTTGGCAACAGGCTGGTCATACCGTTGGTTTTGAAACTTCATTCTATATACAGTCATTCTGGCAATGCTCAAATTAAGATGTCTAAGGGAGTCAGATCCAATATAACTTCCAATGCTCTGGTTGGCGCGGTGGACATTGCTCCTATGATGCAGAGACATGCCAGTCTTTGTAAACGTCCTAATCTGTTAATCACAGTCTTCGGATCCACCTTACGCCACCAGATCACAGGCATATGTGAAAATGGGCCTGACAATATCTGTATACATCCAAAACTGATGTTTTGGATGTAAACCCCAGTTTTGACCAAACATACACCTAAAAATCATAATGCTTTTCTTTAATTAGTTAATTTTATCATCAATGTGCTTATTCCAGGTGAGTTTTTGGTCTAAATAAATGCCCAGATATTTCACCTCTGAAGCCACATTGACTTCAACATCAAAAAGTTTTGGTAGGAAAAAACCCTACCATTTCCTTTTGCGTGTAAAAGGTACAAGGTAGGTTTTCTGAGGATTAACCATCAGGTCCCGATCCATGCACAATTGACCTACATTACTTAGAGCATCCTGCATGAGATGACAAGTTATGTCAAAATCTTTATCAAGGATAAGGATGACAATGTCATCAGCATATCCTTGCGTATTGTAGCCCCTATGATTTAGATATTTTATAAGGCTATTTACAACTAGGTTCCAAAGTAATGGTGAAAGAACACTTCCTTGAGGATAACCTTTAGTAATCTTTTTTTTTCAAATGATTCATCGAAGATTGCTCATTTGTATACATCTATCCGAAATCAAGGCCTCAATCCAAGTACATGGGGTCTGATTAATCCCTGCCCCTCTAAGTGCATTGAGGATGGATAAATGTGAAGTGTTGTCAAAGGCACCGTGGATGTTGAGGAAAATTGCCAAGGCAAATTCTTTTTGATCCAGAATGGTTTCAAGATTAGAAACTAGCTGATGTAAAGCAGTTTCAGTATATTTTCCTGATTGATAGGCAAATTGAAGATCATTCAAGGGACTGTTACTACCCAAGTAATCTCTAATATGCCGATCAATTATTTTCTCCATAATTTTAAGAAAGAATGAGGAAAGACTGATAGGTCTGTAAGACATGGCCTGGTCATAGGTGTCTTTGCCAGGTTTAGGAATGAAAACAATCCTGGTCTTCTGCCATGTCTTTGGTATATAACCCAGTGCTAAGCAAGCTCTGTAAATTCTAGTTAGTACTGGTATGATAACCTCCTCTGCCTTCTGGATCATGATAGGCATAATTTCATCAGGCCCTGGGCTTTTTATAGGTTTTAAGGCAGAGATTGCCCATTTAACATTGTTGTAGTTAACAATATTTTTAGCAATGATCCATTGATCGCTATTGACTCTTTGCAAAGAGCAATGCAGTGCTCCCCTTCGTTGCTATAAATATCTCTAGCACCTGGAAAGTGGTTTTTGGTCATAATTTCCATAACCTCTTTCCCCGAAACAGCAAAATTACCCTCCTCGTCCTTTAAGGTGCAAACCAAAATAGGTTCATCCTTTTTCAGGAGTTTTTAGAGTCTAACTCCTTCAGAGATAGAATCTATCTCTTCACAGAACTTCCTCCAGGAGTTAATTTTGCTTTTCTTAATAAGTTTGTTATAATTAGTGAGGGCCGTTTTATAGTTCTTCCATTCACCCTTTTTCTTAGCTTTATTAAAATCTTCCTAACATTTGCTCTTTTGGATGCTAGAGAGCCATTCCACCAAGGACATTCCAGTTTAGCTCTCTTAATGCAAATAGGGCAATTATTATGATAATAATGTAGAATACTACTGTGCAGAAGATCTGTCGTAACTTTTAGATCGTAGTTATTTCTAATAGGTCTGTTCCCGAGCTCAACCAACCCAGTCAAATCCTCCTGGAATTTCTTCCAGTTCATCCTAACTGGGTCTCTGAACATGCGATCCAGGCACGTATTAGAGTTAATTTCAAAATGGATGTTTTGGTGGTCTGAACCAGAAGGTCTGTTCCCGAGCTCAACCAACTCAGTCAAATCCTCCTGAAATTTCTTCCAGTTCGTCCTAACTGGATCTTTGAACATGCGATCCCGACACACATTAGAGTGAATTTCAAAATGGATGTTTTGGTGGTCTGAACCAGATGGTCTTCCATTTACTTTCCAATTTTTGATATTTTTACTAATTAGCCGCCGCTATAGTAATGTCAATCACTTCGGATCGATTGGAAGTACTGAAAGTAGGTTCGTTTCCCTCATTTAGAATATCTAACCCTTAGTTTAGAATGAATTCTAAAAGGCTCTCACCTCTTTGATTTTTGTCTGTGCTTCGCCAGACAACATGGTGAACATTACAGTCTAGTCCAAGGACTACCTGTAAATTGTTGTCTCTGCAAAAGTTCATGAGCTTGTGCAGAGAATGGTCAGGTGGAGCCTTCTCTTCATAGGGCAGGTACACAGAGCCAAAAAAAATTCTCTGTCCCCTCCTTCCATGTTGAGTCTGACTTTCACAGATGTCAGGCCCTTAAGGATAAATTCAAAGAGGAGTAAAACCTCAATGTTTTTATCTAAAAGTATGCAAGTTCTAGCGTTACTATTGGTACAATAGATAAGATTACCTTTAGTTCCTTTGAAGCCACTGATTCTCCCCCTAACCAGTCAGGGTTTTTGAATCAGGGCCAGGTGCATATCCCCAGCAAGAAACTTCTTACTGAAGTTAGTGGCACCACTTCTACTGTGCTGGAGGCTACCTTGAATACCTTCACTCCCATCAGCAGGAGCGGGTTTGTCCAGCACTTTTGCCTGCACTTGGTGAAATCCGATATGAAATTTATATCCCCTTGCGCCAAGTGATAGCATCTAGTTCGGGTACACTAAGAACGATAGTCTGTACAGATAGGTCATTCTTGATGTTAAAAAGTTCCATTCCGTTGGAGTGAAATCACCATTCGTGTCTCAATTTTCCTCAGGACCTCTTTAGGCTCCAGTTGACTGCAGATTTTCGGCAGTTTTGCAATTATCTTGGTGGTTCTGACAAGTTTCCTTGCCTCACCCACCAAGAGTTTTTGTTCCTGCAAGTGCCATATGTCTCTGACAGTCTGTTCCAGCTACTTTGAGCTCCCCATATCTGCACAGTTGACAATAAATGCCCCATTCTCAAGTTTATAGAATAGGAAGGTTGGGGCAAACCCTCCTATTTCCTTCCTATTTTCTCGGTTAACAAGAGTTCCAGGTCGGAGCCCTGTTCCTCTGTTATCCTTTTTTCCGGATGGCCTTCTATGAGCACAGCCATCTTGACCGCCGTGAGAGCTGCCTGTAGGCAAATCCCCCAGGTTCTTCTCTCTTGGCAGCCTTTCCAGCTTTGCCCTGGTTCGTCTGGTTGACGGGACGCTTCTCGCCTATGGTTGCCTTGGGTTTTTCAACCCAAGTCCCTTCAACGATTGTGCGTTACTTCACCAGCTTCTTCTTCTGGGCACCAGAAAGTCTCTTTTTAAGCTTGATTCTGGTCAGAGAATCAGTCATGCTAGTAATAGGTTCCTGACTCTCAGCAGAAGATAGTTTGGAGGCCATTTCTACCCCCCGTGAAGGATTCATTGCTGCCCCTTCACTAGATTGCCTCTGGGTTCCCTTGTCTTTTCCAGCAAGGTCTACTTCAGAGGTTTCACCTGCAAATGCAGAAAGGATTGTTATTACTTTTGTCTTTTCAGCCATTAGATAACAATTAATAGACTCAGGTAATACACCCAGCATTGTTTGAGATACTGGGCAAGGCAAAAAAAGCTCTAAAAGTTGGCCAGGCAACTAGAAGCTTTGTTAAGACATCAGTACCACGGTGCCAAATTCCCATAGGCACAGGTTGCTTAACACCAGAGTTTCGGAAGCTGGTTCGCGGTCTCTGATTCTGTATACAAGGTTATCCTCTCATTCCTACTTGACGTTCGGCTATACACCACCTGCCGACGCGCCTGGTAGCTGCTCAGGCTTCAGGTATGGGTGTAATGGTCTGGAAAATATTTCCTCCCCTTCTAGATCAGTGTCTATTTGAAGGACTGAATCATCTGGTGGCGCTGTCTATCAAAAGAGTTTAGAGCAAAGTTATACTATCATCTTCGTGGCGCTCCGATTAAACGAAGGACGCACCCTATTGGCTTAAATTCGAATAGCCAACGTCAGTGGGAGCTTGGCTTGTCCAAGTGTCATAAGTAACAACAACAACAGACTCGCAAGCTACCACCTAGTCCTGACTGTTACCCCAATGTGGTGAAAAAGTGTTCCTGGGAGAAGTACGTCGAAAGATTTTCTCATGGTAAATTTACCCTAGGCCTGATTGCCATTCCATCATGCCCAGGTAATAATCAGACACCTTGGACTAAATCAATCTTCACCCTAGGATCCCCAATCATTTTTACGAATTGAAGTTGGTCCTTTCATTTATTATTCTAGCTACTTTGTATTTCATAAAGGATGAGGTCTTTCAGGGTCTTTTATTGTTTTTAGAGCTTTTGAAAATTTTGGGATATGTGGAGATTGTCTACCAAAGCTAGTCAGCCTGCAATTATTAAGAGCAAATTTATAAGCTACATTCATGTCTTTGATTTTTTTTAAAGTTTCCTCTAATTTTTCTACTTATTCTAAATTTTATTAATTTTTCTAATGAGACTTTTTTTAAATTTTTTTCATATAATATAGCATATATATTTAAAGTTACTTTCTCCTTTTTAGATTTTTTAGAATGTCATTTGTTTTCTTCTTTTTCTTAGAGTGTTTCTTATAGATACTATTGCTTTGCAAACTATCTCATGAAAAATCTTTGTTTGCAGGTAAACAAAATAGGGAAAATATTTTGAGAATACTATTTTTAGAATCAATGCATTATGACATAGGAGAAATAGCCAGAAAATTTGAAATCAAGAACGAAATGTGATAAATTAATTAAAGACATATTTCTATATTCGATGTTTATTGGAAATCTAAAGGCAAAACTAGATTAATAAACGTATCCAATAGTTCTTTGATCACCTCAAATGTTTCTCAAAATTTTTACAGTATGAAATGAGTATTTCAAATAATTTATGCTGTCGATGATACTTGGACAAACCAGGCTTTCTAGCCGACTGCTATGCGAAATTAAGTCAGAATGGTGCGTCTTTTGTTTTAACTAGAGCACTACGAAGATTTTGCTCTAAAACTCCTCCTATAGATGGCACGACCAGAGGATCCACTCCCTTAATTTTGACTTTGATCTGGAGGGGGAGGAAGTTTTTCTAAAGACCATTACACCCATGGTTGCTGCTCAACGACCGAATACAGGAATTACGATTCCATAGAATTAACAAGCAGATATAACGCACAAACTCGTTGGGTCTTTGGTGACATTAAAAATCGAACCCAGCTCTTACGGACGATGGCCCCATGTCCTAACCACTGGGCTACCGCGTCCTAATAGTTTCATTCAACAGCAAATATACTGTTCAGCAACCATTCAAAGCATATCGGCATAGATTGATGAAAGTATATTTTTTATCAATGAAAACTGATGAAACATTCTGTTTCTTTAGAATGCTCTAAATAGTTAAATAAAAATTTAATAATCATGATTATCACAATTTTTGTAGACACCGAATTCAAATATAATATTTGTTATCGATGTAGTGACACATTCCTTTTTTTTCTTTCTTTGTGCCTCTTATTTATTCTTAAGCTCTCAGTAGTTTCTCTCTATGTTTCAGCGAATTTTGGATCATAAAAATTATATAGTAACTAAGATGAAGGTATTAAGTAATTTTTCACAACGATATTTAGAATATCTATATAAAATTTATATCAGAAACTCTCCTAAAATGTTCAAAACCGGCTCGTTTTATCACGTGACATGTGACGCAAAGTAAAAAATTATATTAAATTTAATTAAAATGTCTCTTAAAGTAATGTTGTATGGAAGTTCTTTCAATAATTTACATCATCTTAAGATTTATATCAAATGTTTTCAAATATATTAAGGCCTAGAAATAGTACCAACCATAATTTTACATCTAGTAAAAACGTAATTTAATTCTCTCCTTGATGTTTTTTTGATTTTATATTTTATTTTAATGTGCACTAGCGCAATATGTACTATGCTACTCATTAACTTTAGCAAGAAATAATTATTGTAAAGGTTAACTATCTAACACCCCTTTATAATATTCGTGTACATGAACTTTCCTTATTGATTGATGCTTTAAGCGAATTGTACTTTATTTTTCATGTCATTTTTACTTAAATACTTTATTTTTCTGTTCAATGTGTGCTTATAACTTTGATGCAAACATTTCGAAATGTTTATGTAGTCATAAACGCGTTTAATATCATATGCAATTTCTGTTTACAAATTTTCGAACGTTTTCTAAACACTGTTTAATTTCATTTTCATTCAGTTTAAAATTTCTATTTTACGCCAAAAAAATATTTCTCTTGATATTTTTAAACTTATTTTTGGAAAGATAAAATGAATAAAAATCATACATTAGAGAGTTAGAATTAGAGGACATCTTTAAAAATGATATCAATAAATTTATATTTAAATTAAGATTATCTTAAATTTGAAATTATCCGACTCAGAAATTTATAAAGGAATTAATTGCTTCTAAAAACATGATAAGAATTGAACCTAGTTTTTGAGGTCAATTTTAACAAAGTAATTAGAAAATATAATTTCCATTTTACATGTTTAGCAATGTACACTATATAGCGACATCAGTACTAAATCAAAGATAAAACATATACACGAGAAAACCTTATACATTTGAAAAGAAAATTTACTTTTTCTATCATATTTTATATATATATATATATATATATATATATATATATATATATATATATATATATATATATATATATATATATATATAATCTGATAGAAAAAGTAAATTTCT